>JAVIAB010000092.1:164185372-164502872 GCA_032433765.1 Megaustenia siamemsis
TGAAACCGTCTATTTATCTAGTTATAACCAAAGTAAACTGTATTTATTTCTTGAGATTGTCTATTTCTATAATATCAGCCATTGTAACATTTCTTTATTCCTTGATCTATTTCTATTTTCTATCTATTTATTTAGTATCAGCCAAAATTAAACATTTTTATTTCTTGATATTGTTTATTTATCTAATATCAGCCAAAGTCAGTTGTCTTTATTCCTTGAGATTGTATTGTTATTGAGTCTACATCACGATGTCATAGTTGTATACTTGCAATTCAAGTAGATACAGTGAAGACATACGCTGTGAGATTAGTTTCGTTCCTTTGAGTGTCATGGTGCTTTATTTTGCTGTTGTTTAATGCCTACAGATTATTGTTTCCTTGTTGGTTAAAAATTTCGATGTTTCTTTCAGTGTGGGATGTGTGTCCTTGTCGAGTACATGCTTGCCTCATGTGGTACTTTTTGTGGCGCCAACTTAATGCTTTGTTCACGTTTTAACTTCTCTTTTTTTTTGCGTTCGTTGCTTGCTGAGTTGCAGTGTCTTTTCTCTTTGGGTGAATAAATCATTGATATCTTTACGGAGAAAAACATTTCTCCTCAACATGTATGCCATTTATGAGATGTAACAAAGACTCCAATCAATTTTTTAACAGTTCTTTTTGTTAATCTGTTAATGTTTACGCCTTTCAGCTTTCGTTAATCCTTGTATTATGGTTTTTACCGAGTCTGTTAATTTCTAACAAGTCCATTGCAAGATAATTTAGTTTTCTTTTTTTCTATGTTCTTCGCAAGAGTCTGGGTCATAGGGATTATTGAATTATTTGGTTTCGCTTGTGAAATTCCTAGAATCTTAAGATAGCTCCTCATGTTCCCAAGTAGTGATCTGGCTAATCAGTATTTTAAAACCTATGCAAACTAATGAAACAGATTAACGTTACTGTCGCCAGAATATAATGCAAACAAATGGTTGGAATAAGAAAAACCTAAAATAGACATAAACATTATGAGAAAGATAATGAGATAAACATTATGAGAAAGATAAATGAGATAAACATTATGAGAAAGATAATGAGAAAACATTATGAGAAAGATAATGAGATAAACATTATGAGAAAGATAATGAGATAAACATTATGAGAAAGATAATGAGATAAACATTATGAGAAAGATAATGAGATAAACATTATGCGAAAGATAATGAGATAAACATTATGAGAAAGATATTAAATAGAAAGCGTTATTTTTAAATAAACGTATAATTGACAACGTGTGTTGTTATTTGATCAGATCAAGAACAATCTCAGATACAATCTTTGTCAAAACTGAGACAAGAACTTTTGGTCAAAACTCGCAACTGTTCAATGGAAACAGCAACATTGGATTCCAAGAGATAGAGGGAACTGTAAACAGCTAAAGTGGTTTTGGGAGTCCCGATAGAGTAAACGTCTGAAGATAAAATGCATGACAACGCAACACTTCCAGCAGTCTAGCCCGAGGCTCAGCCGAGGTTTCGTGCAGGATAAAAAAGTCTAAGGTAAACTTAACGATAGAGCAGCATCAATATTGTGACATACAACAAGTGTATGGTTTCATTTATGAGAATGACATTACCCTTTTAAGTTACAAAACGTTAGTAAAGTATCGCGATAATCATTAACATAAACGTAATGATTTCAGTCTTCTAATGAGGTATTCAATGTGTGCTATGAAATATTCCATAAATTTATTGCGATTTTTACTGAATATAATTAAATATTCATTGAGTGTAATGATACTAAAACATAGAAAAATAGAAGACCTTAAGAACACTTAAATAGACTCAACAGCACAGGCACAAAATGCAGCATGAAAATCAACATCAAGAAAACAGAAGTCATTAATATCGCAAAAGAGCAACAAAACATCAGCATAGCTATAAACAGCAGACAACTAAAATAAGTAGAGGAATTTATCTACCTAGGAAGTATAGTGACAAAGGACAATTCACAAACAGCAGAAATAGACTACAGATGCAACAACGCTTTTCAAATCATTGGACAGCTATTGCTACTATCGTCCAACAAGGAAATAACTCTAGAGGCAAAACGGGCAATCTGCAATACAATCTTCATCCCAACGCTGTGCTACCAATGCCAATCTTGGTCCCTAGATGCACGAACAATTAAAAAAAAACTTCTACTGAGATTAAATATGTCAGACGAATGACAGGAAACAGCCTAAGAGATAAGATCAAAAATGAAGAACTGCGAAAAAAAAAGCTAGGAATAACACCTACCATAGAATATATAAAGAAACAACAGATAAAATGGTTTGGACACGTGACAAAGCAGAACGATCAAAACCACAACACACAGAGTTTTCAACAAACGTTGCAAGAACAATATATCCAAGGGCCGATCACGATTTTAAACAAATAGATTTACGAAATCGAAGAAACACTAGAAAACATAACTGCAGTAGAAGCGAACATAATAGCATTATAATGCAAATTATATCTCCGCTTGACGTTGAAAGACAAATGAGGAAGGAAAGAAGTAGACAATTGAGTATAGAGTGTGCGTAAATAGAATTGCTAAAAACGTAAAACCTATAGCAAAATGTTTTGTGGCATTCATATTGTGCTGCAAATTTAGCAAAATAAAAAGTAAAAGTAAAGTACCCCTGTCACGTCAAGTGGCGTATAGGGTATATGGTGTTAGTGACCCTATATTTTACAGACCTTCAGCACATGATTTTTGGGGTAATGTGGTCAGTATTACGCCCGTGCTGCTTTACTTTCCCAGAAAAAATCCGGTACCCATTTAAGGCTTGGTGAACCTGGAAGCCGTCGGTTGGGATCGAACCCTACCCCTTGTCCGTGGTAGTCCAGTTCACTAACCACTGACATTTAGCAAAATGTTATTAATAAATGTGGAAAACTGCTTCGTACTTGTGTAATCGTGTGTGTATAACGATCATCAATATACTCCAATAGTGTCCATTATTACTGAAATATCTGTCTTATTCACACATGAAGATCTCGATACAGCGCACAAGCTTTAAACAACGTGGGGCACTTGTATTGTCATAAACCAAGTGAGGCCGACATTAAATGGCCTTAAGGTTAAGTTTAATTAACGTGGATGAAGATTGAGCCGTATTGTATAAAAAAGGGGGATACATGTCAAGATATACTGAAAACACTTAATCTGGATAGCAGCCGCGATAGCTCAGTGGTTAGTGAACTGGACTACAAAGGACAAGAGGTAGGGTTAGATCCCAACCGACGGCTCCGGTTTCACTCAGCCTTAAATGGGTACCTGATTTTTTCTGGGAAAGTAAAGCTGCACGGGTGTAATGCCGACCACATTACCCCAAAAATCGTGTGCCGAAGGTCTGTATAATTTATGGTCACTAACACCATATTCCCTATACGCCACTTGGCGTGACGGGAGCTCTTTACTTTACATTTTTATTTAGTCTGAATATTTGTGTCTCCCAGGACAATAATAATAATACAAGATAGGATAAATTATATTTCTTGACGTCCGAGATAAGTTCTTCGCTAAGCAACTATTCATGTTGTGTTTTAATACGAACTTTATTGATTGTCACACATCTCATCGTCTTCGCTCTCTCGTGCGTGCAAAATAAAAATAAAAGAACATAAGAATCACGCGAAAGTGCAACAATAGAAGGAGGATACCAAAGCAACTTCTTATCAGACTTGTCTATGTCGCACACTCTCTCTTTATCTTCTTTTATATCTCATTCATTCTCGTTTTTCTTTAAACACAAACATTACAATTTAAAAAACCAGCCAAGTTGGAATTATAGCAAATATTTCTGGTTTGAAAATTCAATTTCGCATCACAATTATGTGGTTATGTAATAGCACAACTAGTGAAGGATATAGAACTGGTGAAGAGTACACAACTAGTGGAGGATACAGAACTAGCGAAGGATACAGAACTAGCGGAGGATATAGAACTGGCGAAGGATACAGAACTAGCGGAGGATATAGAACTAGTGAAAAATACAGGACTAGCGTAGGATATAGAAATTTCCTCTTTGCCAACTCAGCATTGTTCAAGCCTTACGTAGAAAAGGGAAACAAATGAGTAAACTTAGCCTCTTGAAAACTAATAATAAAATAAATAATTCTTTGAAATTGAAGAAACACAAGGTAGGAAATGATGCATGCTTTAAAAAAAAAAACATGATATATATCAATGATAGAACTAGTCATGAGCTGATTGAAACTCACAAACTATATTACAACTATACAACCATTCGTGTATTGACTGAAACTCACAAACTATATTACAACTATACAACCATTCGTTGATTGACTGAAACTCACAAACTATATTACAACTATACAACCATTCGTTGATTGACTGAAACTCACAAACTATATTACAACTATACAACCATTGGTTGATTGACTGAAACTCACAAACTATATTACAACTATGCAACCATTCGTTGATTGACTGAAACTCACAAATTATATTACAACTATACAACCATTCGTTGATTGACTGAAACTCACAAACTATATTACAACTATACAACCATTCGTTGATTGACTGAAACTCACAAACTATATTACAACTATTCAACCATTCGTGGATTGACTGAAACTCACGAACTATATTACTACTACACAACCACTCGTGGGTTGACATGGGGCACATATAAAAATGGTAGATTTATGAATACCTTAAAATGCAAGTAGAAACTGTTTCTCCAGCTGAGAGATTTAAGATTAAAGCGGTTCAAGAGCAACATATTATTCAAAATGTTTTCATGGTCGACAGCGATGTAGATAAATGTGACTTAAGAAATCAAAGAAAGGTTCACAACTACAAAGGCACGCAGGTTTAATAAGAAAAAAAAAGCTGCATAAATGTGATAAAATGTTTGACTTGACGATTATCGTAGCAATATAACTCTACATGGTGTTATATGGATGATACCAGAAACTGAATCACAGCATTCTTTACATGAACCAGAGTTTGATGACGACTGCAATATTAATAATGTACAAGTAATAATCACTTCGTAGGATCAGTTCCGTTGGAGATCATAGTTATAAATGATTTAGCTCATCACATTTTTGTTGTAATATCCCATTGACTTATTGATTTATCCCTTAATGTTTGACGCTTATTAATATTAATTCAATTTTCATAGACTTTTAAAATCAATTGAAAAAATATGTCAATAATATTGTCTTATATTTTTACAATATGAGAAAACAATATGTTATTTATTGCGTTGTCAGAAGTAAAAAAGTAAAGAGTAAAGTACCCCGTCACGCCAAGTGGCGTATAGGGAAATATGGTGTTAGTGACCATATATTTTACAGACCTTCAGCACATGATTTTTGGGGTAATGTGTTGTCAGAAGTACTTGGCCTTAAAAGATTATATGATCAGTTTGCGACAATGACCAAAGACAAAACTACACTGTCATGCTGCTATAGCGTCGGTAATCATCTTTCTCAACAACTTTCATTCTCTACAGTAGTTCCTGAATTCATTTGATCTCCGAACAATTCTATTAAATTATCTGCTATCTTTTCTCTTGTTTCTCGCATTATTTTTCCTTCACATTTCCAGTAGCCACAATATATTTGTAGTTATTCCATTCTCAAAAAAGAAGAAAATAAAATGTGACTGTCTCATTTACAGAGACAGATACAAAAGTTGACTGTCTCATTTACAGAGACAGATACAAAAGTTGACTGTCTCATTTACAGAGACAGATACAAAAGTTGACTGTCTCATTTACAGAGACAGATACAAAAGTTGACTGTCTCACTTACAGAGACAGATACAAAAGTTGACTGTCTCATGTACAGAAACAAACAAAGTTGACTGTTTCGTTAAAGAGCCAAACAAAGGTTGACTGTCTCATTACAGAACTAAACAAAGCTGACTGTCTCGTTTCGGAGCCAAATAAAAGATGACTGTCTCATTACACAGCCAAACAAAATTTGACTATATCATTACAGAGCCAAACAAAAGTTGACTGTATCATTACAGAGCCTAACAAAAGTTGACTGTCTCATTACAGGGCCAAACAAAAGTTGACTGTATCATAATAGGGCCAAACAAAAGTTGACTGTATCATTACAGGGCCAAACAAAAGTTGACTGTATAATTACAGCGCCAAACACAACTCTCTCTTCCTGATATCGACAATAATTGCATCTTATATAGGGTCCCCGTTACTTTATTTCATTTGTTCATTTCATTAATTCATTTTCCTCTCAGGCCAAAGAGGCACATATGATTAAAGTCATAGTTCTCTACGATTAGCGATTTGCAGCTAGTTCTGATAGTTTTTGGTTCTTTCTTAGTCCCATGCCTGAGCCTTCCCTAGTATTTGTTCTGCTTAACGATTCTCTTGGTCTGCCTTGTTTTATTTTTCCCGATTTTTCCACATAAAAACCTGGTGGGGATGTCTTCTCTTTATCGATTCTCAGCACATGACAGGTGTATTTCCAACATTCTTCCTTTAAAGCGCGACACGTGTTTTATTTTAGATTCGTCTCTATCACTTCGATTGAAATATATTCTTTCGAGCCATGTTTGAGATCCTAAGTGGACATTTGATTTGAAATGCATTTCATTTTATATCTATAGTCTGTGTAGATTTTCAACTTTCATCTCCATGTTTTAGCAATAGTATAACAATATCACTGGTATCACACATGAGTTGAACAATATCACTAGTATCACACATGAACTGAACAATTTCACTAGTATCACACAGGGGTTGAACAATTTCACTAGTATCACACAGGAGTTGAACAATATCTGTACTGACTTAAATGGTCTATCTATGAATCTATCTATCAGTCTATAAGTCTGTCTGTCTGTCTGTCACTATGTCAGTCAGTATGTCAGTACGTCTATATGTATGTCATTCTGCCTTGCCAGTCTGTCTGTCAGTCTACCTGTCACTCTGTCTGTCAGTCTGTCTGTCTATTTATCTATATATCTATATATCTTCATTCTTAAAAAAGTGCTTGCTTAAATTTGTTTTTCACTATTTGGAGCATACTCAATTACTGTTATAATACCTCTTAACAGGAAACGACATTGCTAGATATAGCCTCTACTTCAGGGGAACGAAAGATAGATTACCTGGCATAAAATGTGATAACTTCAAGTATATACCACTCTTTGACACAGGTTTATTATAAACCAAGTGCTTTCTAAGAGGGACTACTTTTCCCTAAGCTCTCAATTTCTCTTTACAATACATTTTATGATCTAGAATTTGCACTTTTAGTCTTCTTGATTACACAATATCAACTTGATTAGCCTTTTTTTTATATCAAAGTACCAATATGTGACAACTAAGCGGAAAAATACACGAGAAAGCTCAATTACAGCTGCACTAAGTTCACCCGACTTTAAATTAACCATAGAAACCCTAAGGAACGAAAACCGACCCTGCGCCAGCAGTCAGTCTCATTCATCATTATGTTTCCTTCTCGGTCCATCAGTAAATGGATAAACTGGCTAGGGCAGTCTTGGTTATGAAATATGGAAACTATTTTCTTAAACAATGGAAAAGTAGCTTTATTAGTGAAAGTGGGAATTACTCAAGTGTCGTCCTTTAAAAAAAAGACTATAATTTATATATCAGTCTTGTTTACAAACAGCTGGTTGCTATTCTGAGACTTGATTTTGTCACGCTATAAGGGTGTAACTACTTAGAATCTTAGTGTAGACAGACATATACGTGTATAGGCTCAGTATGAGACTGAGAAGATGAAACAAAGTGATTCGTGGATTTACAAGTGCACCCACAAAGATAGATGAAAACCGAGCAATGACTGATTAACAAAGGAACAATGGCTGGTTAACAAAGGAACAATGAGTTATTGAGTTATTGAGTTATTTGCGGGTCATCATCATTGCACTCCGAACATGTCCATAGGTGCTCAGATCCCCTCCTCAGCAATTCCCTCAGTGTCCAGCGACTGACGACTCCAGTTCTATGTTAGTTGATAAGTCTTCTTACACGGCCACCAAGTTTATCATTTCTGGCTGTGCCCATCTTAACTCCCATTTCCATCATCCGAAGAAGTGACGTTGATCTGTGTTTGTCGAAGTCATGTGCTCTTCCAACATCTCGAAGGGCATTGATGATGTCCGCCCGATCCATCGGTTGCCCGTCCTCAACGACAGCGCAGCTAGCCAACCTGTCCGCTCTCTCATTTCCCCGTACTCCCGCATGTCCAGGGACATAGACAAAGGTGACCTTACGTATTTTGGATTTCTGCAACGACTCTACCCATTGCATGCGTACATAGCCCGCCTCCACTTTTTTTATCATGCTCATCGAATCACTCAGTATACATGCGTGGATGTAGTCTTGTGACTCTAACCATTTGAATGCCTTGGTCACTGCCATCACCTCCATTGTCATGCTACTCGTGGTCATGGCGTATGCACCACTGTCTTCCTTGGCTATTCTGCCTGCTGAGCGTGCTGTAAATGCCCATGCACTTCTTTCGTGTCGTCTTACAGATCGTCTTACAAATCATGGGTGGGCCAAGCAAAAGATGTCATCAAACAGGTCTGTGGGCTTATCAATATCAGCGTTGGTGAGGAGTGGATACCGGTGCCTACGTCATTCAAGGGAACTTCCTCATGTATTGTCACACTCGACAGGAAAAGTAGGGAACAGAACCCGGTCGTGGTTAATGCTGAGGTCAACGGTCTCATCTGCGATAATACCGATGAGAAAGATGCAGTCATCTATACACACGGATCTGTAAGACGACACGAAAGGAACAATGACTGATTAACAAAGGAACAATGAGTGGTTGGAACAGTTAGACAGTACAGAGTGAAAAAGAGAAGAACTACAGAGAGAAGAAGAGAGGAACAAAATGATGCATGAACTAGTAGGTATATATAAACAACAAAATAGATAGACAGATAGAATGGATAGATAGATAGATAGATAGATAGATAGATAGATAGATAGATAGATAGATAGATAGATAGATAGATAGATAGATAGATAGATAGATAGATAGATAGATAGATAGATAGATAGATAGATAGATAGATAGATAGATAGATAGATAGATAGATAGATAGATAGATAGATAGATAGATAGATAGATAGATAGATAGATAGATAGATAGATAGATAGATAGATAGATAGATAGATAGATATACAGATGCATGTATGGATGTATTAACTGATCGACTGGCACATTTTGAAACTGAATGGACAGATGGCTCGATGAATGGACAGATGGCTCGATGAATGGACAGATGGCTCGGTGGATGGACAGATGGCTCGATGAATGGACAGCTGGCTCGGTGGATGGACAGATGGCTCGGTGGATGGACAGATGGCTCAGTGAATAGACATGTATCGGGAATGGACAGATGGTTTGTTGAATGGACAGATAGCTCGGTGTATGGACAGATGCCTCGGTGAATGTACAAATGGCTCGATGGATGGACAGATGGCTCAGTGAATGGACAGATGGCTCGGTGGATGGACAGATGGCTCGGTGAATGGACAGATGGCTCAATAAATGGACAGATGGCTTGGTAAATGGACACATGGCTTGGTGAATGGACAGATGGTTTGGTGAATGGACAGATGACTCGGTGCATGGACAGATGGATCGGTGAATGCACAGATGGCTCGGTGGATGGATGGATGGCCCGGTAAATGGACAGATGGCTCGGTGGATTGATAGATGGCTCGGTGAATGGATAGATGGCTTGGTGAATGGACAGATGGCTCGGTCGATGGACAGATGGCTCGGTGAATAGACAGATGGCTCGGTGAATGGACAGATGGCTTGGTGAATGGACAGATGGCTCGGTGAATGGAGAGATGGCTGGGTAAATGGACAGATGGCTCGATGAATGGACAGCTGGCTTGGTGAATGGACAGATAGCTCAATAAATGGACAGCTGGCTTGGTGAATGGACAGATAGCTCGGTGAATGGACAGATGGCTCGGTGAATGGACAGATGGCTTGGTGGATGGACAGATGGCTCGGTGAATGCACAGATGGCTTGGTGAATGGACAGATGGTTTGGTGAATGGACAGATGGCTTAGTGCATGGACAGATGGATCGGTGAATGGACAGATGGCTCGGTGGATGGATAGATGGCTCGGTGAATGGACAGATGGCTCGGTGAATGGATAGATGGCTCGGTGAATGGACAGATGGCTCGGTGGATGGATAGATAGCTCGGTGAATGGATATATGGCTCGGTGAATGGACAGATGGCTTGGTGAATGGACAGATGACTCGGTGGATGGACAGATGGTTCGGTGGATGGATAGATGGCTCGGTGAATGGACATATGACTCGGTGAGTGGACAGATGGCTCGGTGAATGGATAGATGGCTTGGTGAATGGACAGATGGCTCGGTCGATGGACAGATGGCTCGGTGAATAGACAGATGGCTCGGTGAATGGACAGATGGCTTGGTGAATGGACAGATGGGTCGGTGAATGGACATATGGCTTGGTGAATGGACAGATGGCTTGGTGAATGGACAGATGACTCGGTGAATGGCCAGATGGCTCGGTGAATAGACAGATGACTCAGTGAATGGCCAGATGGCTTGGTGAATGGACAGATGGGTCGGTGAATGGACAGATGGCTCGGTGAATGGACAGATGGCTTTGTGAATGGACAGATGGGTGGTGAATGGACAGATGGCTTGGTGAATGGACAGATGGGTCGGTGAATGGACAGATGGCTTGGTGAATGGACAGATGGGTCGGTGAATGGACAGATGGCTCGGTGAATGGACAGATGGCTTGGTGAATGGACAGATGGGTCGGTGAATGGACAGATGGCTTGGTGAATGGACAGATGACTCAGTGAATGGCCAGATGGCTTGGTGAATGGACAGATGGGTCGGTGAATGGACAGATGGCTTGGTGAATGGACAGATGACTCAGTGAATGGACAGATGGCTCGGTGAATGGCCAGATGGCTTGGTGAATGGACAGATGGGTCGGTGAATGGACAGATGGCTTGGTGAATGGACAGATGACTCAGTGAATGGACAGATGGGTCGGTGAATGGACAGATCGCTTGGTGAATGGACAGATGACTCAGTGAATGGACAGATGGCTCGGTGAATGAACAGAAAAAACTATTAATTGGTGCATAGAAGACCTATTGAGTAAATACAAAGACAGGAAAGAACGTATTTAATAGGAAGTTATATAGATAGACAAGCTTGTATAATTATATGAATACAGCAAATGTAATCACAGAATGATAGGCCAGCGTAGAGGTAGATAGCTATGTAGGTACGGATGTTGTGAAATTGGTAGGTATGTGTGGGTGAATGTTTACATTTGGCATCATATGTATGCGTGGATGCTAGCAAGTAGCATCAAAAGGTATGCCTATATTTATGTTTGAATGTAATATCATATAAATGTACGTATGTATGTTTGAATGTAGCATCATAGGTATGCCTGTAAATATGTTTGAAAATAACATCATAGGTATGTATGTACGTATTTATGAAAGTAACATTATAGTTATGTCTATCGTATGTTTGAATGTAGCATCATAGGAATGCCTGTATTGAATATAGCATCATACGTATGTATGTACGTATTTTTGAAAGTAACATTATAATTATGTATGTGCGAATGTTTGAATGTAGCATCATAAGTATATATGTATGTATGTTTGAATACAGTATCATAGTTTATGTCTGTATGTATGTTTGTATGTAACGTCATAAATATGTCTGTATGTGTAGTAGGATGTAATATCGTAGGTATGCTTGTATAAACTCTATCAACACATAGAATACTATTTTTAAATGTTGACTGTTTTCTTGGTCAATTCAACTTGAGAGAGGACTGTCCCAATGATTTGTCTGGCACCGCATGTTGAAGATTAGGTCCCGGACAAAATATGGCCATAAATCCTGAACATGTGGCGCCAGTGATATTGATAATTCTGCTCGCTTTTGTCTTCCAGAGTTTTTAGCCATTTACTTAATTCGATTAATGTCATTCTCTCATTTACATACGTGACCCCAACCACCCTGAAACCACATAAAGCCGGTGCTATGATGGATGAATTATGCGGGCACAGTAAGACTCGGATCTACAAGGCGGCTTCAAGCAATGTTGTATAAATAAAGATATGAATTAAAGTTGTGTAAAGTGCACATATATCTCGCACGATTTCACGCTAGACATATATTATTTACACAATACAGAAAATGTAATGCACTCATAAATGGCCTTTGCGCATTTAATGGAACATAAGAAAGACACTAGTATAAATATATATTAATGGAAACAGTCGTATATGTAAAACAGCTAATAACAACGAACATTACAAATTTAAAGTGATCTTTTTTCACAGATACAGTATTAATATGAACAAAGAAAGTGAAATGAAAGTAATCATAGAAAAGACAGAATCATGACAGAAGTCGTTTATGTAGTAAGAAAAGGAAGGACAAAAAAAAGACCGTTGCTGCTACCTTTATTCCATTTCTGGAGTGCTGGAAATTTTTTTTTTTTTTTTTTTTTGGGGGGGGGGGGGCTGGAAAAGAATTGGTTGCGTGCCCAGAACTTATGTTTAATTAGACTGACTGTGAACATGAAATTGGATCTAAACACAGATTCATAGTATCGCTAAGTTAGGGCTTTAATTACAACTCGTGTTACTGAACTCTCATTTGTCAAAAGAGAACAAAATAGATAATTTTAAGAGAATTGCATTATATTCATGGATATTGTAACTCCTTCAGGACATAATATTATACCGAAGGTACGGTCGCAGAAGGAGCAAGGTTTAGTATCACTGTGATACTGAGCTCATTGTTTGCTACCTTTCGGCTTGTGTCCTATGATATTTTCACCAATTCTCTTTCGTGGGTTGAGCGGCAGTTAGTGAGAACAGTATTCAGTTCACTGTGTGGGTTGAGCGGCAGATAGTGAGAATAGTATTCAGTTCACTATGTGGGTTGAGCGGCAGATAGTGAGAACAGTATTCAGTTCACTATGTGGGTTGAGCGGCAGGTAGTGAGAACAGTATTCAGTTCACTGTGTGGGTTGAGCGGCAGATAGTGAGAACAGTATTCAGTTCACTATGTGGGTTGAGCGGCAGGTAGTGAGAACAGTATTCAGTTCACTGTGTGGGTTGAGCGACACCTAGTGAGAACAGTATTTAGTTCACTATATGGGTTGAGCGACACCTAGTGAGAACAGTATTCAGTTCACTATATGGGTTGAGCGACACCTAGTGAGAACAGTATTCAGTTCACTATGTGGGTTGAGCGACACCTAGTGAGAACAGTATTTAGTTCACTATATGGGTTGAGCGACACCTAGTGAGAACAGTATTTAGTTCACTATATGGGTTAAGCGACACCTATTGAGAACAGTATTCAGTTCACTATGTGGGTTAAGCGACACCTAGTGAGAACAGTATTCAGTTCACTATGTGGGTTGAGCGGCACCTAGTGAGAACAGTATTCCGTTCACTATGTGGGTTAAGCGACACCTAGTGAGAACAGTATTCAGTCCACTATGTGGGTTGAGCAACCCCTAGTGGGAACAATATTCAGTTCACTTTTCAATGTTGTTTCGTGGGAAGTTTGTTTTGCATGAACGAATGACAACTATGGGGCAGAGTTTCTTTTGTTCACAGAAGACCCATGCCAGCCATTGAACGAGACACACTGACTGAGAGTATAAGATTTATGAGAACGGGTTACTTTCAAGCTTTGAGACGACCATATATAGTTAGCTATATAGTTCAATGTAACATATTTTTCAAGAGCATCATAACTACAGAATGTGTCAACAGTAGCATTGATATACAAGTATTGGTTCACCTTGGATAGTCTATGAACTAGAATATTCGGATAGTCACGGTAGTGATAGATGTGCGACTGACAGAAGTCTCTAGAGTATAAATGATATTTCACGTACTGGTATGTTGTGTCAATGACACTTTATCCATCATGATGTTTATGTATGAATAAAGAAATAGTAGGTTGGACGAGACAGGCTTGACTCATACATTAACTTATATCGATCGGTGATTTGCTTTACTCAATATCAGAGTCCTGTCTTGTGATGTTAATCAATGTTTGCAGCTACTAATGTTAGCAGAATGAAACCTGTTATAATGACAAGAATTTTACGTGCCAGTGGAGAGAGAGCACGTTATCAGGATGAGATTATCTGCGAGACGAATGAAGCTGTACATCATCAACACGGAGAATATAATTCAGCATTTAAAAACTTTAGGCAGAAATAGCATTAGCTCCGACAAATTAGCGGGAGTCAACTGGACTGTTCCACAGTAAGTAGGCAAATCGCACGCATGATAACCATATCAGTCTTCATTGAGTATACGTTTGATTCATCATAACGGCCTTCATTGAGTGAACGTTTAATACATCACTACATCCTTTATTGAGTGAACGTTTAATACATAACTACATCCTTTATTGGGTGGACGTTTAATACATCACTACTTCCTTTATTGGGTGAACGTTTAATACATCACTACATCCTTTATTGAGTGAACGTTTAATACATCACTACATCTTTATTGGGTGAACGTTTAATACATCACTACATCCTTTATTGAGTGAACGTTTAATACATCACTACATCTTTATTGGGTGACCATTTTAATACATCACTACATCCTTTATTGGGTGAACGTTTAATACATCACTACATCCTTTATTGAGTGAACGTTTAATACATCACTACATCTTTATTGGGTGGACGTTTCATACATCACTACATCCTTATTGGGTGAACGTTTAATACATCACTACATCTTTATTGGGTGGACGTTTCATACATCACTATATCTTTATTGGGTGAACGTTTAATACATCACTACATCTTTATTGGGTGAACGTTTAATACATCACTACATCTTTATTGGGTGAACGTTTAATACATCACTACATCTTTATTGGGTGAACGTTTAATACATCACTACATCTTTATTGGGTGAACGTTTCATACATCACTACATCATTTATTGGGTGAACTTTTAATACATCACTACATCTTTATTGAGTGAACGTTTAATACATCACTACATCCTTTATTGGGTGAACGTTTAATACATCACTACATCTTTATTGGGTGAACGTTTAATACATCACTACACCCTTTATTAAGTGAACGTTTAATACATCACTACACACTTTATTGTGTGAACGTTTAATACATCACTACGCCCTTTATTTGGTGAACGTTTAATACATCACTACACCCTCTATTTGGTGAACGTTTAATACATCACTACACCCTCTATTTGGTGAACGTTTAATACATCACTACACCCTTTATTTGGAAACCGCGATAGCTCAGTGGTTAGTGAACTGGACTACAAAGGACAAGGGGTAGGGTTCTATCCCAACCGATGGCTTCCGGTTTCACCCAGCCTTTAATGGGTACCGGATTTTTTTCTGGGAATGTGAAGCGGCACGGGCGTAATATCGACAACATTACCGCAAAAATCATGTGCCGAAGGTCTGTAAAATGTATGGTTACTAACACCATATTCCCTATACCCCACTTGACGTGACGGGAGTACTTTACTTTTTTTTTACACCCCTTATTTTGTGAACGTTTAATACATCACTACATTCTTTATTGGGTGAACGTTTAATACATCACTACATCCTTTATTGGGTGAACGTTTAATACATCACTACATCCTTTATTGGGTGAACGTTTAATACATCACTACACCCTTTATTGAGTGAACGTTTAATACATCACTACACCCTTTATTGAGTGAACGTTTAATGCATCACTACACCCTTTATTGGGTGAACGTTTAATGCATCACTACACCCTTTATTGAGTGAAAGTTTAATACATCACTACACCCTTTATTGAATGAACGTTTAATACATCACTACACCCTTTATTGAATGAAGTTTAATACATCACTACACCCTTTATTGAGTGAACGTTTAATACATCACTACACCCTTTATTGAGTGAACGTTTCATACATCACTACACCCTTTATTGAGTGAACGTTTAATACATCACTACACCCTTTATTGAATGAACGTTTAATACATCACTACACCCTGTATTGAATGAACGTTTAATACATCACTACACCCTTTATTGAGTGAACGTTTAATACATCACTACACCCTTTATTGAATGAACGTTTAATACATAATTACGCTCTTTATTGATTGAAGGTTTAATTAATCATTACGCCCTTAAATTGGTGAACGTTTAATTTATAATTACGCCCTTTATTGAGTAAAGGTTTAATTCATTATTACGCCCTTTTTGGGGTAAAGGTTTAATTTATAATTACGCCCTTTACTGGGTAAAGGTTTAATTTAAAATTACGTCCTTTATTGGGTGAAAGTTTTATTCATAATTACGCCCTTTATTGGGTGAAAGTTTAATTCATCATACCGTTCTTCCCTGAGTGATGGTTTAATTCATCATCCCATCCTTTATTGAGTGAAGTTTTAATTCATCATCACGACCTTCCCTGAGTGAAGGTTTAATTCATCATCACGACCTTCCCTGAGTGAAGGTTTAATTCATCATCACGACCTTCCCTGAGTGAAAGTTTAATTCATCATCACGACTTTCCCTGAGTGAAGGTTTAATTCATCATCACGACCTTCCCTGAGTGAAAGCTTAATTCATCATCACGACCTTCCCTGAGTAAAGTTTTAATGCATTATCACGACCTTCCCTGAGTGAAGGTGTAATTCATCATCCCATCCTTCATTGAGTGAAGGTTTAATTCACCATCACGACCTTCCCTGAGTGAAGGTTTAATTCATCATCTCGTCCTTCATTGAGTGAAAGTTTAATTCATCATCACGACTTTCCCTGAGTGAAGGTTTAATTCATCATCACGACTTTCCATGAGTGAAAGTTTAATTCATCATCACGACTTTCCCTGAGTGAAGGTTTAATTCATCATCACGACCTTCCCTGAGTGAAAGCTTAATTCATCATCACGACCTTCCCTGAGTAAAGTTTTAATGCATTATCACGACCTTCCCTGAGTGAAGGTGTAATTCATCATCCCATCCTTCATTGAGTGAAGGTTTAATTCACCATCACGACCTTCCCTGAGTGAAGGTTTAATTCATCATCACGATTTTCCCTGAGTGAAGGTTTAATTCATCATCACGACCTTCCCTGAGTGAAAGCTTAATTCATCATCACGACCTTCCCCGAGTAAAGTTTTAATGCATCATCACGACCTTCCCTGAGTGAAGGTTTAATTCATCATCACGACCTTCCCTGAGTGAAAGCTTAATTCATCATCACGACCTTCCCTGAGTAAAGTTTTAATGCATTATCACGACCTTCGCTGGGTGAAGGTTTAATTCATCATCCCATCCTTCATTGAGTGAAGGTTTAATTCACCATCACGACCTTCCCTGAGTGAAGGTTTAATTCATCATCTCGTCCTTCATTGAGTGAAGGTTTTATTCACCATCAAGACCTTCCCTGAGTGAAGGTTTAATTCATCATCACGACCTTCCCTGAGTGAAGGTTTAATTCATCATCACGACCTTCCCTGAGTGAAGGTTTAATTCATCATCACGACCTTCCCTGAGTGAAGGTTTAATTCATCATCACGACCTTCCCTGAGTGAAGGTTTTATTCACCATCACGACCTTCCCTGAGTGAAGGTTTAATTCATCATCACGACCTTCCCTGAGTGAAGGTTTAATTCATCATCACGACCTTCCCTGAGTGAAGGTTTAATTCACCATCACGACCTTCCCTGAGTGAAGGTTTAATTCATCATCTCGTCCTTCATTGAGTGAAAGTTTAATTCATCATCACGACTTTCCCTGAGTGAATGTTTAATTCATCATCACGACTTTACATGAGTGAAAGTTTAATTCATCATCACGACTTTCCCTGAGTGAAGGTTTAATTCATCATCACGACCTTCCCTGAGTGAAAGCTTAATTCATCATCACGACCTTCCCTGAGTAAAGTTTTAATGCATTATCACGACCTTCCCTGAGTGAAGGTGTAATTCATCATCCCATCCTTCATTGAGTGAAGGTTTAATTCACCATCACGACCTTCCCTGAGTGAAGGTTTAATTCATCATCACGACTTTCCCTGAGTGAAGGTTTAATTCATCATCACGACCTTCCCTGAGTGAAAGCTTAATTCATCATCACGACCTTCCCCGAGTAAAGTTTTAATGCATCATCACGACCTTCCCTGAGTGAAGGTTTAATTCATCATCACGACCTTCCCTGAGTGAAAGCTTAATTCATCATCACGACCTTCCCTGAGTAAATTTTTAATGCATTATCACGACCTTCGCTGGGTGAAGGTTTAATTCATCATCCCATCCTTCATTGAGTGAAGGTTTAATTCACCATCACGACCTTCCCTGAGTGAAGGTTTAATTCATCATCTCGTCCTTCATTGAGTGAAGGTTTTATTCACCATCACGACCTTCCCTGAGTGAAGGTTTAATTCATCATCACGACCTTCCCTGAGTGAAGGTTTAATTCATCATCACGACCTTCCCTGAGTGAAGGTTTAATTCATCATCACGACCTTCCCTGAGTGAAGGTTTAATTCATCATCACGACCTTCCCTGAGTGAAGGTTTAATTCATCATCTCGTCCTTCCCTGAGTGAAGGTTTAATTCTTACGACCTTCACGGTGCAACTTTGCATTATCCGCCCCTACGCTCTTGGGCATCATTCACTCGCTTCATGTGTGATCGTCAAAGTATTCTTCCTCCACTGTAAACGATTTCTTCACCCCGGGATACACAAGTCATCAGGGTACAACCACTTAGTGATTGTTGGTCGACATCCACCCTGTCAAATAAACACTGCATTGCCCACCCCCACAAACAACACACTTTCTTTTCTTTCACCACCTAGTCCCACACACACAAATACAAAACTTTATTTCCAGTTTTTCCAAAACATGTTTTCTGTCCGGCCCTGTGTTACTAGCAGAAAATCCTAAAGATCTACAATTGCTTCATGAAATGAACATGACAAGAAACAAATATGGGTTACACATAAATATCAAAAAAGATTAAAACTATGATTATTAACAATAATAATACTCAAAACCTACAAGCGGATATCAAAGTTGAAGGAAAAGACCTGGAGACAGTTCACAGCTACAACTACCTTGGACATACTATTAACCAAATGGAAAATGCCAAACTGAAAGAAAAGAATAGGAATGGCAAAAAGCAATTTTATTGCCATGAAAAATATGCTAGCATCAAAACAAATAACTCCAGGGCTAAAACTAAGAATAGCAAAATATATTTTATATATTATATCTTCTCAATATTTCTGTATGGTGCAGAAACATGGACATTAGACAAGAAAACAGAACAAAAAATTGAAGCTTTTCAATTGTGGATTTAAAGAAGAATAGGAGAGATTCGCTTAAGAAAAAAGAATTAAAAGTTTTAAAACAACTAAAAATGAGAAGAGAACTACTAAACACAATTCAAACAAGACAACTGATATATTTAGGGATTTATTATAAAAGTAATCTTGGAAGGGGAAATACAAGGTAAAAGAGGCAGAGGTAGACCAAGATTAATATGGACGAGTAACATCAAAAGATGGATAAGTCAGCCTATGACAACCTGCACTATCAAAGCAAGAGACAGAGTGGAATGGCACTCCATGGTAGCCAACCTTCGATGCGGAGACGGCACTCAATGATGATGATGACAATGATGATGATATCCGGTACGATCTGTCACCAAATCAACCCCGTTCATTGCATTTTGAGGGGCTATAACGTAGATTATATGAAAAGTGATAACAATTACAAATTAAAGTAAAAAAAAAATGTGAACCATATTATTGTATGTTTCCTGTTCTATCCAAGATGGAGTAATTATTTATCCCCGGCTTGGTGTAGAACCATTGATCAGAGGTTTAACAAGCCGCTATCGTAAAAACGATTTTGTTAATGAAACGTAGACCTGATACAGAATGTAAATGAGAAAAATCATCGCCAATCAACCACTAATATCTTCATTAATAACGAAAACACGAGTGTCATATGTTGGACATGTGATGAGAAGAGATAATAACCGAATAGCAAAGCAAGCCCTCATATGGGAAACAACAGGTAAGAGGAAGACCCAGAGAGACACTGAGAAGAACATTGATGAGAGAGGCAAGAGCAGCAGGAATCGGTTCTCTCAATGAGTTAGAGCTGCTTGCACATAACAGAGACAAATAGCGAGATTTGATAAAATATCTTTTAAAGAATTGAAAACTGCTAGAACAAAAATTCAGATAATAGAGGGAGTTTCTTGATCTACGCCCTATGGGCCGGCTACGGCTCGAAAGGTCAATAGATATTATTGCAGCTCAAGAATGGAGTATAACTTATTTACTTTGGATAACATCTTTTGTGAGAGCTTGGTAAAGTTCTCTCCTTTATGCTGCCTTTCTTTCTCTCACCATGAGCCAGATATTCATTTCTTTAAGCTGGATCAACTGAAATACTTTTTTTTGGACGCAGTGTCCGACATGAAAAGCTTGGAACCTACAACTTGGCTCATTTGACCTCAAACATCTAAAAAAAATAATGTAAAAAATAGAGCAAGAATGGAGCTAAATTAATAAAGAACATTTACTTACTTGTATCAGTTGTGGGACAAATTTGTTGGAGGTCTTTTCGCAGGCGCTGTAGTTGGTCCAGGACTGATGTGTTTCAGGGTTAATCCACCACGTTCCGTTGTCGGTACAGCGTCGAGTCACAAATTCTAGGTGCACAGTCACATATTGTTAATGATAGTGTGCTAATACATCCCAATTTGTATTTGAAATAAATAATTAAAGTCTGTGGATATTTTCCAATTATTTTGTTTGAAATAAAATAGTAATTAACAATAACACATTTGTATAGCTAATCTATATTGTATACTCTGAGGCTAAAGGATTTCATATTGTTATCTAAATTGTATGGTAACAGGGACCTTACATTATGCATTAGTAATGTAAGTTTGTACTCAAGAGAAACAAATCAGGGAACCGTATTTAGAATAAAGAAAGGTAAGTGCAAAGTGAGAGGAAATAGCAAACATTTGTAAGAAATGTATATATGCTTGTGTTTTAGATAAAGAAAAACGTGGTTGTATGAAACATTGTTATTTTTAAAATTTGATTCTTGGTCAAAACAGAAGCCGATGAAGATGTCTGTTTGTCGCACTGTACCTAATGCGATGAAGATGTCGGTTTGTCTCACTGTACCTAATGCGATGAAGATGTCGGTTTGTCTCACTGTACCAGTGGCGATTAAGATGTCGGTTTGTCTCACTGTACCTAATGCGATGAAGATGTCGGTTTGTCTCACTGTACCTAATGCGATGAAGATGTCGGTTTGTCTCACTGTACCTAATGCGATTAAGATGTCGGTTTGTCTCTACCTAATGCGATGAAGATGTCGGTTTGTCTCACTGTACCAGTGGCGATTAAGATGTCGGTTTGTCTCACTGTACCAGTGGCGATTAGGATGTCAATTTGTCTTACTGTAACAGTGGCGATCAAGATGTCGGTTTGGTTTCGGAGATAACAGTAGCTGTTTTTTTTGCGCCTGTTATAAGTTCGTTATCTCTAAAAAAAAACTTTTAGTTGGATCGTTTGGAACAAAACACTGTGCAATGCAGAAAGTTAACACGTTGACGTCTACTTGGAGACTAGGTGATTAGGAACAATGACATGGTGAGATTTATCAAGTCTACTTGGAGACTAGGTGATTAGAAACAATGACATGGTGAGATTTATCAAGTCTACTTGGAGACTAGGTGATTAGGAACAATGACATGGTGAGATTTATCAAGTCTACTTGGAGACTAGGTGATTAGAAACAATGACATGGTGAGATTTATCAAGTCTACTTGGAGACTAGGTGATTAGGAACAATGACATGGTGAGATTTATCAAGTCTACTTGGAGACTAGGTGATTAGGAAGATGCCATGGTGAGATTTACCAAGTCTACTTGGAGACTAGGTAATTAGGAATAATGACATGGTGGTGAGATTTATCAAGTTTACGTGGAGACTATGTGATTAGGAAGGAACAATGCCATGGTGAGATTTATCAAGTCTACTTGGAGACTAGGTGATTAGTAATAATGCCATGGTGAGATTTATCAAGTTTACTTGGAGACTAAGTGATTAGGAACAATGACATGGTGAGATTTATCAAGTCTACTTGGAGACTAGGTGATTAGGAACAATGACATGGTGAGATTTATCAAGTCTACTTGGAGACTAGGTGATTAGGAACAATGCAATGGTGATATTTATCAAGTCTACTTGGAGACTAGGTGATTAGGAACAATGACATGGTGAGATGTATCAAATCTACTTGGAGACTAGGTGATTAGGAACAATGTTATGGTGAGTTCTATCAAATCTACTTGGAGACTAGGTTATTAGGAATAATGCCATGGTGAGATTTATCAAGTCTACTTGGAGACTAGGTGATTAGGAACAATGACATGGTGAGATTTATCAAGTCTACTTGGAGACTAGGTGATTAGGAACAATGCAATGGTGATATTTATCAAGTCTACTTGGAGACTAAGTGATTAGGAACAATGACATGGTGAGATGTATCAAATCTACTTGGATACTAGTTGATTAGGAACAATGTTATGGTGAGTTCTATCAAATCTACTTGGAGACTAGGTGATTAGGAACAATTACATGGTGAGATTTATCAAATCTACTTGGAGACTAGGTGATTAGAAACAATGCCATGGTGAGATTTATCAATTCTACTTGGAGACTAGATGATCAGGAAGAATGACATGGTGAGATCTATCAAGTCTACTTGGAGACAAGGTGATTACCGGCTACCGCCGGTAGCCTGAACATATTAACGAAATACAAAAGGAAATGATATTTTATTATATTTTTTCGTAATTATATTACACATTTTCGAATATTCTATTACACATTTCGTAGGCCAATATGATTTATTTGCTTTGATTTGCATTTATTAAGGCAATGTTTTTCTATGGCCATTATAATGTTTGTGAATGAAGCCGAAACAACTATTAAAAAATACATGAAATCACTAATCAGCAGCGGTACATTTCTCTTCTCTCCGACTTTGAATTAATGACCTTGACATTAAAAAATTCCCTTCAAAATTATACGGGCGAGAGCTACCTATACAAAATGCAGTTTCATGTGTTATTTTTAGCTCTAGCCAATCAGAATCGTCACAAAGTGAAAGTGAAACTAGGTCTGATTACCGGGACTTCCTAACCTATTTATAACTACGATATGCGCATCAGCATCTGTAGAAAGAACTTTTTCTGCTCTCAAGAGAATCAAAACTTATTGTCGCTCAACTCAGACACAAGAACGCTTATCTGGTTTGGCAAATGTCCATTGAGAAATCATTCCTTCAGAAACTTAGAAACCAACCCAACAGAACTTTCAATGATAAAGTCATCGAGACATTTTCGTCCAAAACAAGACGGATAGAGCTTACATATAAATAGGTAATTTAAAATGTAGTGATGTCATTAGCAAATATTACTTCATGTTAGCCTACTGAATATAATGTATGTCTTCATCTATTATGTCAGCGGTAGCCCAGACCCCAAAACCAATATACGCCACTGCATAAAGTTGTCTTTAGTTCAAGTTTTAATTTAATACGACTGCTGTTCCAAATTTAAGTTAGTGCTCAAAATAAACAGCTCAACGACTAAAATGAAAAGTAAAATAATAAAACGCATATAATTACATTCACAAATCGAAATATAAAATGGCTTGTATCTTGTCCTACATTGTTTATGCTTGTGGCCTTTGAAAGTTATTTTTCATTTATACATGGAATTGTATTTTGTCGTGTAGACAAAATGTCCCCTTTTGTATTGTATTTTGTCGTGTAGACAAAATGTCCCATTTCAATACCCATGAGGTACGAGTTTAAGGGACAATGTTGTGTAGAAATGTGCAAGGCATTCAAGGATAAAAGTCGGTCTACGGTTTAGAATTAACAACAGCAATTCATAGCCACAATTTGACACTTTTCATGATAACTACGACAGTGTCGGTACATTTTGTGTTAGCTCCTTGCCTTCATCAATTCAGCAACCGTAAACTAGCGAAGAGAATGACATATTGAAAGGGAAGAGGGAGATATCGAAGCCAGTATACTTGTTCCAAATATGATGATTTGAAATCTTAGCACGTTTATAATTAATGTAAGGTAATACCTCGATGTAAATTAATATTTCTTCACCACTTGAGTCACTAGAAATGGAGATCAGTTTTGAAAAAACAATATAAGTTAAAAATATTTGTCTTGCCTCCTTGGTCAAACATGTTGATGTACTCTGGACAAGGCTGTCTGGCCACATGACCTGCCGGAGTGTCTGGCCAGCAGGAAATGTTATCCCAGGTTCGGTTGCAGAACAAATCTGAAATTACCAGTGCCAATATAACAATATAGCGACACTAGAAAAATATAGTGAAAACAAAAAAAATATAGCGACAATAGAAAAATGATTGCGCTCAAAGCCAATGTAAGTTTAAATATCTACAGTTCAAACCAGTTTAGACATAATAAATAATAGGTAAATAGGAAATTAAACACACAATTTTTCACAAATTGATGACTTATGAGCATATGTTACCAAATATGAAAAGCTGACAGCTTGAAACTATTAAATGTATATCCAATTTCGTAAATGTGTAAAATACAGTCAATTATTTTAATGTATTTTGAAAAAGAAAATATTTGAGCCTAGTAATAATTTAATATAATCTTGCTAAATACGAACTGCCAATGAAACAATGTTTTACATTATAATTGTAAGAGTATAACAATAATTAAATGTTTGCATATTGAAATAGAAAATACAAATTTTGTTGCACTAGGAAACATATGGAAGTCCAAAGAAATTAGGTTAAATACAAAAATAAAAATGTTCAAATCCAATGTTAAGTCAGTACTATTATATGGCTGTGAAACATGGAGAACAACAAAAATGACAATCATGAAGATACAGACTTTCATTAATAGATGCTTACGCAGAATAAAAGGATGGAAATGGCAGGACGAATTCACTAACATATAATTATGGAAATGTACCAGTCAAATACGAGTAGATAAAGAGTTACAGCAAAGACGATAGCGCTGGATGGGACACACATTGCGAAAGCCAACTGAGAGTATTACACAACTGGCCCTTTTTTGGATTCCCCAGGGGAAAAGACAAAGAGGAAAACAAAAAATTCTTGGAGAAGACAGAAGCAGAGATGAAGATGATGGAGAAGACATGGAATGATCTTAAAAGAATGGCAAGAAACAGAACGACTTGGAAAGTGTTTGTTGAAGACCTATGCTCCACAGGGAGCTGAAAGGTAGAAGAAGAGGAGGAAGATATTGAAACTAAAAAGATACTTGCACTAAAACAGAATCAAACCGACCAATGTGTGTGAGAGAGTGAGGGGAGAAAGTAGAAGTCAGAAAGTGTGTGTGAATGTATGTGTTTCCGCAACAGCACTGTTGTTAACATTTAGCAAAGTTATTGGCATACTTGTATTAACTTTTAAAAATACTAATCTGCATAAAAAGCACATCACATGCCTCAGTAGGACACCCCGTATAACTATATATTTTGCGAAATCCTCATCATCATTGAGTGCCGTATCCGCATCGAAGGTTGGCTACCATGGAGCGCCATTCCACTCTGTCTCTTGCTTTGATGGTGCAGATTGTCATAGGTTGACTTGTCCATCTTTTGATGTTACTCTTCCATGTTAATCTTGATCTGCCTCTTTTACCTTGTATTTTTCCTTCCAATAATACTTTTATTAGGTTGGTGTGTCTTTTAACATACCCCAAAAATTTCATTTGTCTTGCTTGAATTGTGTTTAGCAGTTCTCTTTTCATTTTTAGTTGTTTTAAAACTTCATCGTTTGTTTTCTTTTCCTTCCATTCAATTCTGCCTATTCTTCTATAAATCCACATTTCAAAGGCTTCAATTTTCTGTTCTGTTTTCTTGTCTAATGTCCATGTTTCTGCACCATACAGGAATATTGAGAAGATGTAACATTTTGCTATTCTTTAGTTTTAATCCTGATGTTATTTGTTTTGATGTTAGTATATTTCTCATGGCATTAAAATTACTTTTTCCATACCTATTCTTTTGTTTATTCAAGTTATATTTGCGAAATATCTAAAATAAAACCAAAGTCTGTATAAATGAGAACTGTGCTCTCTAAGTGTCGTGTGTGGATCTGCAGAACAACAAAAAAATGTAACATCAATGCTGTTATTATTTCATGCAACCTGCCGGAGCAACAACACAAAAATGTCGATTTTTTGGCGAAACGAAATCGGCAAACAAGAAAAGCTCATTGAGTGCAATCAAGTGGGAATGCGCACGCGATGATAATAGGCAAACATTGGAGATGGGGAGGTGAGTGAGCTGGAGTAAATTCCCTTGCAATAACAAAAAGTGATGTACATTTGAGACAAGTCGATCGAGACTAGACGATATTTAAACAGTAACTGACTCAGAAATTTATGTATTTGGACTGAATTCGTCAAATCTACAAACACTGAAGGAAAACAAAAGGAAATCTGAACAAGAATGCAGAGCTGCACTTTCCAACACAATTTATTGTGCATATGTATATATGCACAATAATAATATATTTATTATTATGCATTTATTCTTGTTCTATATGTTAGAATTATAGCTCGGGTAGCGCGCCGCTTGGTGGAAGCTGTTTCAAAAGGACGAGTTCGACTCCTGATCTTTGCTGCCGTTTAATGACTTACGTTCTTTCTTCTTTTTGTAAATACCTTTTTTTTTATTGATTATTGATCAAACATTTGCGATCCTATATAACTTATATTTGTCTCTGTGCCAACAGTAGAAAAAAAAAACACATGGTCGAGTGTGACGTTAACGAATATGATCGTTATGATAATCGGTACGTTTTCCTGAAGTGTAGTTAGCACTAAACCAAGCCATCTTTCTTTAGAGGAAAAATAGTATCATTGTTTAATGCTGAAAGTTACTAAAAAGTCGGTTATAGGAAGACAAAAACGACATCCGCAGTTAATTAACGATTGATCCACTGCGGATAAAAGTACCCCGGAGATCCCACTTTCTTCTCTAATATCTCAACTTCCAATAATAATCTTGATATTATTACAACCTTAATGTAGGACAATGAAGGTAGAGAGACACAAATGATGGTCGCACTTCGCGCAATATACAAGAAACGGATGTTAACAAAGCAAGATTGTTGTTTCTTAGAACAGTAACTTAATACTTATGGGCTTGGAAACCAAATAATTTACAAATAGTATTTACATGCAAATTAGTATTCATATGTGCATTTTTTTTTACAAACTCCATCTTGTGCATCTCATAAATGTTTATGAAGAAGAAAGAGAGTCCCGCCACGCTACATGGTGGGGTATGGGAAATATGGTGTTTAGTCCCATTTCTTTAATGGACTTTCCACATATTATTTTGTAAACAGAACTGCTTTCATTCCCAGATAAATCAGCACACACACAGTACACACACAGCACACACACACACACACACACACACACATATATATATATATATTTGCGTTCGCCAGCTTTCGCCTCTGGCGAAGTTCCTAGAGTCCTCGAACTGCATTTTTCTTGTTAATCCATTTTTCACTGCCAGCCGTACGCACAGGGGTCACTCGCCGCACAGGCAGATAACTCCGTTTTCGGAAGTACTCATATTATTTCTGTCCATGAGTAATTAACGTTTCAAACCAGGAGTGGCTGCCGCAGAGAGAAATCATGAATAAAGATCCCAACTGGTTTAGTTGATATTTTAACTCACAACCAGTTTGTCTCAAAAACAGCGTCTTGGCTCCAGACCAACCAGACCCACTCTATCTATTTAAGGTTGGATGAACCTGCAAACCGTCGATCAGGTTCGAACTCGACCTCTTGTCATTAGTAGCCCAGTTCATTATCCACCGGGCAATCGTAGCAGCCATACAATATATACTATAACACAATATGTCAGTTATAACAGACTGAAAAACATAAACAACACAGTAAACATCTTAAACATCAACACAGAATAATTTACTTCTATTATACACAAACGTCAAGACTTTTCAGGCAAAAAAAAACATCTTTAGGACGAACGTAAATAAACAACTATAATGTACACTTTCATACAAACACAGCTGTTCATTATTTGCACTCACTTGCTTTTTTGTCATAAATATAACATGTCAATAAGTCTACTAAGAGTGTGACCGAATGGAGAGAGAGAGAGAGAGAGAGAGAGAGAGAGAGAGAGAGAGAGAGAGAGTGATCGAATGATGAGAGATGGTTGTCGCATTCGCAGAGGATGGTCGAATGATGAGAGATAAGACTCAGTAGGAAGTGAGATTAGTTTAATGTGGAGATAGAGACCGAATGAGGGAGACGTGGGGGGCGAGTGGCCGAATAAAAAACAATTGATAATGAAATAAAACCCCTATCCTACGCACTCAAAACGATGAGTGTACTAAGCATCCGACCTTTTCTTTCAACTTCTCAATAACTTTTCCAGAGCATCCCAGAAAGGGGATAGCGGAAGAAATGGTATATTTGCTTTTATGTCATTAGTAACATTGAACCATTTTTTTTTAATTTGTTTTTTTTAATTGGCTTTATTTCTATCAATTTCGGAATTATCTTTTGTTACCATTATTTTACCATTTGTTATTCAAATAATAAATCTTAATTATTAACAAATGTGTCTGTGTGATAATTTGAAAATAACCTTAATTTCAATTATTTAAACCCTTCAAGCGTCTCGTCTTGAAGTGATTAATGCTGGTCATTACTTTTCAATTATCCGCCTGAAAACATTCAGTTATTTGAAATGTTTTTCCTTCAATGTCAATCCAGTTATAATGTACTTTAATGTCCGAATTCACATTATTCTTTCTTTATTATTTATGATCTTCTTTTTTAGTTGATTTTCTATGTCAACTTTTATATGTAACTTAGTAATATAATTTTGCACATTTTTACAGGCGGCCGAACATATGTGGGTGAAAACTCACGTGCTAAGACGCCGCTTGAAGTCTCGTACTTTAAATTTACTTTAGCTTGACAGTTCTTAAAGAAAAATTGAGTATCTTTGCTTTTGGAATAGAAAGACAATATCAGAACGGCGATAAAGCAGCAGTGGGATTGCCGTAAACAATGTTACTATAACAGTAAAATGTCATACTACAACTGGTTTGACCTTTGACCTTTTACATCAGCAAAACAAAGTATAAATTAGGAATTAATTATCCACTATAATAGCAACCTTTGGACAACGCAGACTCGAATCACGTCTGTATTTTTAAAGAAAGTTATATTCGGGGTTAAATATAAATCTCTGTCTCAAGCACATCGTGGTGACTGCACTTGGCAAGCGGTCTTTATCCATAGACAAACCCTAGAATTTGAAACACAATCGTAAAGAAAGTTACACAATAACCGTACAAACTTGAAAGCAATTTGAAGATCTGCCTGCAACGATAGTAGTCCACTTATTTGTTTGTCATTGCTTTTGTCCCACCATTTGCTTGAAAGCGCTCACTCATGTCCCAGCTCCCGCCAAAGCGAGGTGGCAAATTCAGTTGAAATGGTCGACTACCGTGCAACCTTAATCTCGGCGCACAGGCGACGATTTCAAACAACTTCCATCGACTAGAGAGTGCAAAGCCACTTCCTCATTCCAGTTATTTCAAAAACATATTTAAAACAAATAAAAGCAAAAGACACGATTGAAGCGACTGCGTTGTGACCTGCAGAAACAGGGCGCCATGTGCATTTTGTATTGTTGATTGACGACAGTTAGTAATGTCAAACTCAAGTGCCAGCCAAGTCGGCTGAGTGGGCAACAATTTCAATCGACATCACCGAATAAAGAGTGCCCACAGTCACTTCCAACTTAAATTCACTCAAATAAATGTGAAAAAAGCACACACAAAGCAGTCAAAATACATTCGACTCAGTCACAACAGATTTGTTAAAATCAGGTGTCGTCTATTCTCTGGGATCACGACTTATTATGCCTGATGGAACAGTTGAGACCACCACATGGAGGTTCTTACTCAACACTGGCTTGCTAGAACTAGCATTCACTTATGGACCACTGATTTCTATTACTTTATGTGCTGTGTATGACGTACAAATGTTCTATAGGAACTCATAGCATCACAGCCAAACTCTGCAAGAACACTCGATAAAGTTCATAAACACTTGCGTTCACAATGTTTTATATTCATGGAAACGTTCTTTACTATGTAGCAATTCTTTTCCGCTAATTACTTTCGACTTCCTGTCATAGCGGTGGCTTCTGTGATAAAGCGATAATTTATAACCGGTTTTGCTGTTGCTGTTTGTATTATTTGGAAGAAAATGTTATTCAGTGTGAGATGTGTGACACAATTCGACATTATGAGATATGCCACAGCACTGGGGTAAATAAGTACGCAGATTAAAAGATAAATCTCCTCAAAATTGAGATTGGATATCATTTTTGGATTAAGACTTGTTTTAAGAAAGAAGTTTGTGTCTTCCTCGTAACGTTACTATCTCATCTATAACTATAGATCTACTTACCAGCTTGTTTTAACCATTTCAGCTACCTTCCTTCAGCATGGACGCATGTTTACTTTTTTATCAAATATATTTCACTTGTTTTATTTTCACATATTTCGGCATTACTTACTTTATTCCTTTTCCCTGAAACTGCTTTTGTTTGCTTTTCTCAGTGTGCCCTATTATTCTCTTTATCTACATTTCAAAGCAGCATATTATTCTTTCTTTTGTTTACTTTATGCTCAATCTAGATACTACACATGTCATGAAAAAGAAAGTCAAATGTAATGCTTGCTGTCTTGAGCGATCACGTTTTTTTCTCCATTTACCACTTATGGCCTTGACTTCCCACATTCTCTTGAACTTGTTTACATCTTTTCACTCATCCCCCCCCTTATTACTTCCTCTTTTAATTGTCCCACTTGTAGCTATATATCCCGCTACTACTTTCTCCTTGCATAGCCAAACAGGTGGTGATTCGTAATACTAACGTGGAACCCAATGAGACGATACATGATTACACAAGAAACTGATGCTTGATGCCTGTGCATCGAGACGGTATGTCTTGTACAGAGAATTTGGTGATAGTGTCCATATTTTTCTTTCGATAAAAGGCACAGTTTTGGGTAAAAGTGTTAAGTGTGAACAAGCGTAATAACGAGTAAACAACAGTTACGGTGAATTAAAAAGAAAGGCACATGCTTTGACAAAGGAAGACCGTCGTGCCAGAGGGTATCGGTATCCCGGCTCATGAAACGTTAGTCGTAACTGGCGTCTAACTGTCGTCCTTTGGACATGGGATAAGACGTAACTAACAGAGAGAAGCGTAGGTCTTATGGAAAATACTCGCTTGATATTGGTGACTGAGCAGAAAGTGTTGATCTCAGGGAAACAGAGACTCGTTTGATATTGGTGACTGAGCAGAAAGTGTTGATCTCAAGGAAACAGACTCGTTTGATATTGGTGACTGAGAAGAAAGTGTTGATCTCAGGGAAACAGACTCGTTTGATATTGGTGACTGAGCAGAAAGTGTTGATCTCAGGGAAACAGAGACTCGTTTGATATTGGTGACTGAGCAGAATGTGTTGATCTCAGGGAAACAGACTCGTTTGATATTGGTGACTGAGCAGAAAGTGTTGATCTCAGGGAAACAGAGACTCGTTTGATATTGGTGACTGAGCAGAATGTGTTGATCTCAGGGAAACAGACTCGTTTCATATTGGTGACTGAGCAGAATGTGTTGATCTCAGGGAAACAGACTCGTTTGATATTGGTGACTGAGCAGAATGTGTTGATCTCAGGGAAACAGACTCGTTTGATATTGGTGACTGAGAAGAAAGTGTTGATCTCAGGGAAACAGACTCGTTTGGTGTTGATGACTGAGCAGAAAGTGTTGATCTCAGGGAAACAGACTCGTTTGGTGTTGATGACTGAGCAGAAAGTGTTGATCTCAGGGAAACAGACTCGTTTGATATCGGCGACGGAGCAGAAAGAGTAGCCGTAACGAGCGGTAAGAATCCACAGAGACCTAGGACAGCCTCTAGAAACGAACTCTTTTAATATCCAAATACGAAGTCTCTCGCTTGTTAAAATCGGAGAATAGAACCATTTGAGGAGCGATCAAGGAAGCTGCATTCTTGATGAGTGGCCAAGCCATAGGAGTGATTGACAGATGTTTGTCTGAGTGACAGATTTGAAAGGCGGGGCTACATAAGTGTTGACTGGTACCTAATCTATAGTAGATTGACCATAGTCAGAGTTCCCAGCACTGAACACACCAGGTACCCATGATGCCCAAGAAATGGTGGAGCTTAGCTGACCACAAAAGGGGACGAGCAGAGATGGTGAGGAGAATTCACTATTCAGAAGAGATGTCAGTAGGAGTGTTGAAGTTCGACGAAATTTAGGAACCTGCATCAAGGCAGATGTGTGTTGTAGTACAGAATATAGTTATAATAGAAATAAAAGTTGTTAGAGATTTTCTGATCCACTCGAGTAATTATAGTCATCAGCACGAGAGATTATTCGAGAGATTCTATAATTTTCCTACGGATATCAGAGAAGTAGAGCTTCAACCATGGAGTTTAAGAATGAATATCCGATTATAAATGAGAAACAATTATAAAATTATAATGTATGTAGATAAGAACTGTTGGTATAATTACAAATTTGCAAGCTAATCTCTTAGATTGTCAAGGGAGCTTTACACACGATCATCAGTTATAAATACATCAAGATCGTCAATAGGCATTATATAGTAACACGCCGAAAACTTGTAGAATATAAGAGAATTCCTGATTGTGTATGTTGCTGTCACGTCATATAGAAAGAAATAATAAAAAAAACTGATAAAGGAGTTGATCTACAAGATTGTCAGTTATCAAGTTTATTCATTAATTGTCTTCATCGTGATGTGATATCGGGAGTACATCTCTCATGTGATAGGTCACTGTCCAAGACAACCAAGTCGGCAACCATTAACAATGAACAAAATATATGAAACTGGCACAAAAGATGTACGGGTTCAACCAGTGGTTCAACTAGAAATTATACCCCCTTCGCCCCGTCAACATTCCGTGTTGATAATATAAAGCATCGCCGTCGTCGTCATGTATCATCATCAATATGGGTCACCTTACCGTTCCCCTCCCCTCAACACAAGCCCGTTGGTGTAGAGTGAACATGTCTCGCCACAACTTTCTATCTCGTACTCTAAATAGTGAGAAGGGGAAGGGGTGTAAGTGGACGTGGTTGAGTATTATCTCTTAGGGTATCTGCTGCTAGTGTGCTGTTATCGGGTGACCATAAGGCCAGGTGTGCAAATCTAAATAACGAAGTGGTGGTTGTGATGATCCTAAAAATGGAGAAAAGTGGTGTTTTCCCTTTTGATTGATCGTCACGGGGTGTAAATATGTTGTCGATGTTATTAGTGTCGAAGTTTTTACTATCGCTGACATGGTGACTTAACGTCGTCGGCATCATCATCATGTGGCATACCGTTTGGTGTATTTTGTAGTAAGGTGGGTAATGTGACCGGTTTGAAAATTAGCTACCTTTGGAAATCTAAGAGTAACTTTAAATAATGACGGTCTCAGAAAGTATGCCCAGTAAAGAAAGTTGTTAGATCAAGTTATATCTTTGTTGGTTCAGTGTCGGCGTACCGCATTTGAACATAAACTTTTTCTGGAAAACGACAGTAAATAAAGTATGCCCAGTTATGAAAGTAAGGGCCTCTGGTGAGTGCAAAAAACCGAGTCACCAAGAAATCAAAAGGCACCCTATTGTACTCGTCATCGAGATCGATTTCTCCCTCGGGCGTTCTCTAACATTGCCTCGATCGTTCTCGGGGTGCCCTCCCTTTCAAGCCCTGCTCACTTAACCAAACTAGACAGGTTGGTCTGTTACTAGATACAGTCTGTCTTGCTAACATGCTCATCGCAAAACTCAGCAGGAAACCAGTCTTTATGTTCTCTATTAAACTCAGCCTGCATACCGGCCTTAACTATGTCCTCCAACTTAGGTGCACTTAAAGCCAAGTATAAACTATCACTATCTGTTTCACATAACTGAAAGTCTGACCTGGCTACAAACTTATCTAAGAACTCAAAATAAAAATCTGACATACGAATTTTCGTATATTGATAGACGAAGAAACCGATTTGTAGGGGAAAGTCCCAAGCAGTCTTTTTTTTCTCCATCTCAATTTCAGTCATCTTTTTAAATCGGGAATTATTTATCATTTTCGATATCTCATCCCATTGAATATACGAGACAGAGCTATGATTAGCCTTATTGGTTAGAGTCCACCCGTAGGCTGAGTTTCCTAAGAGCTTCATCGTATCGCTTACTATAGATTGTTTTTCATCTAGATCACCAGCCCTCCTAGCGTCAGAAACTATTTCTTCAAACTTTTTAAAACAACTAGACGGTTGATATTCTATCACTTAATAATTATTTTTTGTTGTTGTTGATACCTCTAGCCCATGATCTAAATACCATTTTAACAAAAAAATTGTATTCCCGACATAACTACCGATTATTGTGCAACGAGGGGTTGACAACAAGTTATGGTTGAGGGCATATTCACCCATGAACGGTCCAATATCGTCACGCGAGATGTCAATATTTTTTGAAAATTGTAGTCATCTCACTGAAATATCCCTTCAAGCGGTCGGGGACGTGTTTCAAGGTCCAAAAAGTTAGGCGAAATCACACAATTTTAGCACCAAAACACAAAAAATGTAGGCTCATAAGCAAAAAGTCGACCTCAACCCCTAAAAATTTACTCCCACACTCATACTAGTTAGACACAACGACCAGGAAGTTATTTCCAAACTCCAAAAAGTTAGACCAAATCGCAAAAATATTACCACCAGATCACAAAAAATATAGGCACATATCCATAATTTCGACCTCAAACCCTAAAAATCTGCTCCCACACTCATACTAGTTAGAAACATCGAACAGATAGTTACATCCAAAGTCCCAAAAATTACGTCAAAGCGCAAAATTGTTACCCCCAGACCACAAAAATATAGGCACAAATCCAAAAAGTCGACCTCAAAACCCTAAAAATTTACTCCCACACTCTTACTAGTTAGAAAATCGAACAGATAGTTACATCCAAAGTCCAAAAAATTACGCCAAAGCGAAGAATTTTTATCCCCAGACCACAAAAATATAGGCACATAGTCAAAATGTCAACATAATAATCTACTCCCACACTGATACTAGTTAGACACAACGACCAGGAAGTTATATTCAAGCTCCAAAAAAGTTAGATTAAATCGCAAAAATGTTACCACAAGATCACAAAAATTTTGGCACATAGTCAAAAAGGCGACCTCAAAACCCTAAAAATCTACTCCCACACTCATACTAGTTAGACACATCGAACAGATAGTTATATCCAAAGTCCGAAAAGTTACACCAAAACCGCACGAGATTTGCACCGTGCAAAAACATGCACAAGTTTGACACGCGCACCAGTTTAGCACAATGCACCTTCGTAAAGGGGCGTAACAATCATAAAAGTGATTTTTAAGTAAATTTTTTATATAGGGATGTCTATTGGTGCAGATAATACTCAACCACGTCCACTTACACCCCTTCCCCTTCTCACTATTTAGAGTACGAGATAGAAAGTTGTGGCGAGACATGTTCACTCTACACCAACGGGCTTGTGTTGAGGGGAGGGGGACGGTAAGGTGACCCATATTGATGATGATACATGACGACGACGGCGATGCTTTATATTATCAACACGAAATGTTGACGGGGAGAAGGGGGTATAATTTCTCTGTGATACAGGTTAAAGGAGGTATTCTATATAATTATTTATTCCAAATGATATTCAAATACTAAAGTGTTACAGTGAAGCTATGGCGACACGTTAACAGCTTTGGAAAAGGTAAACACTTACAACGCGCGATTCACACATATTGATGGTACATGACGACGATGAGGGTGGGGGTATAGTGTCTCTGTATTACAGGTGATGATGCTGTGGAGGGAGGGTATGGTTATTGACCTTCTACCAAGCCATTCTCTTAAGCAGTCTGGTATATTTTCTGGGGAGGGATAATATTCATTTCTTAAATATTTTTTTAAGACCACGAGAGAACGTTCGACGAGCTAATCCAATAAGCCCAACCGTTTTAGATACATTGTTTTCAGGACCGTCATACAATAACACCGCTACTTTGTGCGAGAGAGAGAGAATTTCGCTGGCTGATACTTTGTGTGGCATGATGATGATGATGATAGGATTTGAAGAGTACATGTTGATGATGCTGTTGAGGGTGGCACATGATGATGATGTGTCACTAAAATTGTAGACACGACGCGCGAGATCCGCGACCCAATCAGTGACGAGATCGCCTATATTTTTAAATTTCCCTTCATTTAAGTTTTTAAATATTGATTTTTATCATTATCATCATCATCATTGAGTGCCGTCTCCGCAACGAAGGTTGGCTACCATGGAGCGCCATTTTGCTCTATCTCTTGCTTTGATGGTGCAGGTTGTCATCGGTTGATTTGTCCATCTTTTGATGTTACTCGTCCATGTTAATCTTGGTCTGCCTCTGCCTCTTTTACCTTGTATTTTCCCCTCCAGGATCACTTTCAGTAGGCTGTTGTGTCTTTTAACATGGCCTAAGAATGGTCCTAAAGAAGTTCTCTTTTCATTTTTAGTTGTTTTAAGACTTTGTCATTTGTTTTCTTTTCCTTCCATCCAATTCTACCTATTCTTCTATATATCCACATTTCAAAGGCTTCAATTCTCTGTTCTGTTTTCTTGTCTAATGTCCATGTTTCAGCACCATATAGGAATATTGAGAAGATGTAACATTTTGCTATTCTTAGTTTTAGCTCTGGTGTTATTTGTTTTGATGTTAGTATGTCCTTCATGACATTAAAATTACTTTTTGCCATTCCTATTCTTTTGTTTATTTCAGTTGTACATTTTCCATCACTGGTTATAGTATGTCCAAGGTAGTTATAGTTCTGAACTGTCTCAAGGTCTATTCCTTCAATTTTGATATCCACTTGTGGGTTTTGAGTATTTTCTTTGTTTATGATCATAGTTTTAGCCTTTTTGATATTCATATCTAGTCCATATTTTTTGCTTGTCGTGTTTATTTCATTAAGTAATTGTTGTAGGTCTTTAGGATTTTCTGCTAGTAGTACAGTATCGTCAGCATATCTTAGGTTATTGATTATCTTTCCATTAATGTGTAGGCCTGGCATCTCTATGATGTTTTTAAAGATTTGCTCAGTGTATAGATTGAACGAGCTTGGTGATAGGATGCATCCTTGTCTTACTCCTCTTTTTATATCAATGGGTGTAGAGAACTCTTTGTTATATTTTATTATTGCTGTTTGCTCCCAGTATAGATTGCATATTAGTCGTATATCCATGTCATCTAGATGTATCTCTTTTAGGCATTCTATAAGTTGTTTGTGGTGTACTCTATCAAAAGCTTTGGTGTAGTCTATGAAGCAGGCATATATTGGTTTGTTTACTTCTGTGTATTTTTCGATTAATGTTCTCATGCAGAATATGGCTTCTTTTGTCCCGCTATTTTTCCTAAATCCAAATTGCTGCTCATCTAATTCAGTATTGATTTTATTCTGAATCCTTCCTTGTATAACTTTTAGCAAGATTTTTGTAACATGGCTCATTAGGCTTATTGTTCTAAAGTCACTGCATTCAACTGCACCATTCTTTTTAGGCAATGCAATGAAAGTTGATGTTTTTAGTTCATTTGGTATGTATCCTGTGTGGTATATGTCGTTGCATATGTCTGTAATCACTTCAATGCCAAAATCTTCAAGTGCCTGTATCATCTCTATCTGTATGCTTTCAGGTCCTGCTGCTTTTCCCCTTTTCATTGTTTTTATAGCTTTTTCCACCTCAGATTTTAAGATTTTATAGCCTGATGTACATTTTATAACTGGTTTCTTGTCCCTTTGATCATGAAATAGTTCTGTTATATATTCCTGCCATCTTTCTATGATATCCTTATTGTCTGTTAGCATTTTTCCTTTTTTGTCTGCAATGCATCCACCTTCTGTGGCTTTTTTTATTTTTATTAGTCATTCTCTTTATTTCTGTGTGCATTCCTCTTAGGTCTTGTTTGCTTTCCATAGTTTCTATTTCTCTACATTTTTGGCTGAGCCAGTCTTCTTTTGCCTTTTTGCACATTTTGCGTATCTCATTATCTATTTTATTGTATTGGGCAGTGTTCTTCGCTTGTCTCCTTTCTTCCATTTTTTCTAAGATGGTGTTAATTATCCACTTTTGTTTTTTGTTCTTTTCTCTTTTGGGTAAGGTGTCGCAGGCTTTTTGTATGCTTTTCTTTATGCATTGCCATTTGGTTGTTACTTTTTCATCAGGATTTTCTCTTCTGTATTGTTCAATTCCTTCCTCTAGCAGCTTCTGGTATGTGTTCTTTACTTGTATTGTATAGGTATCTTTAATATCTTTTTGATTTAAAGCTGTTATGTCGAGTGGGTTTGTTGATGAATCAGATTTTTGCTTGTTTCTCTTTAGTTTGATTTTCATTTTAATCATTACAGGATTGTGATCAGAATTAATATCTGCTCCTGGGTAGGTTTTGGCTTTCTTTACGCTGTTACGGAACCTTTCTTTTATCATTATGTAATCTATTTGATTCCTTTTCCTATCTCCAGGGCTTTTCCATGTGTATAGTTTCCTTTTCTCTTGCTCAAAGTAGGTGTTACATATTATCAGCCTGTTTTCTTCACAGAATTGTATTAATCTTTCTCCTCTGTCATTTCTTTTTCCTAAACCATGATTTCCTATAATTGTCTTATATCTACCTTTTCCTACTTTAGCGTTCATGTCACCCATTACAATCAAGATGTCTGAAGATTTCACTTGCTTCATAACTTTATTTAGGTCTTCATAGTATGCCTCTATTTGTTCATCTGTGTAGTCTTGAGTAGGTGCATATGTCTGTATTATTGCTATGTCGAATGGTTTTGCTTTCAACTTGAGTAGTATAATCCTATCACTGTATGTCCAGTGGGTACTTATATATTTTTGTAGCTCTCTTTTTATCAGTATTCCTACCCCCCTTTGATGTTCTGTTGTGTTTCCTGAGTATATAAATGTATATTTTTCGTCTTCAATGTACCCACATTCCTTCCATCTAGTCTCTGATATGCCTAAAATATCTATATTTATTCGTTCTGCTTCTTGAATTAGATTTTCCAATTTCCCTTGTTGATATAGAGTCCTAACATTCCAAGTACTTATTTTAAGATCTTTCCTCCGACATAAGTTCGAATTTCTCCGACTCTCCATGGCTTCCTCTGGACTGGTACGTGATGAGGCTCCAATCTCTTTCACGGTGGTCAGCCATGTTCGTCTTTCGTGTTCTGAACATGCCTCTTGTGTACCACACACTTTGCTGTTTTCGCTTTCTGGGCCGTTGATCATTCTTGATTCCTCCGCCTCCATCCACCGTCACAGACTTTTCACATAAGGGTTGAACATACCCGTTTTTCCGTTGACATTTTTGTCAAACCATGTGCTTGCCTATCGAACCGCGAACACACGACACAAAGAAGAATAAATCATATTCCACTTAAATATCGGCAATCACAGTCCATCCCCACGTTAGAAGTAAAACATACACCAAACGGGAGAATAGCAACACATAATTTCACAACTAGACTGTCGCGTAAATCATTTAAATATATCAGCAAGAGCCGAATTATAAAAATCGACTACACGAAGCCGCCATGACACCGGAAGTGTCATTATATATATATATATTTTGTAAATAAGTCCGTTTTCTTTTCAATCGGGTTTTACCTGAGGGCTAGTTTGGTTACCTGAGATATAATCTCCGCGAGACCACCATTGCTCTCAACAATCACAAGCTAGCCTAGACATCAAAGGTCACCTGGCGCATTCAGCCTCTAATCCTGTGGTCATCTGTAGCATAGTGCTAAGTATTCTCGCTTGTCACGCCATATATCTCGTGTTCGCTTCCCGGTGAGAGCCTATTTTTTTATTTTTAATAATTCTGAGTTTTTAAAATTTACACCATATTTTTTTTTATTTTTGTAATAATTCTGAATTTTTACTTTCACAAATATACTCTTTTACATCTTTAAAATACTTTAAAATACCCCTTCACAAATATTTTCTTCTAACACTGTCAGCCATGTCGCGTAAGATAATCCGCCTTCCTGAGATGCAACCGACCGTTTCGACGATCTTTTCAATTTACCTGTGTTAAGTCGACAGTTTCGACAAAGTGACGAAACCCCCCCCCCCACCCCACACACACACACACACAAATAAAAATAAAATTACCCCCAAAAAATATTCAATTTCGAAAAAATTGCGATTTTTTTTTTTTTTTTTTTTTTTTTTTTTTGCACCATTGCACGGTGCTAAATCCATTGTCTTTGGTGCATTTTCAGTGCATGTTCTTCCAGAATGAAGTGGGTAAACAGCCACTTCTACTACTAACACTCTTATCATCGAACAACTTTTTTGTCGAACACCTTTCTTAGCGATCAGCTTATTAGCGAACAGCTTTCTTATGAAACACCATTCTTATCGAATTTCTTTCTTAGCGAACGCTTTTCTTATCGAACACCTTCCTTAGCGAACACCTTTCTTAGCAAGCACCTTTCTTAGGGAGCATGTAGGCTCCAAGAGCTACTTCAGTGCAGCATATGATTGATTTAAGGTAAAGTCCTCCAATATATTTTTAGCATTAATATAAAATCGAAGAGTTTGATAGTTAATACAACACTAACATGAAAAAATAAGATCTTTGATACATTGAAGGGTGAATGATACAGAGCAATGTCCTCCATTGTTTTGTGCTAGCGTATTTCGTCCTCCAGCAAACTCAATGCCGGTTGACGTGTTAAAGGGGCATCTAGATCTGAAACCTCAGACACGTGTGTCACAGGACAATATATCTATTGACCTTTCGAGCTGAAGACAGGAAGCCGCGATAGCTCAGTGGTTAGTGAACTGGACTACAAAGGACATGGGTAGGGTTCGATCCCAACCGACGGCTTCCGGGTTCACACAGCGTTTAATGGGTACCGGATTTTTTTCTGGGAAAGTAAAGCGGCACGGGCGTAATACTAACCACATTACCCAAAAAAATCATGTCCCGAAGGTCTGTAAAATGTATGGTCACTAACACCATATTACCTATACGCCACTTGGCGTGACGGGGGTACTTTACTTTTTACTTTTTTTTCGAGCTGAAGACGGCTTATGAAGCATGAAGTCTAGACTTGTTTCCGACAATCTCAATTGGCAAACCTTACACATGACCCGACATTGTATCTCGCCACATGCTCTGTTCTAGACGAGTCGCTCAATCTCGATGAGGGAGCAGATGCCTGCTGCTGTGTCCTCTCGCCTAATGGTCTAGGTCGACCTTTATCTCTTGTACACTCTGATTCCCTTATAAGGACTTGCTTTGAGATGCTCTTGTATGTGTATATATAGCAACACTTGGTACTCATTTTACGGCAATCATTCATCAAGTCATTTGTTGTGATATAAAGCTGATTTAGGACCGTTGTTTTCCTCTGTCACCCGTTGGTTTATTTATGGTTTTAACATTTAGCTTTTAACTAAAATAATCTCATCCACAAGGCGTTTGAACTATTTTATATTTAGGTTGTACTCCTTATACCTTTGCACTCACGAAAATGAGCGCGGCAGCATTACAACAGCAAATATTAGAATTTAATGCACGCAGTTGTAAATACATTTGAGTTGACATATAACACCCGGTAACTCTTACCTTTAACATTGCTTTTCCTGTTATTGAATATAATTTTTTTTTTTACTTTTGACAGGTTTTTTAAAATTTTGCTCCTTGTCTTTGGCAGTTTTTTTTCTTATCATTTTGGAATAATATGGTGTCTAGCTCATCGAATTAATTCGTTCCAAGAATTCGTTCGAATTCTGAATTTGTATATGTACGAATCAGTTGTCCCTCTTAGAAATAAGGGAAATCGAATTAATCTCTTCCCAAACCTCACACTGTACTCATAACAATAAGCTTAAACAGCGGTTCACATATATCTTAAGGTAAAAATAACACAATTAAAAGTCCTAAATATTGAAGTGAGCTGCCTTGTCTGAAACATTTGCACATTTTGAGATCAGAAGATAAATTAGTTGTTGCCTTTAGTGCAGTGGTTGGCGAGGAGAAAGAGGGTGTTTGATAGCTACTTTTGAAAGTCGTGGCCCGCAATAGGAAGTGACGATCTCCCAGCAGTTCCCGCGCACTGTGGCCTTATCAGTAGCTCACCTGTAATATAATTTTGGCGCCAACAGCAATTTCTAATTCGGTAGCTGATTGGTCACGACTTAAGCAACTGTATATTATACAAATCGTTATTATACAATATGATATTGTTCTTTTTATTTGTATGGAAACGGTGCTCGTATCGTAATGAGGAACATTTTTAAAAAAACGGTGTGAGATTTGTGAAACATCTAGAGAAAGCAAACTATAAAACATATCTAAACGGAGAGACTTAAACATTGCACGAAGAAGAACTACCACACTTGGCAGCTCCATGCTCCTTACAAAATATATCTTAAACAAGAAACACAAGAGAGACCGTTTCCGATAAACTTAATGATGTACATGGGAAAAAAGTGCTAAATGTGGCAAAAGATTTAAATGTTAACTCAGTGAAAGAGCAGACAAAAAGGTTTGTCTAAACGCATTTAGCGCCCCTTTATCAAAACATAAGTGAAGTGCACCTCATTTTGTGTACGGCTATTCTACCTTAGACCATCAACATCTTGTGTCGTCTTCGCATCGAATGTTGGCTATCAGGGTGAAACATTTATTTGCCTCTTGCATTGTTGATACACATTGTTTTCGGTGATTGTCCTTCTATCTTGCTGTTGTCAGACATTTTAGTTTGTGTCTGACAATGCATCATTTGCCTTTGTATTGTTCCCTCTAACTTTCAGTAGGCATGTTGTTCCTCTTTATGTGTCCTAAATTTTAATTTGTTTTTTAAATTCTTTTAAATATTTCTTTCTTCATTTTCAGCTGTTTCGAAACTTCGTTTATTTATTTTCTCTAGTCTTCCCATTCTAGAAACGTACATATCAAAGGCTTTAATTATGTATGTTATTGTTTCTTACTAAATGTCCACGTTTCTATATAATAAAAGAATGTTTCTTAGATATTGCATTATATTATTCTCAGTTGTTATTCCAGTGTTATCTGCTTATCTTAGATCTGCTATCTAAAATTGATTACGTTGCCATTTTAAGAGCTATCGCTTCTTTACTTTACTTGCTATCTCTTATTATTATTATTCACTTGATAAATATTCACAGTTGGCTGTGTTCGCTTTCTGCGCGGTTTCGCCTTGTGTCTTTTGGCGTGTGCTGAGACTGCTGCGATGGGGACTACAGTTACCTTTCTTTGTTTGGGAGATGAGTTGGTAATTCGGATGACTCCACTGGCACGGGCAGTTGAGCAATTATGGATTTTAATTCGTTTGCAGTGATACCGAGGCCTTCCATAACCAATAACAATAACAATATTATTATTATTATGTTCTTCTTATCAAAACTTATTACTGAAGTCTACTGCGTTTCTTCATAATTGTCTCTGGCTCGTGTTGTTTATCAATTCAACTATTTGCTTAATATAGTTCCACTTACGATGTCTGGTATCTTTTCTGTGTGTTTAACTTTCTCCTTCCTCCATCTATAAATTACAATAATCTACTCAAGTTAGAAATATGCTCTTATTGTTTTTATTTTAACATATTTCAGAAATATTATAAACTAATTTCATCTGCTCATAATATTGTGAACATTTGTTTGCAGAAACCACATTTCTGTGGACCTAAAACCTATTTTTGCGTCGATTATATTTACCTTTATATTTTAATATTGGTTATAAAGCTGATGAGCTCACTTTCTTTCTTCAACTAACAACATTTGGATACAAACATGTTTTCCTTTAGAAACACTGGCTCTGCATAAACTATTCAACACCGCCGTCTCAATTGCGTAGCTTCTACTTAATGTTTTTATCGATCACAATTGCTTTTTGTTACTCAAACCGGGTTACTTGTCTCCATTTCACAAAACCTGTAGACCGTCAAAATAAACACAGCGATTTCCTTGGTATGTATTTAACCACAGTGACTTAGGGGAGATAACCTTTCGTTTGACTGAACCGAACGTTGATTACTTTTGGAGTTTTCATCTCCTGATGGCCTTGTTGACACTTTTGTGCTTGTCGTAGCCAGTGCTCCATCTTCAGCTTCTAATGTCTCTGTTTTATGTGTATTAATGTGTATTAATGTGTATTAATGTGTCAGTGAATATCCATCAATATTTATATTTTTACAAATTAAAGACAGAAGACAATTGTTGATGGGTGGAGAATTGACGCAAACACAAATATAACATGCACAGAGAAAAATTGAATAGACAAACACATATGGAATAGACACAAAGACATATAGAATAGACACAGAGACAAATAGAATAGGCACAGAGACAAACTGATAAGGCAGTTGAGATAAATTTGAATAGATACATAAGATTATGATTGTCATCATCATCTTGTACCCTGCCGGTTGGCGTAGGCCATCATGTCCCTCCACAATCTTCTATCTACAGTGCATCGTATCAGTTCTGTTGTTGACTGTTGACATGCCATGACACCAAGCTATCCAGTATCTTCTCTCTTTGTCGTCCGCGATCTCTCTTTCCTTTTATTTTGCCATTTGTAACCAAGTATTCCAACTTTCCTCTTCTCATGATGTGCCCGAAAAATGTTGATTGTTTCTTTCTGATGTTTTTTAAGAGCTCCCTTTTTGTGTTGGCCTCTTTGAGAACTTCCTCATTGGTCTGTTTATCTGTCCAGGGAACTTTCAACATTCTTCTGAGAAATCCCATCTCTGTGGCCCCTAATTGTCTTTTCATTTGTTTGTCTACTGTCCATGATTCGCTTCCATAGGTCACAATTGGTTTTATATAGCACCGATGAACTCTCTTTCTCATTTTTATTGACATAAATTTGTTGCATAAGATATTTTTCATTTTCTGAAATGCTATTTTGGCCTGAGCTATTCTGCTTTTTATTTCTGTGGTGCATCTCCCATCTGATGCTATTATTGTGCATATATATTGTGCAGGCTATACCGTCATCCCCTGCACCTTCTTTCAATTCCGAACGTATGGACTTTGTCCCTCCTTCGGAAATCCTTGAAACGAAGTCGAGAGGGGGATAGTGCGACTGGGTAAAGCACTATCTCCATATCCTGTGCCCAGGCAGAGTAGGCAAAGTGAAATGAGGAAGAAAGCACCAATGTTTAAACTTGGCACATGGAACGTAAGGACCATGTGCCCTGGACTTACTAAAACAAGCACACTGAAAGAAGGACAAATTAGAACAACAGCACTCATAGATAAAGAACTAAATAGGCTACATGTTGATATTGCTGCCCTACAAGAAACAAGACTCTCAGACTGTGGTTCTGTAAAGGAAGAAAAACTATACCTTTTTCTGGCAAGGCCTAAGCCCCGAAAAACCACGTATACATGGAGTAGGCTTTGCTGTACATAACAAACACATAAACTCCATAACCACGCCAAAAGGAGTGTCTGAACGCTTGATGATACTCCAGCTACATACGAAGAGTGGATCAATAAATATCATTAGTGCCTATGCACCAACGTTGGCTGCATCAGATGAAGAGAAAGACAACTTCTACCAACAACTGCAAATGACCATTGACTCACTTCCAAAAGAGGAACTATTATACTTACTCGGTGATTTCAATGCACGCACAGGATCTGATCAGCAATATTGGCCAACATGTCTAGGTCACCACGGCATTGGAAAAATCAACGGAAATGGCCAGCGACTCCTAGAATTCTGCTCAAATAATCACCTATGTGTAACAAATACATACTTTAATGTGAATCACAAGCATAAAGTAACATGGCGTCATGCTAGAAGTGGTCACTGGCACCAACTAGACCTAGTTCTTACACGTAGGCAGTCTTTAAATAACATCAGAATAACACGAACATATCACATTGCAGACTGCAACACAGACCACGCTCTAGTCATTAGTAAGATCAAAGCCAGAAGTAGTCGTATCTATAAATCAAGAGAGCCTGCAGCAGCCAAGATCAACATCACAGCGACAAAAACCACACCAACCGAAGACATTTTTAGATCCAAGTTTGATGAACTGGTAGAAGAAGTAGAAGATGCATCAAGTGTGGATGACAACTGGTGCTCCCTGAGAACACATGTCTATAACTGCGCTCTATCTACCTACGGCCAGAAACGGTTCTCAAAGAACGACTGGGTCGAAGAAAATGCAGCAAGACTAGACCCACTAATAGCTAATAAGAAAAAGGCTCTACTGAACTTCAATAATAATCCCAATCAAATCACCAAGGATCAGCTCAAACATGCGCAAGCCACCCTACAACGCGAAGCAAGAAGATGCGCAAACGAATACTGGAACAATCTATGCTCTGAAATACAGAAAGCCTCAGACAGGGGCGACTCAAAAACCATGCATGGCAATATAAAAAAGGCCCTTGGACCAAAAATAACAAAATTAGCCCCCCTAAAATCCAAGTTTGGAGAACCTATTACTGACAAGGGACAACAAATGCAAAGATGGGTTGAACACTACTCTAATCTATACAGTGACGACAGACCAGCAAACACAGCCCTAGCACAATCAATACCCAAATATCCTACAATGTTTGAACTGGATGTTGAGCCTACTATGAACGAACTTGCTGACGCTATAAATGCCCTCTCAAGAGGAAAAGCTGCAGGAAATGACAACATTCCCACAGATGTACTAAAGGACAACCTAAGCGTACTACTTCCACACCTATACAAACTGCTAATTTAATGCTGGAGAAACGGAGAAATACCTCATGATATGAGAAATGCCAAGATTATAACGCTGTACAAGAATAAAGGAGACAGGGGCGACTGCAATAATTACAGAGGCATTTCTCTCCTTAGCACAACAGGCAAAGCTTTTGCTAGAGTCGTACTTAATCGCCTGCATAGACTTGCAGAACGGGTGCTTCCCGAGTCCCAATGCGGTTTCAGACCCGGGAGATCAACCATAGATATGATCTTCACTCTTAGACAACTGCAGGAAAAATGTCGGGAACAAAATATGCCGCTCTATATTGCCTTTGTGGATCTCACAAAGGCATTCGACACAGTAAACAGAGATGGTCTCTACAAGGTGTTAGAAGGCATAGGCTGCCCTCCTAAATTACTTAGGCTGATAATTTCCTTCCATGAAGACATGAATGGCAAAGTCCATTTTGATGGGAGTCCATCAGAGAATTTCAAAGTCAACAAAGGAGTGAAACAGGGATGTGTCCTCGCCCCCACCCTTTTTGGTATATTTTTTGCTGCCCTCCTAAATTACACCTTCGAAAACAGCTCAGGAGATATTTACATTCGCACTAGACCAGATGGCTCACTGTTCAACCTAGCACGACTAAGAGCAAAAACCAAAATAAATGTTGCCCTACTTAAAGAATTTTTATTTGCTGACGATGCAGCCCTAGTCGCTCATAGTGAGGCCACCCAACAGTCGCTGATCAACAACCTGGATAAAGCATGCGACCTTTTTTCACTGTCAATTAATGTTCAGAAGACAGTAATACTAAATCAAGGTGACTTCAAACCTCTATCTATTACTCTAAAAGACTGTCCACTAGAATCAGTACAGAAATTTACATATCTTGGATCCACAGTTACGCAAACCATCTCTCTTGATGAAGAAATAAACTGTCGAATTGGTAAGGCAGCTACGACCTTCGGCAAACTCACAAAAAGGGCATGGAACAACACGAAACTAACTCAAAAGATTAAACTCTTAATATATCAAACATGTGTGCTTAGCACACTACTATATGGATCCGAAACCTGGACAACATACTCAAACCAGGAAAAAAGACTAAATGTCTTCCACATGCGATGTCTCCGCAAAATAATGCACATCAAATGGCAGGACAAAATAACCAACTTAACTGTCCTGCAACGTGCTAAGACCCTAACAATCATGTCGATGATCAGAAGTCGAAGGCTAAGATGGCTGGGGCATGTCCAACGGATGGAAGAAAAACGCATTCCTAGGCAAATACTATATGGCGAGCTAAAACACGGAAAACGACAAATCGGCAGACCTAAGCTACGATATAGAGATATCTGCAAATCATCTCTGAAAGACTTCTCCATCTGTGAAAACGACTGGCAACATCTGGCAAGTGATCGCACATCTTGGAGAGCACGTATAAGGAACGGTATAACAACATTTGAGACTGTTCTAAGACAGGACTTAGAAGAGAAGAGACTAATGAAAAAGGATGGTAAACCCTGTGGACCAGCGAGCCTGAGCTGTTCATTATGTGACCGCGTGTGTTTGTCAAACATTGGTAGAATTAGCCACGAGAGAAGCTGTTCGGCAAAAACAATACCTCAAAAAAATACGCAATAGCCTCCACTAGACCGTCTGACAAGACGAAAAGTGCCATATATATATATACCGTTAATAATGTACCAAAATATAATAAAATAAATAAAATTAAATAATATATAAACATGAATCATATCAAGTGAATAAAATAGGAAAGGCCTGTGAGTATTTTATTTCTCGTTGAGGATACCATTTCTGTGGTGCATCTCCCAGCTGATGTAATTATTGTGCCCAAGTATTTGAAACTTTGTACTTGTTTCATTATGATTGTAGGTAGATTTGTAAAAATATGGATTTAGTGCACTGCATTGTCTTTTTGTATTGTATTGTATCACATTGTATTGTAATAAATTGTATTGTGTTTTTTGTATTCCATTCCATTGTATCGTATTGTTTTGCACTGTATGCGACATAGCCATTATAATAGCTCACAAAACGGTAATATATTTGTACATTCTATCGTAAATCTTGTAAGCGGATTGTACTTTGAACAGACATTGAAAACAGTTCGACAGAACCAGGCTAAATAAATAGGACTGGATGAGAGACTGAGTGGAAGGTCAGCAGTCGAAATTACTGTCGGACTGACAATAGATTGAAACATTGCCAGACAGACAGACAGAGTTTAAGCAGATGATATCATTGTTATTGATATTGCTATAATTGTCTCTCGCGGACGACAAAGAGAGAAAATACTGGATAGCTTGGTGTCATGGGGTAGCCGCGATAGCTCAGTGGTTAGTGAACTGGACTACCACGGACAAGGGGTAGGGTTCGATCCCAACCGACGGCTTCCGGGTTCACCCAGCCTTAAATGGGTACCGGATTTTTTTCTGGGAAAGTAAAGCAGCACGGGCGTAATACTGACCACATTACCCTAAAAATCATGTGCTGAAGGTCTGTAAAATATAGGGTCACTAACACCATATTTCCCTATACGCCACTTGGCGTGACGGGGGTACTTTACTTTACTTTACTTGGTGTCATGGCATGAAAAACAGTCAGCAACAGAACTCATACGATGCACTGTGGATAGAAGATTGTGGAAGGATATGATCGCCAACGCTAACCGGTACGGCACATGATGATAATTTCTCTACTAACTGCCTGGGTTAGTGCCTCTGTTTCAATTTGTTTTTGTTCTTCTGACAAGTTCAGAAGACTTAAGTAGGGGTACCTTTCTTCACATGCAAGACTAGAAGTTTCAGGGTACAGAAATGTTATTACTGGTTTGGTAAGTACGATAACTCGGCTCTGGGAACTTAGGGAATAATAGAACAAAGAAGTATGTGTTAGCACTCGGAAAAATTGACAGACAAACAACAATAGAAAAAAACGAAGAACAATATATGGTCCGAAGTGGGATCGAACCCGTACTCAGTGGCACCGCGCCTTGCCACGAGAAGCCGAACGCTTGGTACACTGCCACGCAGCCAACTAAAAAATTGGCTATTTCAGTAGTGTCTTCCACGAAAGGCGATCTCAATGACTATAGCATAGGGTAACGATCACAGACCGGAAATAAATTGTATATTTGTACTTTCCTATTAATGCAAGTATCTCCCAGTAGGGCTGAATACTTGTGTTGTAGACAAACATTTATTGGACGAAACAGCACGAATAGTAGTTCCCAGTGGTTATATACTGGGTACAAATAATAATACATAAATATTATTATATGGGGAACTTCCGAGGCGATACTAGGGAATAATAGAACAAAGAAGTATGTGTTAGCACTCGGAAAAATTGACAGACAAACAACAATAGAAAAAAACGAAGAACAATATATGGTCCGAAGTGGGATCGAACCCGTACTCAGTGGCACCGCGCCTTGCCACGAGAAGCCGAACGCTTGGTACACTGCCACGCAGCCAACTAAAAAATTGGCTATTGCAGTAGTGTCTTCCACGAAAGGCGATCTCAATGACTATAGCATAGGGTAACGATCACAGACCGGAAATAAATTGTATATTTGTACTTTCCTATTAATGCAAGTATCTCCCAGTAGGGCTGAATACTTGTGTTGTAGACAAACATTTATTGGACGAAACAGCACGAATAGTAGTTCCCAGTGGTTATATATTGGGTACAAATAATAATACATAAATATTATTATATGGGGAACTTCCGAGGCGATAATAGGGAATAATAGAACAAAGAAGTATGTGTTAGCAACCGGAAAAATTGACAGACAAACAACAATAGAAAAAAACGAAGAACAATATATGGTCCGAAGTGGGATCGAACCCGTACTCAGTGGCACCGCGCCTTGCCACGGAAGTTCCCCATATAATAATATTTATGTATTATTATTTGTTCCCAGTATATAACCACTGGGAACTACTATTCGTGCTGTTTAGTCCAATAAATGTTTGTCTACAACACAAGTATTCAGCCCTACTGGGAGATACTTGCATTAATAGGAAAGTACAAATATACAATTTATTTCCGGTCTGTGATCGTTACCCTATGCTATAGTCATTGAGATCGCCTTTCGTGGAAGACACTACTGCAATAGCCAATTTTTTAGTTGGCTGCGTGGCAGTGTACCAAGCGTTCGGCTTCTCGTGGCAAGGCGCGGTGCCACTGAGTACGGGTTCGATCCCACTTCGGACCATATATTGTTCTTCGTTTTTTTCTATTGTTGTTTGTCTGTCAATTTTTCCGAGTGCTAACACATACTTCTTTGTTCTATTATTCCCTATTATCGCCTCGGAAGTTCCCCATATAATAATATTTATGTATTATTATTTGTACCCAGTATATAACCACTGGGAACTACTATTCGTGCTGTTTCGTCCAATAAATGTTTGTCTACAACACAAGTATTCAGCCCTACTGGGAGATACTTGCATTAATTGGAAAGTACAAATATACAATTTATTTCCAGTCTGTGATCGTTACCCTATGCTATAGTCATTGAGATCGCCTTTCGTGGAAGACACTACTGCAATAGCCAATTTTTTAGTTGGCTGCGTGGCAGTGTACCAAGCGTTCGGCTTCTCGTGGCAAGGCGCGGTGCCACTGAGTACGGGTTCGATCCCACTTCGGACCATATATTGTTCTTCGTTTTTTTCTATTGTTGTTTGTCTGTCAATTTTTCCGAGTGCTAACACATACTTCTTTGTTCTATTATTCCCTATTATCGCCTCGGAAGTTCCCCATATAATAATATTTATGTATTATTATTTGTACCCAGTATATAACCACTGGGAACTACTATTCGTGCTGTTTCGTCCAATAAATGTTTGTCTACAACACAAGTATTCAGCCCTACTGGGAGATACTTGCATTAATAGGAAAGTACAAATATACAATTTATTTCCGGTCTGTGATCGTTACCCTATGCTATAGTCATTGAGATCGCCTTTCGTGGAAGACACTACTGCAATAGCCAATTGTTTAGTTGGCTGCGTGGCAGTGTACCAAGCGTTCGGCTTCTCGTGGCAAGGCGCGGTGCCACTGAGTACGGGTTCGATCCCACTTCGGACCATATATTGTTCTTCGTTTTTTTCTATTGTTGTTTGTCTGTCAATTTTTCCGAGTGCTAACACATACTTCTTTGTTCTATTATTCCCTATTATCGCCTCGGAAGTTCCCCATATAATAATATTTATGTATTATTATTTGTTCCCAGTATATAACCACTGGGAACTACTATTCGTGCTGTTTCGTCCAATAAATGTTTGTCTACAACACAAGTATTCAGCCCTACTGGGAGATACTTGCATTAATAGGAAAGTACAAATATACAATTTATTTCCGGTCTGTGATCGTTACCCTATGCTATAGTCATTGAGATCGCCTTTCGTGGAAGACACTACTGCAATAGCCAATTTTTTAGTTGGCTGCGTGGCAGTGTACCAAGCGTTCGGCTTCTCGTGGCAAGGCGCGGTGCCACTGAGTACGGGTTCGATCCCACTTCGGACCATATATTGTTCTTCGTTTTTTTCTATTGTTGTTTGTCTGTCAATTTTTCCGAGTGCTAACACATACTTCTTTGTTCTATTATTCCCTATTATCGCCTCGGAAGTTCCCCATATAATAATATTTATGTATTATTATTTGTACCTAGTATATAACCACTGGGAACTACTATTCGTGCTGTTTCGTCCAATAAATGTTTGTCTACAACACAAGTATTCAGCCCTACTGGAAGATACTTGCATTAATAGGAAAGTACAAATATACAATTTATTTCCGGTCTGTGATCGTTACCCTATGCTATAGTCATTGAGATCGCCTTTCGTGGAAGACACTACTGCAATAGCCAATTTTTTAGTTGGCTGCGTGGCAGTGTACCAAGCGTTCGGCTTCTCGTGGCAAGGCGCGGTGCCACTGAGTACGGGTTCGATCCCACTTCGGACCATATATTGTTCTTCGTTTTTTTCTATTGTTGTTTGTCTGTCAATTTTTCCGAGTGCTAACACATACTTCTTTGTTCTATTATTCCCTATTATCGCCTCGGAAGTTCCCCATATAATAATATTTATGTATTATTATTTGTACCCAGTATATAACCACTGGGAACTACTATTCGTGTTGTTTCGTCCAATAAATGTTTGTCTACAACACAAGTATTCAGCCCTACTGGGAGATACTTGCATTAATAGGAAAGTACAAATATACAATTTATTTCCGGTCTGTGATCGTTACCCTATGCTATAGTCATTGAGATCGCCTTTCGTGGAAGACACTACTGCAATAGCCAATTTTTTAGTTGGCTGCGTGGCAGTGTACCAAGCGTTCGGCTTCTCGTGGCAAGGCGCGGTGCCACTGAGTACGGGTTCGATCCCACTTCGGACCATATATTGTTCTTCGTTTTTTTCTATTGTTGTTTGTCTGTCAATTTTTCCGAGTGCTAACACATACTTCTTTGTTCTATTATTCCCTAGTATCGCCTCGGAAGTTCCCCATATAATAATATTTATGTATTATTATTTGTACCCAGTATATAACCACTGGGAACTACTATTCGTGCTGTTTCGTCCAATAAATGTTTGTCTACAACACAAGTATTCAGCCCTACTGGGAGATACTTGCATTAATAGGAAAGTACAAATATACAATTTATTTCCGGTCTGTGATCGTTACCCTATGCTATAGTCATTGAGATCGCCTTTCGTGGAAGACACTACTGTAATAGCCAATTTTTTAGTTGGCTGCGTGGCAGTGTACCAAGCGTTCGGCTTCTCGTGGCAAGGCGCGGTGCCACTGAGTACGGGTTCGATCCCACTTCGGACCATATATTGTTCTTCGTTTTTTTCTATTGTTGTTTGTCTGTCAATTTTTCCGAGTGCTAACACATACTTCTTTGTTCTATTATTCCCTATTATCGCCTCGGAAGTTCCCCATATAATAATATTTATGTATTATTATTTGTACTCTGGGAACTTAACTTGATTGTTTTTTCCCCTGACTTTGCTCTTAACCTGCCACTTGTTCTCTGTTTCTCTTATTATATTTTTCTCAAACGCTTTTTATTCTCCGTTTTCTTTATCTATGTATTTTCTCACTCCTTTCTATGTCTTACCTTCTGCCTCTCTCTCTCTCTCTCTCATTTTCTCTCTCCCTCTCTCTATCTCCCTCTCACTTCTTCTCAGTCTGTGTTTCATTCTCATACTAAATCGAAGAAATGACAGCCTCATTTCCCCTCTCTTACTAAATGTCAAGAAATGGACAATGTTATTTACTATCGCGTTCTCTTTGTCTGAGGAAAACAACAACAAAAACGAAGAGAACTTTGTATGCTGATATTGGTTTTGAATTCATACTCTTCTCGAGCCAAATTTCTAGAAAACGGTAAACTCTGAACGCTGATATTCATCCTCACAGAATTCTTATTCTCTTTGTGCTAAAACTGCGACAAGCAAATCGGTATGTAGATGGCAAGCACTTCGCCTATTTTACTCTTCCAGCGTGCTTGATTCAATATTTATACATAATTGTACTTGAATTTTGCATATCTTTTCGCCATAAAAATAAACGTAATTCAAAAATACATTGAGCACAACATGTATATACGAAAGAACGTTAAAATGCTTATTGTTTCTCTTTTTGTTGTTCCGTTCCCTGTAGTATTCACATTTCTAAGTCCACTAGTATGAATAGAATGAGAAAATACAATTAAACTAAGCAACAAAATATTAGATCATAATATTGCATTTATATATATATATATATATATATATATATATATATATATATATATATATATATATAACATTATTATTCTGTTTATGGATACTTTTAGATAGATATGAAATTACAACAGTTTGAATGTAGATATTGCATTTTAAGAAAATAATGTAATTTTTCCATATCGTATAAAAGTAAGTGACAGATAATATAATAATAAAGCCGTTTAAAACTATGCTTAAAAATATACAAATTACCAACGACATCACATCGTTTGAATAAAAAAACGGCAGCATTATTTAAATAGAAAAAAATAGGGAGGTTTGGACAACAAAGTCTACACGCAGAGATTGTATTGGAGAATGTTATCACTTCAACTGTTCATTGCTTCACACTTTAGCAACACAAGAGTCTATCCCATCACTCAGCGACAGAATTACGCTATCTAACGACAAATGTTTGGGTGTAACGAGATCGTCCCATTTTAGAGTCAGTTCTTATCTCTAGACCCAACAATGTAGTTAATGGTATTCTATGAAGTGTCGCCCACACAGCAATTCCTGATAATTTGATACATTTTAAAATAATTTAAAACCATTAAAATAACATTTGTTTTAAAATGTACAAAAGGTCTGAAATAAGATTTACACAGACGAGTAATATAGTCAATTAGGATGTTTCGCATACAACAGCAAGCAGACATTTAGTAGTTATGCTAAAATCGTTTCTCACTGTCCTAGTAAAGTTTCATCTCAATGGAAAGAGATCTTGCTTTGACAGCCATTTCTTTTAATATCGGTCAAACTGAGGAATGTTCACAATACAAATAACAAACCAAGTAACGAGTATGAGTCAAACTGAGGAATGTTCACAACACAAAGAACAAACCAAGTAACGAGTATGAGTCAAACTGAGGAATGTTCACAATACAAATAACAAACCAGTAACGAGTATGAATCAAACTGAGGACTGTTCACAACACAAAGAACAAACCAAGTAACGAGTATGAGTCAAACTGAGGAATGTTCACAACACAAAGAACAAACCAAGTAACGAGTATGAGTCAAACTGAGGAATGTTCACAATACAAATAACAAACCAGTAACGAGTATGAATCAAACTGAGGAATGTTCACAATAGAAAGAACAAACCAAGTAACGAGTATGAGTCAAACTGAGGAATGTTCACAACACAAAGAACAAACCAAGTAACGAGTATGAATCAAACTGAGGAATGTTCACAATACAAAGAACAAACCAAGTAACGAGTATGAATCAAACTGAGGAATGTTCACAACACAAAGAACAAACCAAGTAACGAGTATGAGTCAAACTGAGGAATGTTCACAACACAAAGAACAAACCAAGTAACGAGTATGAGTCAAACTGAGGAATGTTCACAACACAAAGAACAAACCAAGTAACGAGTATGAATCAAACTGAGGAATGTTCACAACACAAAGAACAAACCAAGTAACGAGTATGAGTCAAACTGAGGAATGTTCACAATACAAAGAACAAACCAAGTAACGAGTATGAATCAAACTGAATGATGTTCATAGTACAAAAAAACAGAGCAACGAGTCAATCAGAGGAATGTTCAAATAAAAAGAACAAGCAGAGAAAAGAGGGCGAAGGGGAGATTTTGTGGTGGGCGCAATGAGATGAGAACAGGTGAAATATATTGTGACAACATGACACATTGGTCGAAGAAAAGATCTAGGAAAACAGAGAAATGATTCACGACAATTTAAGAGAATGGCTTGATAGAAAGTCAATTAGCTTCAGAATTAATAAACATTCCTAGGTACAAAGAGTTGTGGAGAGACTTGATCACTGCACCAGCAGGCACTTGATGCTGATAGTATTGTAACGGGCATCATCTTAGAATACCTCTTCCCAGGAAATGCTCTAACAAAGTCATAGAACAAGTCACTTCCGGAAAAACTGTCAATATTCTGAAACAAAGACCAACAACTCAGCAGATCAATCCTTATTTATTGTTTCATCAAGATGTCGAGCACGGGAGAGTTATCCCCCCTAACAAGTCTCGGTGGAGAAAGCAAGTTAAAACAGGGTCCGGTGAACATACAGTTCATTACATCTAGAAAAAAAAACAGTAAACAATACAGTACATCCCATAACTTCCTATTCTATCGATACCAACTTGCTTATCATAAAATGTCGCATTACTACGACAAAACTTACCATGCTAAGACACCAAGCTATCGTTATCTTTTTTTTTTTTTTTTTGCCGTCCGCCATCTCTATTTTCATATAATTTGTCATATATTTGTTGTCATACATTTTTTTTTCATATATATTTTTCATATATTCCATGTCGTCCCCATTATTTTCATCTCTGCTTTCACCTGTTTTTGTTTTTTTCAAATATATTTTGGTCTTCCTCTTTGTCTCTTCCGCTGGGGATTCGCAAAAAGGACCAGTCGTATAATACTCTCATTTGTTTTCTGCAGTTTCTTCACTCTTCCTCCAACCACAAACACCCGGTCTTGTTGATAATCAAAAGTAATGTCTAGTGTCGGCGTCACGATAAATAGCTGTCAACACAGTAAGGAGAAGATGATAATCAAAAGTAATGTCTAGTGTCGGCGTCACGGTAGATAGCTGTCAATACAGTAAGGAGAAGATGATAATCAAAAGTAATGTCTAGTGTCGGCGTCACGATAAATAGCTGTCAACACAGTAAGGAGAAGATGATAATCAAAAGTAATGTCTAGTGTCGGCGTCACGATAAATAGCTATCAACACAGTAAGGAGAAGATGATACTCAAAAGTAATGTCTAGTGTCGGCGTCACGATAAATAGCTGTCAACACAGTAAGGAGAAGATGATAATCAAAAGTAATGTCTAGTGTCGGCGTCACGGTAAATAGCTGTCAACACAGTAAGGAGAAAATGATAATCAAAAGTAATGTCTAGTGTCGGCGTCACGATAAATAGCTGTCAACACCGTCAGTAAAAAGAAAATATTTATTAATAATAATATTATTATTAGTATATGTAATTAATATATTAACAAAATAGTGCGTATCAATATTACTTATTAATTTGAACATCGATCTGACAGTACGATCAGATAATGAATGATACAATCAAAAGTCAAGTACATATTTTTCAAAATCATAATATATTCACTTGAACTAAGATGAGCAAGAATTTTTAAAAAAATATGCAGAAACGGAAATTGCAGCTGAATATGAGTCGACAATGATGACTACATTAACAAGAAATGGGCGAATCATTTCAGAGGAAGAGGTATGTTTACAGCACTAGAAAAAAAAAGACATAATAATCAACAACAGAAAAAAAAACAAAGAACAATATATGGTTCGAAGCAGGATCGAACCCGTACTCCTTGGTACAGCGTCTTGCCACGAGAAGCCAAACGCTAGGAAACACTAACGGGTATTGGTCTGCATTAACAAGAGATGCCGGGTGCAACACTAGAGTTAAGGCAGAAAAACTACGGAAAAAAATCATCGTTGAAATTTGGGAATATCTAGGAAATGACGCACGTCCAACAGACCTTTAAATTATACAGATAAATAGTAAAGACATTTAGAAAGACGATCTTGTTTGTGCGCACCGCTGGGTTTGATACTGGTGTGTTTAGTTTGTAAATTGAGTTTCAGTTTAATGAAGGAATTCCCGGGAAAATGATTCATAAAAGTAAAAAAAAAAAAATGTAAATGCTCCCTCTACACTTTGCTAGGCGTATGGGGAATATGGTGTTAGTGACCATATTTTTCTGTGTACACGGCACATTTTTCGGTGGTGTAGTCGGTATTACGCCAAGCCGCCTTTACTTCTAAAAAAAAACCCTGGTACCCATTTTTAGAGGTTAGGTGAACTCCGGAGCCTTGTCCAAAAAACAAAAAATCCGCCATTGTTGGAGATCGAGCCCGGGTCTTTCTGATCCGGAAGTAAGCACACTAACCACTCAGCCACCGAAGATGCTTCATAGCAGTAATTATAAATATCATTTGGCACTGTTTTTGTTGGTTTCTGCAGTAAATATATGGCGTATATGGAGAATGACTTTTCAGGTTCATTCCCATAAGGTGTACTATGTTTGGTTTTTTTTTTAACTTGACACGAGATTTGAAATAATACCAGGAAACTACTATACGCGCATAACAAAGATAGAGTAAATTGGTTAGAGTTATGAGTAAAAGTAAGTAAAGTAAAGTACTCTCGTCACGCCAAGTGGCGTATTGGGGAAATATGGTGTTAGTGACCCTATATTTTACAGACCTTCAGCACATGATTTTTGGGGTAATGTGGTCAGTATTACGCCCGTGCTGCTTTACTTTCCCAGAAAAAAATCCGATACCCATTTAAGGCTGAGTGAACCCGGAAGCCGTCGGTTGGGATCGAACCCTACCCCTTGTCCGTGGTAGTCCAGTTCACTAACCACTGAGCTAAAGCGGCTCCCTAGAGTTATGAGTACGAACTGAAAAAAAAAAATATTGTCCTAAATACCAAAGCATCACCAAATTTCCTTGATACCATACTACTAACTTGTTATCACGCTACCTCTGTGTTATCACACTATTATCCTGTAGACAGACTAGTAACAATTTCATCACGCTATTACCTTGACACTATACTAATAACTTGTTATCATACTACCTCCGTGTTATCACACTACTATCCTATATACAGACTAGTAACAATTTCATAACACTATTACTTTGACACAATACTACTATCTTGTTATCAAACAACATCCGTGTTATCACACTACTATCCTGTATACAGACTAGTAACAATTTCATAACACTACTAACTTGTTATCACGCTATCTCCGTGTTATCACACTACTATCCTGTAGACAGACTAGTAACAATTTCATCACACTATTACCTTGACACAATACTACTATCTTGTTATCACACTACCTCCGTGTTATCACACTACTATCCTGTAGACAGACTAGTAACAATTTCATCACACTATTACCTTGACACAATACTACTATCTTGTTATCACACTACATCCGTGTTATCACACTACTATCCTGTAGACAGACTAGTAACAATTTCATCACACTATTACTTTGACACAATACTAATATCTTGTTATCACACTACCCCCGTTTTATCACATTACTATCCTGTAGACAGACTAGTAACAATTTCATCACACTATTACCTTGACACAATACTAATATCTTGTTATCACACTACCTCCGTGTTATCACACTACTATCCTGTAGACAGACTAGTAACAATTTCATCACACTATTACCTTGACACTATACTACTATCTTGTTATCACACTACCTCCGTGTTATCACACTACTATCCTGTAGACAGACTAGTAACAATTTCATCACACAATTACTTTGACACAATACTAATATCTTGTTATCACACTACCTCCGTGTTATCACACTACTATCCTGTATACAGACTAGTAACAATTTCATAACGCTACTAACTTCTTATCACGCTACTACCTTGCCACTAGACTATTTACAACCTTGTTATTATACGACTAATTATTCTATGTGTGTGTGTGTGTGTGTGTGTGTGTGTGCGTGCGTGCGTGCGTGCGTGTGTGTGTGTGTGTGTGTGTGTGCATACACCACAGAAAATGAGATAACGAGTTTGAAACCAAAATTCAGAAAGAAAATAACGTGGTATGATATACTTGATATTCTACCTAGTAGAATCGATTTGGAAAAATCGAAATGTAACTATACAAACGAAAAAGAAATTAGTAGAAAAGTTTAATGCTAACATTGAGCTACCACTGAAAGACATGAACAATTCTTGAAAAAAACAAGCGTAAAATAACATGTTGTGAAATGAAATGTATAAGAAATGTTGTAAAGAAACTAGAAGAGATTAGATTAGAACAGAGAATAATAATGGTGGGTGTAACGCCAGCTATTTATTATATTGAACAAGGAAGAAATAGTTTAGACATTATACCACAATGAAATCGCACTGTCCCCTTCTAAGCGTTCTTTGAAGCGTTCCGAAAGGAAGGACGAGGTCCTTACGTTCGGAAAAAAACTGCAGTTGATGGGGTCATTGGATCTTTTTCATGTGGGAAATAAAATGTACAGAAGTCCAGTATCTTAGGGTCCCTCCACTTTGGTTTCACAATATGTTGCTATTATAATCTCAGTCGAAGCAGTATTTACATCGATATCAAGTGGTGTTGAGAAATATTTTAAACTTGTTTGTTGTGCAGCAGAATCTTGGAAACACTCCACGAACTGGCAGTAAATATCGTCCATGGCGTCAACAAAAGCTTATGAAATTAATAAAATATTTCATCTGCTCCCCAAGCCTTACAAACAACTTAGTATTTCCATCCATAACCAAATAACCAAATAGCATTTCCTTCCCGGAGGTTAATCTCCCACAGTTTAGTTATTATTTCTTTCTGGAAAGCGTTGATACGCCTGTCAGGTTCGTCTACCAGTTGTCCTTGTGTTTTTAACTTGAGACTGAGGTCGTTCAAATGTTGAGTAATGTCACTAAAAACGCTGGCTGGTAGATCTACTGAGGCTACGATATTTCTTTGATCAGAAAAGTTCTACTTCAGGTCATAAATCATAAAATCTTTTCGCCATTTCCCCTCCACTTAACATGCGAACTTCACAACGGTAAAGCAGATTGCTATACTCTGAATCGACGTCATGATGACTTTTTTGAAAGTGATGATAGTTGAACCCTTTTGCTTTTATAAAGGTCACACACAAAATCACCCGACTGGCGCGATGTCAGTTACTTTAAACGCTTTGGTGCACACATTTTTTATGTGTGAATAATACAATAAACAAATGAAACTTGGAAATGACCAATTTTGAAATCTAATAAGTTGGATTTTATTTTGTCAACCAGGCCTGACTATTGACCAGTCATAGCTGGTGCTCTGTCTGTTGTCACTCCACAAAGCATGTCCCAATTTAATCCAAAATCTTTAAAATCGAGTTTCAGCGCTTTGTAAAAGTTATCGCCTGCTATAGCGCCTTTGAATGGTTATAACGCTAATATGACACGCGCAATGTTAACATCTTTGTCAATAACCCGAATAAAGATAGCTAATTGCGCTGTTTTAAAAAACCTCTTATCAGGACAAAGCACTTTAGTAGGTGCTTCGAAACACTTTCACAAATTCTCCATCAGAAAAAGATTTCAAATGCTTTGCATTTTTTTTCACTAACAATATAACTCTCACAGACAGCATTCTTTGAATATTTATTTACATTGTAAAACACACTCTATTGACTTTCCTAGAACATCTTTAAGTGTGCTATTTCGTCCTGCCTAACCTGTCCTTCCAGTGAACTGTCATTTTCATGTTTGGATTAGAAGTAACATCACATTGTTGTTTCCTTTAAGAAAGACTTTTTTTTTCATTTGATATTAAACACACAGGGTTATCGCGATATATAATACACACAATTAATCCAAAGCCCATTTTACCTGAAAAGTACACAATTCTGTATCAACTTTCTTCCTTTTATTTCATAGTACCATTATATACCTAATTGGTGACAACCGATTATTAACCTTAAATACAATGCTATTTAATTAATAGTTATATAGCATCCGTCCACCGCCGAAAAATCGCAACCCTTACCAAAGCCTCTGTTAAAGACAAAGATACACAATCACTCTGATCTGACTCTGGATTTTCGTTGAAATAAAAGTCATTTTATCTAACTTCCAACGCCGGCGTATTACGATACCACGGTATCCACTTCCAAAACTAAGATTTCTGGCCAAGCGTGCAGGGATCGAAGAGGGAAGACAACCCGGTACTCAAAAATGTCGTGCTGAAGTCGGATGTGTTGGGTCGAAAGGCGCAAATATAACAGTTATACTGCAAACCACAACACAACGCAGACACGTCCACTACGTACTTGTAAGGGCAGATGATGAAGAGGAATATCCTAGTCTACCACGATACTATAGATTACTTTAGTCATCGGGCGAACGCAACCAACCAACCAAATCATATATAAGAGTCGGTCTAAGTAGCTTGACCGACCGGATCTGACCCACGGGCCGTAGGTTTCCCACCTCTGAATTAAAGGTTCGTATTTTTCCATTATCCCGTGTGTTACCGGGGCCTCATTATGTGGGAAGTAAAGAATAGTGACACTGTGACCTTCCAGGCATGTCGTAAGAGGCGACTAAGGAGGTTGATCGATGGCTTGACAAGCTGTCATTGTAAAAATCATTGTTATGGAAACAGAACCATAGATTTTAGAAGCAGTGATCTCTGCAATATGTGCCACTTCGGCACGCAGGGGTTTCTGTTTTTGAGATTGTAGTTCTGCCCTATGTGCCGTCTTCGGCTCGAAAGGACAATAGATAGAGATTTTTCCATTAATAATGTTACAAACAATAAGATTATATAACAATAGAGCTTAACACGCAATACTTTTTCATTTTGAATGTAACAACGACGGGGTAAAACAATAATGTTCCTGATTTGTTGATATAAATTCACATGCAGTTTTATTGTTATTTTATATGCAATAAAACAGGCACATTAATGTTTTTTTCCCCGTCCTTGTTGATACATTCAAAAAGAAAAAGTATTGCGTGTTAAGCTCTCTGTATAAGCTCATTGTTTATAAAATTATTAAGGGAAAAATACGAACCTTTAATTTTTCAAAAAGAAAAAGTGTATATATATATATATATATATATATATATATATATATATATATATATATATATATATATATGAGCACATAAAATACATACAAGTATGTATATATAAACACTTCGATATATATATATATATACACACACATACAAAAAACATACTTTTTCGGAAGCAAAAGAGACTTTCGTAACATGAAATACAAGGAGCCGGAAAGCTATAACAAATACATAAAGCAGACACACAGTTTATAATAGTGTAGAAACAAGAACAACGCAGACAATTTTGGCACCCTCATATCAGAAACAAAATATTATGCCTAGAAAGGTTCGCGACACATTCTTGAAATCATTCTCTCTCGGATAAACACAGAACCCCTCTCCATTACTGCTGACAAAAGGGCAGACAACTTGTGCTACAGATTGAAAAGATAGTTGGAGCTGCAGACCATCAAATCGGAGTACGCCATAAACGTGTGACTTAGGGGGTCACCCTGGTTATATTCTATCGGAACTTGGGGAAGTGCTTTCCCATTCAGGCTTTATAGAACAGTGTAAACGAGACACAGTTTACAGAACCAGTTTGGCGGCAATGAAAGCAACTCGACAATGTAATTGTATTCCTCAGTTACTCTCTACTAAGAGCTCATGCGTAGACAGGAATCAAATTAGTTCAACAAATATAAACAATCTTCTCGATATGTTATTATGATGAATAATGCATTGAACTTCACTATTTTAGACCTATATTACTTAGTCAAGACTTAAAAATGAGTTCTTAAATTTTATGTAGAACCAGTCTTAACTCTTTCCATACGTTTTGCAGCACTGTGCGCCAATGCGATTTCGACAACGTACGTTTCGCTGCATAGTGCGCCACGCTCAATTTGATTAGTGTGAACGCCAACAAACCATATTCTTTTTACATGTATTGTATCATCTGGTTATTGGTGAAATCGTATACCTTGTTCAATTATCTAAACATTCATATATAATATGTAATATGTTAGATAAATATAAATATGTAGATTAATTCTTAAAACCATGAACAATTTTGTCTCTGAAATCTCTTCCGTTGCGTCAATAAAAAGCTTCCGTTCGGAAAGAGTTAACATATGAATGCTAATCATTGACAATAGGACAACAGACAAGAAAATCACTGGAGGCTGTAGAAATCTGGTTTTACGGAAGAATGTTGAGAATACCATGGACAGCTAAGAAGAGTAATGAAAAATTTCTGAAAGAGGCCAAAGCAAAAAGAGAGCTAATATCCAATATTATGAAAAAACAATCATCACTTTTTGACCATGTTATGAGAAGAGAAAAGCTGGAATATATTGTGACAACCAGGAACATTGATGGACGAAGAAATAGAGGGAAGCAAAGAGAAAAGATACCCTACAGCTTAATGGTTTGGCAGAAGGTCATCAACAGAAAAGATAAATAACTGTCGAGATCGAAAATTGTGGAGAGACATGATCACCTACGCCAACAGGCGTGGTTCTTGAAGTTGATGATGATACCAATTTGTTAGTCATTACCGCTCACAAATTTCCATAGTTTTTGTCCATTATGTGAAATAGAGCTGAAGGGCCAGGATCCCAAAGCTGTTGCATAAATAATTCACCATGATTTTTTTAATTTGGCCATTTCGGAGTTTTACAGTCGATGTTATCGTCTATGATTGTCCTATATGTTCGTCATCATCATGGACACGCGAGGAAGCGTACAAACTGCCAGAACAGCAAACTTACTGAAAATCTGGCAGCAGAATCTGATCTGCTTTGCTTAATGTCATGGGAACTAATTCTTTCCTTAGATCTTGTTGTGATTCAAGTTTCAGGTATTTGGACTGTACAGTCTATTAATATTATTTGTATCGCCCATGCAACAATATGATACTCTCTTGTCATTAAAAAAAAAAAAAATCGACTTAAATTATTTTCATGAGGCATCGCAGACTCCAGCAACGATGTCAGTGTTGATGTCACTGATGATCTTCACTTTTTATAATAAAACGAACAGGATATCTTTCAATATAAATCTTGCGGTGACTGGTATGAAAAGAGCATTATTTACCACTGTCCTTCTGCTAACACTGCGCCAAGAATCATCATCATCATGTACCCTGACTGGTATGAAAAGAGCATTTTTTACCACTGTCCTTCTGCTAACACTGCGCCAAGAATCATCATCATCATGTACCCTGCCGGTTGGCGTAGGCGATCATGTCCCTTCACAATCTTCTATCTACAGTGCATCGTATCAGTTCTGTTGTTGACTGTTTTCCATGCCATGACACCTAGCTATCCAGTATTTTCTCTCTTTGTCGTCCGCGATGTCTCTTTCCTTTTATTTTGCCAGTTGTAACCAAGTATTCCAACTTTCCTCTTCTCATGATGTGCCCGAAAAATGTTGATTGCTTCTTTTTGATGTTTTTTTAAGAGCTCCCTTTTTGTTGTGATTTGTCATGATTATTCCAGGCAATTTAAGAAGGTAGTTTGACATTCCTTTCCTTCTTGGCAGTGACTGTACTAGTCGGAGATCGCAGCCATTGTCTCTATACATGAGATCCTCTGCCTGCCATCGCGGTGCGGGGACCATAATCGGCACTACTTGTCGGCTGCTCCCACAACACCATCCACCACCTGCTCCAATGGCTTCACATAACCCTGATAGGGGGGCTAAACGGGAGCTCTACCTTGCCCAAGGGGTGTCCCGAAGACTAGCGGAGGAAAGGAGACGTCTTACTCCTCCTTTGGTAGGGCAGAACTCTACCCCACTAACCGAATACTGCGCCAAGAATACTGAACATTATTAACCAATCAAATACAAACAAAATTTTTTAACTGCTTAATTATATTATATTATATTATATTATATTATATTATATTATATTATATTATATTACATTACATTACATTACATTACATATTATATTACATTACATTACATTATATTATATTATATTACATTATATTACGTTACATTACGTTACGTTGCGTTACTTTACATTACATTACATTATATTATATTATATATTATATTATATTATATTATATTATATTATATTATATTATATTATATTATATTATATTATATTATATTATATTATATTATATTATATTATATTATATTATATTATATTATATTATATTATATTATATTATATTATATTATATTATATTATATTATATTATATTATATTATATTATATTATATTATATTACATTACATTACATTACATTATATTATATTATATTACATTATATTACGTTACATTACGTTACGTTGCGTTACTTTACATTATTAATTATTTATTATTACATTAATTACATTATTATTAGTTATTACATTATTATATTATATTATATTATATTATATTATATTATATTATATTATATTATATTATATTATATTATATTATATTATATTATATTATATTATATTATATTATATTATATTATATTATATTATATTATATTATATTATATTATATTATATTATATTATATTATATTATATTATATTATATTATAGAAACATTAATTTTAAGAACTGATAACCAAATAAAAAATGACAAGAGTAGAAATAAAGTTCTTTCTCTGAGTTATACCCCAAAGGAACAAATCAAAATGTGTGGATCTATAACAGGCTTAGCTGACAACAGAAAACTATCTTTTTAGCATTTCCCTTTTACTGAAGCCTGCCGGGAGGTGGGAGTGTTTATAGGACCGGAGAATAAAGACCGCATGTCCAGTGCAGTCGCTGCGAGGTGTTCGGGTCTGAGATTTTACTTCGCCTTCGATAGAAAATAACGTTTGACCCTCTCGGGAATATAACCGGCGTTCTCCAGGTTTGGAGCCCGACAAGTTATCGCTTTGGCCACCCGCTGGCAAAAGTTGTAATAGAACTAACATTTAACGTTTACTATTAGCTAGCGAAAGTGGTTGATACAGAAACAGTACTTGTTATTTTCATGACAGATTAACGTACATTAATTTAAACAATCCAAATGTGTGCATCACAAACAAATAATATAAAAGCAGACAGACAATCAAAAGCTTACTTACAAAATTTTGTGTTCCAAATTATTATTAAAACATGAATTTTCCTGATATTTACAAAATAGACAAAAAACATTGCCTGCGTTACAATTTCAGGAAGACACAAATGACAAAAGAGACAAACCAAGATTTCAAAGCAGGGTTTATGGACACCTGATTTGATTTCTACATTCTTGAGCCCTAAGCAGCTTCATCCCAAAGCGAGACGGAAATGTAAATTAGCCACTTCGAATGCAGTTCTGCTTTATCCTATGAAGATGTTGAGGCGTGCGGAGAAAATAACAAAAAATGCTGAAACATTACAGTACATCCCCACGCCTAGTCCTTCTGATTAGAGAGCCGCGGAATTAACGCTCCCTTAGACAACCAATATAAGTGAATATTGCAGTGAAAAGATTAAAGTGGATTTACATACTGTAAGAACTAATTTATTAATGCATTAGGAAAGACACACCTGGAGTAATTTTTTTTTAAAGCAGACTTTAATTTGTTTGTCATATCGTAAAAAAGGAAAATGATTCAAGAATATTGTGAACATCGGGAAAGCTGCTGCTGACGGTGGGTTCAAAACATTAGGAGGCCAGGGCGTGATGATGGGTTCCATCACATGTAGAAGAAAAAATATATGCTATTTGCATACTTACATTAAGATATACCCGTACAATTCCTCTCGCCGATTTTTTTTTCTTTACATATAGTCTCGATTTGAAGCGCGCATATCTACAGCCCTAGATTAGTTTCTCATGTTATTATAGCCTTTAGATGACCGCACATCTTTTGTTTGTGTTTAAAAGTAGACACGGCCATCACAATTAGACGTTATGTTGTTGTCCTGTTAAAAGAGCCATTTGCTTTACAATAATCGTATCACGTAAATTTAAATGTTCTGCTCTTATGTTTTCCTGTTTGAAGTAGTGATCATTTTGGGATGGTACTGCAAGATAATTCTTATCTCAACTTTATTTCGTTGTAAAAATAAAGCAAAATATCCAACAGTAAAAACAACAATTAATCATTTCCATTCATCTCTAACTGTTTGCATTATAACTTTAGGTTGATCTGTAACCTGATAATTAGCGACACACAGATCACTGCAATTTGTGCTATGTAAAATAGTTCCTTCAGTATTCCCCTAAAGTATCATAATTATAATTACATCATAATATCTTATTTATTTGCATTGTAAATTTGAAAAGATGAAAATTGATCGATGGCTTGACAAGCTGTCATTGTAAAAAGTATTGTTATGGAAACAGAGCCATGGATTTTAGAGCAGCGATCTCGGCAATATGTGCCATTTTGGCACGCAAGGTTTTCTGTTTTTGATATTGTGGTTCTGCCCTATGATCCGTCTTCGGCTCGAAAGGACAATAGATACAAATTTGAAAAGAAACATGGTTTTGTTGTTAGTTAGCATCTCTTATAGCTTCGTTCAAGTTTTTTTAATTTATTTATTTAAAGATGCAAGGCAGTGACATAAAGTAGGGGTCTCTATTATTTGTCTCCATCTGTCATAAACTTTCAATTCGTTACAGGAAAGAGAGATAACGTCAACTGATTAGCGAAACTGTGGTTGTCATATCAGCATGGAGCTGATTTCTGGGATAGCCCCACCTAAGTTCTTATACAGATTCCAGGGTCGATAGATATTGTTGTACAGTCGTAGTCGGTTTGATCTCCATAGACAGTGAAGTCTATTTATTAGTAACGGCTGTGAATTATTTGAGCGATATCAATGCAAACTGGATACGATTGCTGGTTCTACATTGACACTAAACTTATTGGAATTTGATTGTGCTATGTAGTCTGACAACATATTAGAGGAGTCGTGGTCTCCGTTGTCTCTTCTGAATGTCCGTCGCTGCAGGAAAGATGCAAGAAAAAGGACAGAGACACAGGGAAAGTCAATGGTTTAAAAAAAAAACTAAACAGTTTTAACAACCAGGCATCGAAACAAACTAATCAATGAACTGATGAGCTAGCAGCTGTATGGGACTCTGCTCAGTGACTCAACGTAAGGAGGTGATAGTAGAACTGATGAGCTAGCAGCGTATGGGCCTCTGCTCAGTGACTTAACGAAATGAGGTGATAGTAGAACTGATGAGCTAGCAGCGTATGGGCCTCTGCTCAGTGACTTAACGAAATGAGGTGATAGTAGAACTGATGAGCTAGCAGCGTATGGGACTCTGCTCAGTGACTCAACGTAAGGAGGTGATAGTAGAATTGATGAGCTAGCAGCGTATGGGCCTCTGCTCAGTGACTTAACGAAATGAGGTGATAGTAGAACTGATGAGCTAGCAGCGTATGGGCCTCTGCTCAGTGACTTAACGTAATGAGATGATAGTAGAACTGATAAGCTAGCAGCGTATGGGACTCTGCTCAGAGACTCAACGTAATGAGGTGATAGTAGAACTGATGAGCTAGCAGCGTATGGGCCTCTGCTCAGTGACTCAACGTAAGAAGGTGATGGTAGAACTGATGAGCTAGCAGCGTATGGGACTCTGCTCAGTGACTCAACGTAAGAAGGTGATGGTAGAACTGATGAGCTAGCAGCGTATGGGCCTCTGCTCAGTGACTCAACGTAAGGAGGTGATAGTAGAACTGATGAGCTAGCAACGTATGGGCCTCTGCTCAGTGACTCAAAGTAAGGAGGTGATAGTAGAACTGATAAAGAACAGGAACAAGAATAGTTAAGAAACATGTTTGCCTACACCATCATGCGCAGCAACTGATGATGATAATTTGGAAAGATACTTGATAGCCCTCACTTAAATGGCGGTAGACGGGAAAAACACAGATCAGGAGAAGGTCAGTGTGGGATTAAATTGATCTTGAGCGGCAGAAAACTAAAGTTATGGATATTAAGATGTTATAGCAAAGATACTGCAATCAATATGGAGGTACATCGCTTCTAAGCCATGTAGGAATATTATACGTCAATAGTGTGGACAAAAAGTTGTGATCAATAATAGAACTAGTTAAGGGATTCTCAAATGGGGTTCTGAAAAAACAGAGGATGTACTGACGCTCTATTCAACCTAAAACAGCAAGCAGAAAAGACGACTGAACAAAATAAACATTTGTACTTTGAGTTCATTGACCAGGAAAATATATTTGACCGAGTAAACAGAGAATGGCTATGGGAGATACTAACAACTTATATAGTAAGCTAACATCGAACCAACCTAATTAAAAGTCTCTACATCAACAGCAGCTACTCAGTCAGAACAGCAGCAGATTCTACAGATAACTTCGAAGTTAGATCTGGCATAAGACAGAGGTGCGTACTAACCTTCTACTGTTTATTACTTACATGGACTATACATGCAAGTTAGCCAACCCATCAGAGACAGAGGAAAGCAATAAGCTTCTATTTATAGACAATCAGGCGCTAATACATGGAAAAATAGAAGACCTACAAGAACACTTAAATAGACTCAACACCACAGGCACAAAATAAAACATGAAAATCAATATCAACTAAACAAAAGGCAGGAATATCGCAAAAAGAAACAGAACATCATCATAACTATAGACAGCAAACTAAAACAAATAGATCAATTTAAATACCTAGGAAGTCCAGTGACAATCGACAATTCACAAACAGCAGACATCGACTCAAGATGCAACAAAGCTTGTCAAATCATTGGGTAGATATCACCCCTATTGCCCAACAAGGAAAAAAACTCGAGAGGTAAAACTGGCACTCTACAACACAATCTTCATCCCAACGTTGTCCTAGCAATGCGAGTCCTGGACCATAGATGCAAGAACACAAATAAAATAGCCACTACTGAGATGAAATGTGTTAGACGAATTACAGGATACAGCCTTTGAGATAAGATAAACAATGAAGACCTGAGAAAAAAGCTAGGAATAATCTCCACCACAAAATATATAAAGAAACAACAGATAAAATGGCTTGGCCACATGATGAGAAAGAACGAACAAAACACAAATCAACGAGCCTTCAATAAACGTTGCGAGAATACCAGACCCAAAGAACGACAACAGAAAAGATGAACCATATACTGCTCTTTATTTTTTTCTGTTGTTTTTTATTTGTCATTTTTTTCTGAGTGATGTAATACATACCTCTTCCTCCTGTAATCCATGGAAAAGATGGATTGACGGAATATTCGATACCTTAGGAAACATAGCAGCAGAGGAGAACAAAGGAGCAAAAGAAAGCAAATTATATCTCCCCTGGACACTGACAAGCAAATGAAGAAGGAAAGAAAAAAGAAGACGTTCACGGCTGATTATAGATTCCTTAGGTGCACCTCCAGATCGAAGGATGTTTATCATGGAGCTTCATTTTACTCTTTGTTGTCTCTATAGTGCACGTTGTCGTATGTTCACCTGACCACCTTTTGGTGTTATCATGCCACTTTAGTCTTGGTCAGTGTTATGAAAGTATGTTTATAAATTCACCAGATGTGCAGGGGAAAGTACAACAAATTTAAATTGTAGATAATCAATAATTAACAAAATAGAGATGCACAAGCGCAATATCTGAATTCACACAAAGCATTAAATGTGAGGCGAACCAATGAGCACTATCATGAACACTTCACTTTGCCTCGTCGCTGAAAAGCTAACGAAGTTAGAGAACAAGACAAGAGGCACAAGAAGATAGAGAACCAGAGAAGATAATAACATATGTATAATGATGATATGCGGCAGTAACTAGAAAGACATTACACCACTGCGTAGGAAGTGCGATGACCTCAATATTTGACTCAAGAGTCGGGATACAGATAATTACATTGAAACTCGTCTCCGAGACCATTAGGAATCTGGCACGGTGGCCAAAGAATTCATTTGTCTTAAATGGTCAAAATCTAGAGTATTAGGTTAGATTAACTTCCAGCCCTTGTCTCGTTTCGTTTGAGCTCACATAATTTTAGGAGAGTTAATTAGTAGCTTTCTGTGTCCACAATTAGATTTTAGGAAATAAGTATGTAGGGAAGAATAATCATAGGCTGGAAACTTCCATAAACCATAATTCCATCTGACCTTTTGCTCTTTTAGAAGAGTCTTTGAACTGTTGTAACAACACGATATTTGTGTATATTCAAGAGTAGACATGATACATTTCATAGATTCATTCATTCAGCCATTTAACCATGATATAGATGTGTTAACCTTCTGAGGTTAATCTAGCCGGTAACTAGAGAATAAATGAGAACAACTATATAGAATATATAAAGAAACAACAGATAAAATGGTTTGGTCACGTGACAAGACAGAGTGATAAAAACACAAAAGCATGAAACAGCAGCAGAGACGGAACAGAAGAGCAAAAGACTCCAAGTTATATCTCCTAACGACGCAGAAAAGCACATTTGGAAAGAAAGAATAAGAATAAGACCTATATATAGAGAGATAGACAATTGTAAGGATTGCATTTCAGATAGTTATTGAGTAGAAACGAATCAGTTAGCCATAGAGTGATCTAGTTAGGTTTTAAGGTAGCTGGGAACTAACAAAACCATTTCAGGAGCTAGATTTACAGAGAAGAGTTTATGTTTACAGATAAACGATTATTACTAGTTTATCTTGAAGTACAAGTTGACTATATTAGGGAGATCAGTATAAACACTGAGTTGATAAACACTGAATTCTTACAGTTCAGAGTCAGCTACAAATGTGCTTTCAGAATTAGCATCAAGAGCTAGACACACTACGCTAGTATATGATCAATTTTGAAGACGGGAAGAAACCGTAAATAATATTTCGAAAAAGAGAAGCAAGTTACAGACATAGAAAAAAAAGGATGCTAAGACCAAACATAATTTCATTAGAAGCAAGAACATACTGATATCACCAGTTTTATGCAATTGCCACGATGACGTGTACATGATTTCGAACCCACGACGATATCTACGTTGTGGTGATGGTCTAACTGTTCTAGTCGAATATTAAACTCCAGCATTGGAGAGGCACATACAAAGAAAAAAGTCATATTCTGCATGCTGATTCATTTAATATGTTATTGACCGAATACTGACATGAATAGAAGGTGCTGAGAACATTGTTTACGTTGTTTTTATAAAGTTTTTGAAGACAGGACTCGGGAATAAATTCCGATAATGCTAGGATTATAATAATAAGTTTCAATAAACAACTCTATATTTAATGCATTATAACAAGAGAGAATTAGATCCTCAGAAATTAACTCACTCTCACGTGTTGCAAATGGGAGCCGCGATAGCTCAGTGGTTACTGAACTGGACTACAAAGGACATGGGGTAGGGTTCGATCCCAATCGACGGCTTCCGGGTTCACACAGCCTTTAATGGGTACCGGATTTTTTTCTGGGAAAGTAAAGCGGCACGGGCGTAATACTGACCACATTACCCCAAAAATCATGTGCCGAAGGTCTGTCAAATTGATGGTCACTAACACCATGTTCCCTATACGCTACTTGGCGTGACGGGGGTACTTTAATTTTTTACGTGTTGCAAATGTCCTAGATAAGGATTTAATATAAGTATCATCTTGATAATGCTTATAATAATAGAAAGAAAACACTAACTGAAAATATAGACAACATTGCACATTCGAGATTAATTTGGAAATATCAAAAGCTGCATGGCCCAACCAACGGCCCGTGGGTCAAATGTGGCCCCTGAGACCCATTTTGGTGTCTCGCGGACCTCTTTCACGGTTTTCATTAATGGAATATAAACCAATACTATCGAGTTATGAAGTAAGATAAGTTATGAAGCGAGTGAACCTTCAGACATCGTTATTGTAATGGGTGACATAAACGCTAAAATAGGAAAAGGTAGATATAAGAGCATTATAGGAAATCATGGTTTAGGAAAAAGAAATGACAGAGAAAAAAGATTAATACAATTCTGTAAAGAAAACAGGCTGATAATATATAACACCTACTTTTGAGTAAGAGAAAAGGAAACTATACACATGGTGAAGACGTGGAGATAAGAAGAGGAATCAAAAAATTTACATAATGATTAAAGATAGATTCCGTAAAGACGTCAAGAAAGCCAAAACATATCCAGGAGCAGATATTATCTCAGATCACAATCCTGTGATGATTAAAATGAAAATCAAATTAAAGAGAAACAAACACAAGTCTAATTCATCAACAATAGCACTATTATAACAATTTTAAATCATAAAGATATTAAGGATACTTATACAATACAAATAAAGAAAACATACCAGAAGTTGCTAGAAGAAAGAATTGAGCAATACAAAAGAGAAACTTTTGATGAAAAAGTCACAACCAAATGGCAGTGCATAAAGAAAAGCATACAAGAAATTTGCAACAACCCAAAAAAGAAAAGAACGCAACAAAAAATGGATAACTAACACAATCTTAGAAAAATGGAAGAAAGGAGACAAGCGAAGAACACTGCCCAATACAATAAAATAGATAATGAAATGCTCAAAATGTGCAAAAAGGCAAAAGAAGATTGGCTCAGCCAAAAATGTATAGAAATAGAAACTATTGAAAGCAAACAAGAAATAAAAGGAATGCACACAGAAATAAAGAGAATGACTAATACAAATTTTAAAAAGCCACAGAAAGCGGATGCATTGTAGACAAAAAAGGAAAAATGCTAACAGACAATAAAGATATAATAGATAGATGGCAGGAATATATAACAGAACTATTTCATGATCAAAGAGACACGAGACCAATGGGGGCCTCGGTAGGCTAGTTGGGAAAACAACCCGACTAGACTACCGACGTTCGGACAACCCGTGTTCGATTCCCGCTGGGAGCAGTGTGAATTGTACTCGTGGTTGGAATAAAAAAAAAAAATACCCCCACGGTCGACCCAGCCGTTGGCAGAAATGGGTACCAGGGTATATTATCCTGGGAAGGTGAGGAATGTCGCTTCGCATCTGAGTTTCGATGCTTGAGGCTACACTATACAGAAATATCCGAACATTTCTGGATAGGCGGCCGAGCACATATGGGTGTATACTCGCGTGCTAAGACGCCGGTTCAAGTCTCGTACTTTACCTTTACCTTTTACGAGACCAATTATAAAATGCACATCAGGCTATAAAATCTTAAAATCTGAGGTCGAAAATGCTATACAAACAATGAAAAAGGGAAAAGCAGCAGGATCTGACACCATACATCATCATCATCATCATTGAGGGCCGTCTCCGCAACGAAGGTTGGCTACCATGGAGCGCCATTCTACTCTATCTCTTGCTTTGATGGTGCAGGTTGTCATCGGTTGATTTGTCCATCTTTTGATGTTACTCGTGCATGTTAATCTTGGTCTGCCTCTGCCTCTTTTACCTTGTATTTTCCAATCCAGGATTACTTTTAGTGGGCTGTTGTGTCTTTTAACATGGCCCAAGAATCGCATTTGTCTTGTTCTAATTGTGTTCAGAAGTTCTGTTTTCATTTTTAGTTGTTTTAAGACTTCATCGTTTGTTTTCTTTTCCTTCCATCCAATTCTACCTATTCTTCTATATATCCACATTTCAAAGGCTTCAATTCTCTGTTCTGTTTTCTTGTCTAATGTCCATGTTTCAGCACCATATAGGAATATTGAGAAGATGTAACATTTTGCTATTCTTAGTTTTAGCTCTGGTGCTATTTGTTTTGATGTTAGTATGTCCTTCATGACATTAAAATTACTTTTTGCCATTCCTATTCTTTTGTTTATTTCAGTTGTACATTTTTAATCACTGGTTATAGTATGTCCAAGGTAGCTATAGTTCTGAACTGTCTCAAGGTCTATTCCTTCAATTTTGATATCCACTTGTGGGTTTTGAGTATTTTCTTTGTTTATGATCTTAGTTTTAGTCTTTTTGATATTCATATCTAGTCCATATTTTTTGCTTGTCGTGTTTATTTCATTAAGTAATTGTTGTAGGTCTTTTGGATTTTCTGCTAGTAGTACAGTATCGTCAGCATATCTTAGGTTGTTGATTATCTTTCCATTAATTTGTAGGCCTGGCATCTCTATGATGTTTTTAAAGATTTGCTCAGTGTATAGATTGAACAAGCTTGGTGATAGGATGCATCCTTGTCTTACTCCTCTTTTTATATCAATGGGTGTAGAGAACTCTTTGTTATATTTTATTATTGCTGTTTGCTCCCAGTATAGATTGCATATTAGTCGTATATCCATGTCATCTAGATGTATCTCTTTTAGGCATTCTATAAGTTGTTTGTGGTGTACTCTATCAAAAGCTTTGGTGTAGTCTATGAAGCAGGCATATATTGGTTTGTTTACTTCTGTGTACTTTTCGATTAATGTTCTCATGCTGAATATGGCTTCTTTGGTATGACACCATACAGACATAGATAATACAGGCACCAGTATATTTTGGCATTGAAGTGATTACAGACAGATGCAAAGACATATACCATACAGGATACATACCAAATGAACTAAAAACATCAATTTTCATTGCATTGCCTAAAAGGAATAGTGCATTTGAATACAGTGACTTTAAAACAATAAGCCTAATGAGCCAGGTAACAAAAATCTTGCTAAAAGTAATACAAGGATGGATTCAGAATAAAATCAATACTGAATTAGATGAGCAGCAATTTGGATTTAGGAAAAATTGTGGGACTAAAGAAGTAATATTCTGCATGAGAACATTAATCGAAAAGTACATAGAAGTAAACAAACTAATATATGCTTGCTTCATAGACTACACCAAAGCTTTTGATAGAATACACCATAAAGAGCTTATAGAATGCCTAAAACAGATACATCTATTATAACATGGACATACAACTAATATGTAATTTATACCGGAGACTACTAAAAGTAATCTTGGAGGGAAAAATACAAGGTAAAAGATGCAGAGGCAGACCAAGACTAATACGGACGAGTAACATCAAAAGATGGACAAATTAGCCTTTGACAACCTGCACCATCAAATCAAGAGACAGAGCAGAGTGGCGCTCCATGGTAGGCAACCTTCGTTACGGAGATGGCACTCGATGATGATGACTATCAACAATTTTTTAATTGTGGTATTGGGAAAACAATATAGTTCTATAGTTCCCATGGGACAAACCACTCTGTATTCGCGTAATAATGTAGCCCCTATTGCTTGAAATGTAACAGGTGATGCAATTAGGATGACACAATTTAGGATTTGAGAAAAACAGTGCAACAAATGAAGCCATATTCTGCATGAGGATATTAATCGAATAGTGCACATAAGTAAACAAACCAATATATGCGTGCTTGATATAATACACCGAAGCTTTGATAGAATACACTATAAACAACGTATTGATTGCCTAAAATATATACATCTAGATGGCACAGACATACAACTAATATGTATTTTTTACTGGTGGCAAACAATAATAATAAAATATAACAAAGAGAACTCTATACTTCTTTTTTTCTTCTTCGTTCCTTCCTCATCTGCCTTTCAGGGTCGAGGGAAGATATAATTTGCGGTCTTTTGTTTTTCTGTTTGCCTCTGCTGCTATTATGTTTCCTAGTGCTTCTAATATTCCATCGATCCACCTCTTTTTTGTCGACCCTTGGGTCTGGTGTTCTCATAACGTGTGTTGAAGGCTTGTTGTGTTGTGTTTTGATTTTAATGAACTCTATACCTATTCATATAAAGAAAGAAGTAAGCCAAAGGATGTATCCTATCACCAAATTTGTTCAATCTATACACAGAGCAAATCGTTAAAAACATCACAGAGTTGCCAGTCTTAAACATTAATGGACGAATAATCAATAACTTAAGATATGAAATGATAATGTATTACTAGCAGAAAATCCTAAAGATCTACAACAATTACCTAATGAAATAAACATTATAAGCAATAAATAAGGATTAGATATGGATATCAAAAAGACTAAAACTATATGATCAGAAACAAAGATAACACTCAAAACAAGTGGATATAGAAGTTGAAGTAATAGACCTGGAGACAGTTCAGAGCTGCGACTACCTTGGACATAATATAACCAGTGATGGAAAATGTAAAACTGAAATAAACAAAAGAATAGGAATGAAAATAATCAATTTTATTACCATAAAAAATTTACTAACATCAAAACAAATAACACCAGTGCTTAAACTAAGAATAGCAAAACGTTATATCTTCTCAACATTTCTGTATGCTGCAGAAACATTGACATTAGACAAGAAAACAGCAGAAAATTGCAGCCTTTGAAATGTGTATATAAAGAAGAATAGGAAGAATAGCGTGGACAGAAGGAAAAAAAACGATGAAGTCTTGAAGCAACAAAAAATGAAAAGAGAACTACTAAACACAATTCAACAAGACAACTGAGATTTTTGAGGCATGTTAAAAGACAGCAGCCTACTAGAAGTAATCCTTGAAGAGAAAATACAAAATAAAAGAGGGAGAGGCATACCAAGGCTAACATGGATGAATAACATCAAAAGATGGAAAAATTAGCCTATGACAACCTGCACCATCAAAACAAGAGACATGGCAGAATGGCGCTCCATGGTAGTTAACCTTAGATGCGGAAACGGCACTTAATAATGACGTTGAAGAGGTGATAATACATTCCATTAGACGAGACATTCTAGCGGCTTTTACGGAGACTTCACGAGGAAAATCTTTCAGCAGATTCGATCACAAACGCCATTTTTTGCTAGGGTGTGAATGTGGGTATCGGTGGCTGGAGCGGGATGTCTGGCCCTAGGTGAGAAAATCCCCTCGCAGTCTCTCCAGTTGACCCAAGTGTCAAGCCCATGTAATTGTAAAGAAATTTCACCTACGAGCAGTAGTGACCGTTTAATCTCAGCGACACCAAAAACAGAGAAAATCTGTTGATTGACTGCTTTTGAGAAGTTGCTAGACGCTGGAACCAAGTTATACAAGTAATGTAAGGGGCTATCTCAAGTTGTTGATTCGATTGACCAATAAGGCTGACCACCAACAGGTTTTATCCACGAGTATGGGCGGTACCAGAAACAAATCTACAAAGGCAAATTTAATTGGAATTGTCGACCGGGTATGAAATTAGTCTTCAAGTACGCAGGTTTAAGTTATAGCTCTAAAAAACATATGAGAGCTGGCGACCAGACGACGGCATCCATGCAGCTCACATCGGCTCTCACATTTTACATTCGCTATCGGAGGGTCCAGGGACTCATTCGATTCTGAAAGCACAGAGTTATCCCCCCAATCAGCATTAGTTTGAAGGAGAAGGCAGCGGAAATGATGGCCAAGGATAAAATAAATTTGGAAATTGTAAACAGACCCTTCTTGTAAGAGGCTAAAGAAAGTGCCTACAACAAAGTTGTGGAGATAGACAGAAGAAAGAATATAATCGAGAGCTTAACATTTCTTTACACTACCGAAGAGTTACTGGCAAACTTCAATAAAGACAAACTCTGGGGGTAACCACTTCGTGCAGTGTGATTGGTTCATTTGTTGCTTCCTGTTTGATTGTCGTTTTAATGCTGACATGTATGCGTGGAAATAAGTGCTTATTTTTAGGTCTTAAATGTATAACTATGATTTTGTTTAGATTTTGTGCTGACTGTCGTAACAGTCATGGTGATTAGGGCCAAATAAACATAAAAGGTGAAATAAAAATTGAGTTGGGACCAAAGGATGTTTTAGTAGATTTAGTTTGACAGTTCACAGACAGTTTTAAAGTTCAGAGCTGAAGGAGCTTATGAGCACAGTCAGTTAATTCCTTGACGTTCTCATTTTTCTTATTAACAAATTACTTGTCTGCTTGTATACTTTTGTTATGTGATTATCTTTATCTGTATACACACACACACACACACATATATATATATATATATATATATATATATATATATATATATATATATAGGGGAGCCGCGATAGTTCAGTGGTTAGTGAACTGGACTACAAAGGACAAGAGGTAGGGTTCGATCACAACCGACGGCTTCCGGTTCATCCAGCCTTTAATGGGTACCGGATTTTTTTCTGGAAAAGTAAGAAAGCGGCACAGGCGTAATACCGACCACATTAACCCAAAAATCATGTGCCGAAGGTCTGAATAATGTATTGTCACTAACACCATATTCCCTATACGCCACTTGGCGTGACGAGGGTACTTTACTTTTTTACTATATATATATATATATATATATATATATATATATATATATATATATATATATATGTGATGTCCCGCGACCTTTTTCAGGTAGTTGTATTAGGCACTCAGGCAGTATAGTTTAGAGCACTCTGTTCTGTAACAGACAATGGAGTAAGTCAAGTAGGTGCTAGCAACACCGATACCTTTTTTTTTATTGAACTTAAATGAGGTTTGATGACATTAACTGAATACCTTCAAAATGAGCGTTTAGGCAAAGGAAAAGAAGATAAAGACGAAAACACAAAGAAAACAGAAACGGTAAAACCAGAATATCATTTTGGCAAAACAATCAAATAAAACTAAAGTGTTCATACTAGAAAAGAATAACAATCATTCGAGCTCTGCATCAATCAAAACATTTTGTTCTGTTCAGAGCAGTGATACAATTTTGACATTTTAAATACGTATGTGTGTGTGTGTGTGTGTGTGTGCGCGCGCGTGTGTGTGTTTATATATATACATATATATATCTATACATATATATAGGCCTATATATTTTCATGTTTATTTATATATTACATTCTACACATATATGTGTTAGATATACCTCTCTTTCATTATATATATTTTGTCCACCAGTGCTCCAATCGTCTGATCACAAAGATACCTAATGTGCACAACAAACAAACCAGATAGAGTTGTCTCATATGGAATGCGAATAAAAGAAACACATTCTGGGGAAACAAAAAGTTCAGGATAAAGAAAGTGATGATAGAAAAATATTTGAGAGAAGTAAAAAGCTTTCTGCCTATAGAAGGACAAAGGCAGACATACTAACTGCAAAGAGAACAATGAGAGACGGTGATATATATATTCGTATAGGAAGGAGTAATAATAGCAGACATGAGAAATGAGCATCATTCTTCTGTTATGATTAAAATGAGAGACAGAAAAAATAGTAGCGAATGTTTTCATCATTTCAACGAGTAAATGAAAAAAATGGCCAAAATTGTGCTGGCCTGAGTAATGGTGGCTGATACTCATTTCTACTGCGACTTCAAAAGGGGAAGTAGATTTACTACCTATGTAAATAATCTTTGGCACATAAATAGTGGTTAATGGCTTAAGAACAAATTGAGAGAAGACTGCGATGGTAATCACTACACCAGCAAACAATGTACTTTAAGTGTATATAAGCAAGGACATTTGAACAAACTACGCTAGTCGTCTTTATTTAGCAGACTAACAAGGCAGAGAATAATGTTTACGAGCTAAGATAGAGTTAAAGTTCTTGAGTGCAACACTGAAACAGTTTTATCGATGAGATCAAGTCAACTTCGAGAAGACTGATCTCGACTTATTCTTGTCGTTGAACTCAACTAAACAAAATACTAGGAGCTACAGCTGTTCCATTCCTTCTTTAATCTGAAAGTGACATGTTAGTTCTCATCCTTACAAATGTGACATCATTCATGTGCAAAGATCACCTGAGTCAACATTTCTCTCGTTCTTAATTAAAACTTCCGTTTCTAAGATGGCGGATCTTTGTCCACGTTCTCTCGATCGCTGCAGAAAGTGCATTCGGGGTATGATTAATTACGATTCTCCACTGCACTTCTATACGCTAAAGTCAAAATTATGATGAACTTATAACATCTGCGCCGATAAACAGGTGTCGTACGCCGGCAATATTCCATTTTCGACAAATCAAGTGTTGTGAATGCGACCTTCCACCCTCTAGACTTGACCTGCGTTTTACGTCACATTGGTGCTGTTCATGACCGTTGTTGGAATTGCTTGACGCAAGTTATTTACATGTTACTCATTAATGTGAAATGCTTCGTCAGCCGCAGTTTTATCTCTTTAGGGAATTTGTACCGTGGTTTGTTCGTCGTAGGCTGCTATTACTAGAGTAATCAGGATTCTAAAGGACGCGTCATTGCTGTGCGTGCGACATTATTGTGTGTGCTACGACATCGTAATGGCTCTCCGTAAATCCCTAGACCGGCCGCACGCTAGTCTTAACTGTTGTTTGATGTGCGATGGGGATAATCTGATGACTAACTGTGTGTTTATATGTTCGAAATTTGAGTCAAAAACGATGGCCTAACATCATCAAGTTCTATACATTAAAAAAAAAAATATGACGATCATCATTTTCAGGAGAACTTGAACTTCCGGTATATGGTGGATAGGCGGCAGGAACCATTGAAGGCTATGTATGAAAAGTGTTTCTTGTTGCAGTTTCCTCATATTCCAAGTCCATGGGGGACTGGTTGGTCTCGAGGCAAGACGCCGGTCTCGAGACAGAGAGGTTGTGGGTTCAAATCTCGGCTACATCGGTTGGGATTTTTATTTATGATTTCTCTCTGCGGCAACCACCCCTGGTCTCAGCAGCGAGGCCCGGCTTGAAACGTCAGTTACTCATCGACGGAAAAAAACATGAGTACCTCCGTAGTCGGAGTTATCTGCCTTTGCGGCGATGGACCCCTGTGCACACGGCTGCCAGGGATAAATGGATTAACACGAAAAATTGAGTTCCTAGTCTCTAGGGACTTCGTCAGAGTTGAAAGATGGCGAACGCAACAACAACAACAATTAAAACTGATATTACATGTAAATGGTTCCAATTAACGACACCGCAAGACATGTTTACTTCAAAGTTGAGTTCATTTTTATGTTTGGATTAGGTTAGCAGATTAATGTTTATGAGAAGACGTCTATAAAGTGATTGATTATTTTTAGGCTCTGTGGTGTGAAACATTCACCACATTCTTATTTTATTCCTCTTGTATTTTCGTTTATCTCTGAAAGACTTCGCCATCTGTGAAAACGACTGGCAACATCTGGCAAGTGATCGCACATCATGGAGAGCACGTATAAGGAACGGTATAACAACATTTGAGACTGTTCTAAGACAGGACTTAGAAGAGAAGAGACTCATGAAAAAGGATGGTAAACCCTGTGGACCAGCGAGCCTGACCTGTTCATTATGTGACCGCGTGTGTTTGTCAAACATTGGTAGAATTAGCCACGAGAGAAGCTGTTCGGCAAAAACAATACCTCAAAAAAATACGCAATAGCCTCCACTAGACCGTCTGACAAGACGAAAAGGGCCATATATTTTCGTTTAATCACTTTGTATTTTCAATTGAATAATTAATAGCAGCACATACTTCTGAAATAGGTCAGTCAGAACTACAACTAAAATGTCATAGTGGCGAGGGGGCAGCACCTGTTGCAGGTAAAAAAAAAAAAAATTGCTACCAGCAGACTAAAATATACGGCCATGAACTCTAATAGGTCTAAGCTAAAAAGACCAATGAGAACGTTCTCAAAGAGGCCAACACAAAAAGGGAGCTTTTAAAAAACATCAGAAAGAAACAATCAACATTTTTTGGGCACATCATGAGAAGAGGAAAGTTGGAATACTTGGTTACGATTGGAAAAAATAAAAGGAAAGAGAGATCGCGGACGACAAAGAGAGAAAATACTGGATAGCTTGGTGTCATGGCATGGAAAACAGTCAACAACATAACTCATACGATGCACTGTGGATAGAAGATTGTGGAAGGACATGATCGCCAACGCCAACCGGTTCGTCACATGATTTGATTATTTGGTTATGGAAGGCCCCGGTATCACTGCAAACGAATTAAAATCCATAATTGCTCAACCGCCCGTGCCAGTGGAATCATCCGAATTACTAACTCATTTCCCAAACAAAGAAAGGTAGCTGTAGTCCCCATCATAGCAGTCTCAAGATGATGATGATGAACTCTAAACAAGAAGTGTGTTTCTTGCAAGTAAGCAAAGACCTTTGGCGATGGTCATAGAAAGTGTTGTTTACAATATTATATAATCGGTTGAGTTTGTTGTTGCTTCCTTTTTAATATTTTCCTGGTTACCTCGCCACTTACCTCCCCTAGACAGATGCATTTGCTATTATATAACAACGGCGATACTAAAAAAAAAAAAAGAAGAAAAGTGGTATGGTGACAGCTTTACGTGGTAATGGACGAAACAAAAGTCGACGTTTCGGCCAAGTAGGCCTTCATCTGGACGAACAACAAACACAAAAATTATATATAACGATATATAAACAAATCTAACTACATGGCGATAATATGCTACATACTAAAGAGAGGAAAAATAAATTGGTCACTTCCCTGTGTTCCTGAGCTGGGTCAGTCTCGAAATGGACTGAATTGATACGACAGGGCCGATATAAATCTCTCTGACCAGGAAGTCAGGTGAGAAGACGGAAAGGAAGGGTTCTAAAAATATGGGGAGGTGGGTACAGGATATGTGTAAACTATGCACGTCTAACTCTGTGTATACAACCCGAACCGATGTGTAAACATAAGTATGTGTATGTAACAATGCATGCGTAAAAGCATAAATCGGCACATATATAGCCGCAAGGCCCACAAAAGAAAAACCCAAAGGAGCCCAAATGTGCCAATACATGTGCAGACAAATGTATCCAAATATACAGATTAAGTAGCGCATGGAGGTATGAAATATGTAGTGGGTGTCCTATGAGTATGAGAGTGATATGTTCATACCTTGGGGGGACAGCGAACCCAATTGGGCAATAAGGCGATTCTCAAGGGCGAACCTGCTGCGATTGCTAGAGTGACATGAGACAATGCCAGTAACTTGCATGTCGAGTTTACCACTATAACAACGGTCTTGTTTGAGGCAGGAACAGCTAGTCGTCCATCAATCAGTGTTCGAAAACTGTGAGGTCCAAGAGTGATATTTTTTTGCTCTTGGAGTTAAATAAAATCTCCGATTCTAACACGCTGATGCGACTGCACTGGACTTGCAGCTATATTCTCTAGTCATTTAGTCTATCCACGCTGACCGCTGAAATTGTAATAAATGCTGAAGCCGAGCTATATGTGAGTATTACAATGATAGAAGGTACAGCAAACTATTATCTTTTCCGATTTACTCGAGGGATTTAACCACACATTTGTCTAGATATGTACCGGATACATTTACAACTTCTGAATGTTTTCCTTATGTTGTGTGTATATATTTATTTATTACTATGGGATGAAATATTATTATTCTGTTATTTTTCTAGCTGTGCTTAAATAATGGAGCATGCACTGTTAGTGGTATGCACATATAATTAGCGCTCCAGAGTTGGGAAATATCATTGTTTGAAATCTTGCTTCCAGCTATCGAGTTTTTTTCTAGCGACAGGTAATCAAACTGTAGTTTGAGTTGATTTAAGTTGCCAATTCCAGGGTGTCGACACCAGCCATTTAGCTTTATACTCGTACCATGGATGTTGTAACGGACTGCAAAGACTTTGTTGACTTCTCGGGTTACGTTGGAGAAATTTGGTCTCATCAATCCTTGTTGGGAGTGCTGTACTGGGTCTTACATATCACCAGACCCAGTCTATAAGAAGACTTCGGAAACTTATCAGTCTGTTTTTGCTGCAACCGTTACTGAAGAAAAACTACTGATACTTGAAGTGAGATCATGATCATCTTTGTGTCCTTAAAAGGGTACTCAAAATCACATATCTAACACTTTCCTTCAATTCCCTCTTCTCCACCTTTTATTGATTAGGTATTTATTCATTTCAGAAATAGTCAAGGAAAACAGTGGTGCATACGTTATGACCACGAGTAGCATGACGATGGAGGTGATGTCAATGATCAGGGCATTCATCTGGTTAGAGTCACGAGAGAGTACACCCACACCTGTATACTGAGTGATTCAATGAGCATGATAAGAAAAGTGGAGGCGGGCTCTGTACGTATGCAATGGGTAGAGTCATTGCAGAAGTCAAAAATACGTAAGGTCACTTTTGTCTACGTCCCAGGACATGCGGTAGTACGGGAGAATAAAAGAGCGGACAGGTTGGCTAGCTGCGCTATTGTTGAGGACGGTCAACTAATGGATCGGGCACACATCATCAATGCCTTCCGAGATGAAGGAAGGACACAGGATATCGACAACCATGAGTCCACGTCGCTCCTTCGGATGAAAGAAATGAGAGTTAAGATGGGCACAGCCAGAAACGAAAAACTTAGTGAGCGTGTAAGAAGACTAATTAATCAACACAGGAGTGGAGTTGTCAGTCGTTGGACACTTCGAGACTTGCTGAGGAGGGGATCTGAGCAGCAATGGATATGTTCGGAGTGCAGTGATGATGAGCCGTAAATAACTCAATAACACAATAACTCATATCAGAAAATGGCCATACGACACAAATAATGGGTTATTAATGAAGATATAGCAGAAACATAAGAACTTGTAAATTGATGTGAGCAAACAGTTTATCTCTTTAAGATTTTATGAAAGAAAGCAACATGTAACGACTATTCTTGCCATTTAAAAATAATTTTACCATAAGTCCTTAAATGACTTCTGGGATTTTCACTAGTGTAGTTGAGTTTGTGCACTGAACTAAGCTCTAGCTGCGAGATCAGAAAAGAAAATGAAGGAGTAATGTATTCTGTTTGTATACAATAACCTTTACATAGGAAAAAGAGGCACTCATCTAGCTCTCGTTGACCTTCAACGATGCTAATGCGTATATCAAAGACAAGAGCATTTATTCTGATGATTTGAGAAAGTGTTTGTTGTTAATTACTTATTCTGGAGCAGCAAGTCTATTGTGGCTGCTGAAGGTCGTTAGAATCTAACTAAAGCATCAACACCACTACACGCCATCATCAATTGTCTCGCAAACCCTGGCACAACGTTCTGACATGAACAAAATCACTTGATCTAATGTCTTCAATGCAGCAAACACCCGTGGACATGGAATGGAGCTACCACAGAACGAACTATCATCATCATCATCATCATCATGTACCCTGCCGGTTGGCGTAGGCGATCATGTCCCTCCACAATCTTCTATCTACAGTGCATCGTATCAGTTCTGTTGTTGACTGTTTTCCATGCCATGACACCAAGCTATCCAGTATTTTCTCTCTTTGTCGTCCGCGATCTCTCTTTCCTTTTATTTTGCCACTTGTAACCAAGTATTCCAATTCTTCTCTTCTCATGATGTGCCCGAAAAATGTTGATTGCTTCTTTCTGATGTTTTTTTAAGAGCTCCCTTTTTGTGTTGGCCTCTTTGAGAACTTCCTCATTGGTCTTTTTATCTGTCCAGGGAACTTTCAACATTCTTCTGAGAAATCCCATCTCTGTGGCTTCTAATCGTCTTTTCATTTGTTTATCTACTATCCATGATTGGCTTCCATAGGTCAGAATTGGTTCTATATAGCACCGATGAACTCTCTTTCTCATTTTTATTGAACGAACTATAACCACAAATAATAATGAAGCAGTCTAAACATTGACGACAGTCAAGATAACAAAATAAAAACATAAAAACTACTTACCTGTTAATAAGAACGGATCTGTTGCCATCTGAATCCTACATCTTTGGTGTTCAGCCATAAGTCTCCTCAGCTGCTCCTCCAGCGACAGTGTAGAGACCTGTCAAAATGGTCAAGAAACGATTAGGTGTTAATTGTATTTTTCAACTTGTTTTACTATTCCAACTGTCCTGACTACATTAGAGGATTGCGTACAAAATTGATTCAAATACAAACCAAGGACTGACTGCATTAAGTTTACATTTTAAATTAAAGATTAATTTTCAGCAGCACAAATATTGCTCACAAGTAAGTAATATTGCATATGTCAAGATCACGCCAACAAATTATATTATATCATTCATTTATACCGCCTTTACCATATAGTTTAAATAAAGCACGTTTCACATGTAGAACATTTAAAATGTGTCATTTTATCGTTAACTGTGGATTTAATATTCCTCTTTTTGATGTCTGAATTAGCAGCCATCGAGGTGAGAGCGTGTGTTAGGGGGTAAGGGAGGACAATGGGGAAGTTTGGATGTTTTGTCAACCCTACTCTACTACAGCAGCAACTGTGAGCCGTTACACGAGTCACTCATTTCCAGAGACCTACGGACTTGTATTGAACAACCAGGTTGAAGCAAGATGTAGTTATGTACATAATTGCGTCACGCTATTTGTTGTGTCTAAGTAGAACAGCGTTGTCTATAATTATTTTTTTTAGAAAATTAAGTAACAGACAGGAGACACAGTGAACACAAAGAAACAACGATACAGATTGGTTTAACAAGTGGAGAGCTATTTGTCATCTTCGTCTTTTATTTTGTCGAGAACAAACCGATTTTTATAGGGCATTAGCAAAATATTCAATTACTAAATCGCTGACCATCCAGGTCTGGCTCACACTGTGCCTCTTCTGTTCTCCGTTGGTGCCTGATTTACTTTCTTCCTAACTTTATGCATCTGATCACATGACAGACTTCCTGACAACTTTCATCGATACCACTCTTGCGAGCTCTAAGCTCCGGGTGCGCACCCAAAGACAAATTTGGATGGACTTCCGGTTTCAAGATGGCTGGAAAACGTTTATGTTACATCGACCACTGCAAGATTTGCGCTTGGAGACTGATTCATTTGAATTCTCTTTAAGCGTTAAAGTCAACCAGATGTTCCACTTACGGGTTAGCAATGTGCTACTGAGTCAATGTACTGGCAATGGTCCTCTTTAGCAAGTCAAGTGTTATGAATGCGACTTTTCACAGTCATGAAGTTGATATGCAGTTTACGTCATCACATTGAGAACTGTTCAATAACTGTCGTTGGATTTGTTCGATGTCAGTAACTCACAGCTCCTTAATATGGATTGTTCTGCCAAGTCAACCGAAAGTTTCACTTTAGTCATTCTTCACCATCCATAAGGTGTTTGATAAATTTTTTTTTTACTGTATTCTCTGTAGTTGATTGAACGTTGTGGGCGCATCCATTATTGGGTGTGCTACGTCATCATGACATTGTGAGTTGTTCAATAACCGTCGTTGAATTTGTTCGACGCCAATTACCTACAAGTTTCGGACTCTTAATTAGGAATTGTTCTGCCTAGTCAACCTAAGATTACAGTTTGCGGATTATGTGCCATCGCTATGATGTTTCGTGGATTTTTTAAACTGCATTTTCTGCAGTTTATCGGGCCATATGGGCGCATCCATTTTTGTGTATAATACGTCATCATGATGAACGTTAGAATATTCCTAAACCGACAGAGCGCTCGTAATGAAGGGCGAAACGACGGAGTTTTGTTCGTTGTCCCTTGCACGACTCCCGGAGTTAAATGTTGGTCAGGAGGGATGTGATCTAGATTCAGGAGAGCTATGTGGAGAACGGGAGAGGACTTCGAGTTTTGCTGGCAAGGAGATCTGAGCGCTTATGGACTGTTGTTCGATGTGCGATGAGGATAATCCGAAGACTAATTAACTAACTAACTAATTAACTAACTAACTAACTAATTAACTAACTAACTAACTAGCTAGCTAGCTGACTAACTAAGTAAATAACTATACTAACTAAACTAACTAACTAACTAACTACTAAGTGACTAAATAACTAACTAACTAACTAACTAACTAACTAACACATCGACTAACTAGCTAACTAACTAACTAAATAACTGACTAACTAACTTACTAACTAAATAACTGTCTGACTAACTAACTTACTAACTAACTGACTGACTGACTGACTAACTTACTAACTAACTGACTGACTAAATAACTTACTAGCTAACTGACTGACTAACTAACTTACTAACTAAATAACTGTCTGACTAACTAACTTACTAACTAACTGACTGACTGACTAACTAACTAAACTAACTAACTAAACTAACTAACTAACCAACCGAAAAACTAGCTAACTAACTAACTAATTTAGTAACTAACTGACTGATTGACTGAATAACTTACTAACTAACTGACTAACTAAATAACTAATTATATAACTGACTAACTAACTTATTATCTAACTGACTGACTGACTAACTAACTAGTGAAATTTAGGTTATTTTTTATTGTCGATATCATAACCGTTTCTACATTTTTATATGATCTATTGATCCTGCTCTGTTACTCTCATGTTGTTCAAACATTGTAATTTTGCCTCCGCCCTAAATCATTTAAACTGAATCCCTCTTTGCTAACATTTAAACTGAATCCCTCTTTGCTAACATTTAAACTGAATCCCTCTTTGCTAACATTTAAACTGAATCCCTCTTTGCTAACATTTAAACTGAATCCCTCTTTGCTAACATTTAAACTGAATCCCTCTTTGCTAACATTTAAACTGAATCCCTCTTTGCTAACATTTAAACTGAATCCCTCTTTGCTAACATTTAAACTGAATCCATCTTTGCTAACATTTGTAAAGAATCTAGTTTTTGAGGTGGTCAGAGAATTCAGGCTCTCATGTAAACAAATCGATCAGATTAATTGAGGGCCAATGCTCAATGTTATAGCAATGTGCTATCTTAAACACAACTACATCTTCAATGTTATAGCAATGTGCTATCTTAAACACAACTACATCTTCAATGTTATAGCAATGTGCTATCTTAAACACAACTACATCTTCAATGTTATAGCAATGTGTTATCTTAAACACAACTACATCTTCAATGTTATAGCAATGTGTTATCTTAAACACAACTACATCTTCAATGTTATAGCAATGTGTTATCTTAAACACAACTACATCTTCAATGTTGAATTGTTTTGATTACTTGTACAAACTAGGCAATGGGGTAACAGTCAAGAGCATCTTAACAAGCTGTAGAAATGCTACTTTACAAAAGAGAATACCATGGACACCCTTAAAAAAAAATAGTAGTTAAGAGGTCGTTCTAATATAGGCTGAAGCGAAAAGAAAGTTCATTTATAACATCAGACGGAAATAAATATTTCCGATCGGTGGGGGGAAAGGGGGGATGGGGGGCTGCGTCTTTTTCGGTTAATTTCTGAAGTCTTTGATATTCAAACCGGACTTTCTTCGGATTTTTGTTTTGTTTGAGTTTCAAGTTTCTCGTCGGTAACACTTTCAATGGACTGATCTCACTTCATTAATATATGTAGGACAGTAGTAAAATACACCAATGAGTTCAGCTACTTCAAAACGATGCCATATGTAGGACAGTAGTAAAATACACAAATGAGTTCAGCTACTTCAAAAAGATGCAATATGTAGGACAGTAGTAAAATACACAAATGAGTTCAGCTACTTCAAAAAGATGCAATATGTAGGACAGTAGTAAAATACACAAATGAGTTCAGCTACTTCAAAACGATGCCATATGTAGGACAGTAGTAAAATACACCAATGAGTTCAGCTACTTCAAAACGATGCCATATGTAGGACAGTAGTAAAATACCCCCAATGAGTTCAGCTACTTCAAAACGATGCCATATGTAGACAGTAAATGTGCAGCACCGTGTTTTGGGGCCAAATAATGAGTAAATGGAATAGACTGTGACAATTGGAAAAATTGTGGGTAGAAAAAAATGAGGCTTGTGAAAAGAAAGCCATGGTAAGAAAATCAGGGGCAAGCAAGATATGACCACCTATTTTTTCCCATCGTCCTTTGTTTAGCTTCTGGTTTCCTATCTGTCGTTTGGCCATTTAAAATACTTCCAATTATCATCATCATCATCATGTACCCTGCCGATTGGTGTAGGCGATCATGTCCCTCCACAATCTTCTATCTACTTCCATTATACATACACATTAAAATTGTTCTATTATTTTATCGTATAGGTCAGATATTTCTTCGCTACATACTCGACTTTTAACGGTTGATTCTACCATTTGATTCTCAGTTTGCCTTCTAAGCTTCTATGAATGTGATCAATATCTTAGTTTGATCTGTATTCTTAATTCGATACATGTTTTTCTTTTTTTAATATTTTCTGGTGAGTATAATCCAGGCAGCTATTCTTGTACAAACTGTAAGACTTTCAATCTTTTGAACAGGATTAAATTAAATGTAGTTGTTCCTCTGTAAGTACAAGTGTTTTCTCAACTACTCTCAAGTAGCGAAGTCAATTATCTTCTTCATTGTGACATGAATACAATAATTACAACCCTTGCAATGTAATTATTGAATGAACTGATAAATGCGTGACTGTCAGCTTCTGGTATTTATTTCTCAGACCGTTAAACGAGGGATCATTATTGCCTTTTTCTTTATTTGTAAGCGCATACCTTCTTTCAAGATGCATTAACAGTTTCTAGCATGTTTTTTTTTTTTTTACCTCTCCTTCCGAAACGTTTTATAATTTCATTTGTTATGATTTTTTACCAAATATTTTATCCTATAACTTAATGTGATTTCCTTCTGCAAAAACACTTCTTCCATTTCTTACATTGTTCCATTTTTCGCTTCATGTGTTCCTCTGCCAATTCGGATTAGTTCATTTTTAGAGAAATATTTTTCCTCGCTAGTCTTATATTAACTTTCTCACTGCTCTGTATTTTTTATTGATACATTAACGGTATTAAATCAGCTTACAATGCATGCTATTTTCAACAGATCATAAAATGTATCACAATAACGCCTGATACATTAAGAAAGTCTAATCTAATTCTAATTTGGAAATTAAACTCTTGCACATTACTTTTGTACGCCTGTACGCTACCGGGGCCCGAAAGGGGAGTAAAGAATAGTGGCGCTGTACCCTACCAGGCATGTTCGTAAGAGGCGAGAAAGGAGGGCTATCCCATACTGTAAAAAAATAAGCCGAAAAAACTTCACAAACATGGACAAGAATTCTTGGAGAAGACAGATGGAAGCAGAGATGAAGATGATGGTGAAGCAATGGAATGATCTTAAAAGAATGGCAAAAGACAGAACGACTTGGAAAGTGTTTGTTGAAGACCTATGCTCCACTGGGAGCTAAAAAGGTAGAAGAAGAAGAAGAAGACATTGCTTTTGTGGGAGCCGCGATTGTTCAGTGGTTAGTGAACATAACTACAAAGGACAAGAGGTAGGGTTCGATCCTGATCGACGGCTTCCAGGTTCATCCCGCCTTAAATAGATACCGGATTTTTTTTCTGGGAAAGTAAAGCGCCACGGGAGTAATACTAACCATATTAACCAAAAAAATCGTGTGCCAAAGGTTTGTACAAATTGTGGTCACTAACACCATATTCCAAATACGCCATTTGTAGTGACGGGGATTTTTACTTACTTAAATTGCTCGTGCAACAAAATATGCCATTTTTACTATAAATTACATGCAGTCGTTGAACCTGTTAACAAAAAAGACATAGACTATTCTTTATAAAGAGGTTTGTAGCAGCAGACAAATTGATCATGATCGGAAGATCGCCGTCGAACAAATATTTTGGTCATTTTTTGCAGTCTAGGTCATGACTCATAGGCGTCAACGTCCTGATACATCTGATCCAGTAAGATGGAGAAATGTCTTGGTTGGAGACTAACAGACTATATTTGTTGAGAGAAACTAGAATAAGATAAAAAATATTGTATTGAGAAACCTCAAGGATGGACAATAGTGCATTTCTCCAGCAGAATTCAGAAAAAAAAAACAAGAAAGACATTGCAACCCATTAAACTACCATCGTGGATCAAAGTGCTAACAGCTCTCGTAGATGACCTTTTAATGCATCATAGTCATCATCACATATCACTGTCATCATTATCCTATTTCCTCAAACAGTAAGACTTTACACTAGTGACCTTAACCAGAACAAATTAGAAGGACACACTCTAACATTAACGGCAATAGTATCGCTCATGTATATTTTATTTATATTTATTGGTAAAAATTTGCTATTTCTATTGGCTTTTGTTGGCCTTTTTATATCTTCGTTGCTCTTTTTTTTTTTGCTCATGGTTTCCTCAACCATCTTCTTGATAACTACATATATATGTTTAACAAAGATGTTCTTACTGTTCTTCGAATGCCTTCGTCATGTCATGACTTACTTTATGTACTATTTTAGAAATCTTTTTCTTCCTTTCATTTGTCCAGATGGGTTGTGTCAGCTCATCTGCCAATATTTAAATTATTTGAACTGTTCTACAACTCATCTCTGTTGTACTTGCCCCAAATATGATGGTATCATCATTTCAACTTCTCCATTATTGTTCGTCTGTTAAGTAGTTGAGAGGTCAAACCATCGTGTCGTCAGTATACGCAAATAGCTACACCTTTCGGCCCGATATATCCGTCTTCGGCTTTGGTAGAATTTGCATTACTTTACAAATTTGCCCAAGCAGCGATTATTTTGATTGACCCTTTTCGAGTTTGGACTGCCAAGGGTTAATTTAACGTGCACAGAGTACACACGAGACCTCCTTTTTAACCATTTCTCAAGAAGGCTAGAAATCTGATCTCAATATCCAGAGATCAGGGGAGAGTGGAGCCACCACGAAGAGACCACTAATTCGAAATAAACGATTCCCACCTCCTATGTCGAGATTCAAAACCAAAACACTCTTGCCCTGTGGCCGACATCTTCCATCCAGACCACCAAATTCGCTACATCGTTCCCATACACTGATATGCGTTCACATTAACTGATATACGTTGTCACATACTGATATACGTTCCCATATACTGATATACGTTCCCACATATTGATATACGTTGCCTTATATTTATATACGTTCCCACATACTGATATACATTCCCATTCACTGGTATATTTTAACACTGTTCCCTTTACATTAATTTTGCATATTGCAAAGACTTTGTTCTTTGCTAACACATTAAGTTTTGTTAATGTTCTGCCGACACTGAAGTCCTCATTTTAACTTTATTTTCGTAGTAACATTTTATTTTTAATGCAATTGTAAAAAAAGAAATTCGTTCACTGGTTCAAAGACAAGATTGCTTTTGAGAAATTGAACGAGACAAGCAGAACCCCGGATATCCAGAGCGTTAGTTACCAAGCACGGCTATGTACGATGTCTCTAGGACATTAGAACTCCCTAGCACGACTGCATAATTAGTTCACATAATGTCTGATTGACTGCAGTAAAATAACAAATGAGCAACAGACGCCAGACTGGAACGTACTTTAGAGGTAATAATATCTCCCTGGGGTCTCGATCTTTCCGTCGAGCGCACACTGGTTGCTGACGTCAGCGATATCTGGACTACTTCCTTCTACAAACTACACGAGTTACACTGTAGGTATATAGTTAAGTTGAATCTAATGATGGAAAGGGTGTACTGGTTTATTTGGGAAGGACATTTACAGATTATTTATGTTTTCTTCTATATCCTCCCAACGATGAAGGGGTCAAGGCAAAGAAATGCAAATGAATGCATACAAATGCGAAGCTGCTGTAAAGCTAAATGTGAGGGTGAATTTGAAAAAAAACAAATAGGAAAAAATTGTATGGTTAAAGTTGTATGTAATTGATAGGCGACACGAATTTGAACGTTTCGGCTCAATAGGCCTTCACCAGGAACAAACAATCAACACGCACACACGGATATGTAAGTGAATAAAACTAATTCTACATAGCTTTCTAGTCTAATCGTTACTAGTTAGCTAAGTAGGATTAGTTGTATTCACTTACATATCTGTGTGTGTGTGTTATTTTGTTACTTCCAACGATGAGTTCCCGTCTATGTCTGCCTATAAAAGAACATTGATGGTGTAAGTTACGTGCGTTGTGGGTGACAGTTAGTTATGATTGTTCGTCTTTCAGCCCAACATATCCGTTTTCTGCACACAATTTTTGTTTTCCCTTTTCGATCCACACTTGGTCCAGTCTAACTAGTTTATTTAAAGCCTCGTGGAGAGGAGTAATACCTTGATCAAATGATGAGAGGAGTAATACCTTGATCAAATTATGAGAGGAGTAATACCTTGATCAAATGATGAGAGGAGTAATACCTTGATCAAATGATGAGAGGAGTAATACCTTGATCAAATGATGAGAGAAGTAATACCTTGATCAAATGATGAGATGAGTAATACCTTGATCAAATGATGAGAGGAGTAATACCTTGATCAAATGATGAGAGGAGTAATACCTTGATCAAATGATGAGAGGAGTAATACCTTGATCAAATGATGAGAGGAGTAATACCTTGATCAAATGATGAGAGGAGTAATACCTTGATCAAATCACTGATGCTGACGTCAGTAGTATGCTATGAATCACTAACCGATTGCAGTTTCTGCAATGTACAACGTTTTGGGTCCATATCCATAGACAATGAAACATTAATTGAGTGTTGTAGTTCATGTAGTTACTCTTCAATTCTAAAGACGTCCAATTTAGTGGAGCAGTGGGACAAGAGTCTCTCGCATATGACTATGATTGTTATTACTAAATTTTCTTATCAATCACTTGTTCAATCTATTAAACCCACCTTTTTAATCTACTAAATCCGTTTTGTCAATTTATTAAGTATTCCTTTTCAATCCATCTTTCTATTATCTCTACGTTTCTTTTACATTATAGACTTATTTAACTTACAATGATCTTCAAATAGCTTACAATGAACTCCTGTTAACTTACAATAATCTTCAAATAGCTTACAATGAACTCCTATTAACTTACAATAATCTTCGTATAGCTTACAATGAACTCCTATTAACTTACAATAATCTTCAAATAGCTTACAATGAACTCCTGTTAACTTACAATGATCTCCAAATTGCTTACAATGAATTCCTATTAACTTACAATGATGTCCAAATAGCTTACTATGAACTCCTATTAACTTGCAATAATCTTCGTATAGCTTACTATGAACTCCTGTTAACTTACAATAATCTTCGTATAGCTTACTATGAACTCCTGTTAACTTACAATAATCTTCAAATAGCTTGTAATGAACTCCTATTAACTTACAATGATCTCCAAATAGCTTACAGTGAACTCCTATTAACTTACAGTGAACGTCATTAGTGACATTGTCTCGTTTGTTTTTAAAAGAAAGTACCACGTCCGCTGTTTTTGGTTGTTTGCGTTCACTAAATGAATAAAGGAATACAGCTCTGCGTCATCACCCTTAAAATGGCGTTAAGTAGGCGTGTATGCGTTGTGTTATGGTTTGCAGTAAAAATATAATGACGTCTCTCGGCCCAACACACGATACTCCATCGCGGCATTTTAAAGAACCGGGTTGACTTTCCTCTTCGATTTCTACTTGCTTGGGGAGACTAGACTGGTTAGCCTGTTTCTAGAGGCACCGCGAAGAGGTGGATGGTTGTAGTTCACAAATCCTGACGCAATTCATCAGCATCCGTTGTGTTTGAGGCAGAATTACGGTTGTGGAGTCAGTGACCTATCCCAGATGTCGAAAAGAACGCCTCCTGATTGTTTCAGCCATCACACACATCTGATTTGCTCATTCAGTTTCCTATCCTTCTTGAACAAAGCTTCATTCTTGACTGTCATCACCACCTGGGCTGAAACGGCTTAGGGACTCATAACTGACTGTTGTACGGCAATAAACTGATCAAGGTCCGATCTATATCTACCTGTTGTTGCTCTGGAAACAGTCTAACAATTCTAAAGCAAATTTGTAACCACAAGTATCGCTCTCAAGTCGGATGTAAAGCTTCCTGTAACCACAAGTATCGCTCTCAAGTCGGATGTAAAGCTTCCTGTAACCACAAGTATCGCTCTCAAGTCGGATGTAAAGCTTCCTGTAACCACAAGTATCACTCTCAAGTCGGATGTAAAGCTTCCTGTAACCACAAGTATCGCTCTCAAGTCGGATGTAAAGCTTCCTGTAACCACAAGTATCGCTCTCAAGTCGGATGTAAAGCTTCCTGTAACCACAAGTACCGCTCTCAAGTCGGATGTAAAGCTTCCTGTAACCACAAGTATCGCTCTCAAGTCGGATGTAAAGCTTCCTGTAACCACAAGTACCGCTCTCAAGTCGGATGTAAAGCTTCCTGTAACCACAAGTACCGCTCTCAAGTCGGATGTAAAGCTTCCTGTAACCACAAGTACCGCTCTCAAGTCGGATGTAAAGCTTCCTGTAACCACAAGTACCGCTCTCAAGTCGGATGTAAAGCGTCCTGTAGAACACAACATAACGCAGCTACGCCTGTATGACGTTCATTTAAAGGCGGATATTGAAGAGAAATAGTAATCGCGTGAACAAGGACAGAATTAAAAGTCCCGATCCTCTGGTGTAAACATTGATAATAACTCCTCCGACAATTCAATTTTGTCCCTCTTCCTTCTCTTTCCGTTTGCTGAAGAAATTATCATATAAAAATCTATCCTTTAAAATATAAATTCTGAATTAAAGTCTGAAAGCGTGATAATTGTGTCATTCTGTGGAAGTGATCAGAACTGTAGCCCACGCAAACCCACCTCTAGAGATCGACCACCGTCTCACTTCAGCTTGATTTGTCCTTATAATTATATTGTTTCTTCTACCATATTTTCCTTCGAAGTTAACATCTATCCTGCTTATAGTTTAAATCGACTCCAGCACACACAGGACTGCATACGTTCATGTTGCCTAGCCTTCTTGTATTATATTTATTTACTTCAAAGTCTAAACAGATACAGCCATGTAAAAAAACATGGAAAAAATTATAGGATTACTGATTCGATTATCTATGTTCAAGATCAGTCACTCCAGAGATACCTTATCTGCCCCTATTTTATCTACTAACATAATGGAGGATGATGTAGACAATAATTAAATGAGACCGACAGCTGAGGTCGGTAATAACGTTACCTTTACCTGCTAGAGCACAGATTTCATGATCCTACCTGTGAGCTCTTATACACAACAAACAATACAAAATGGGATATCTATACATTAAAGTGAGAGGTTTACACACGAAATGAAAGTACCTGGTGAGGCAAGGCAGGTAATCCAGAGACTGTCTCGCTGGTTCTGGTCAAAAACTCCACTGGCATTTCTGTTGACGTCACTTTATGTACATCACAAATACGGTTTATAAATCCATTTTATTTTATGGATTATTTTCTATGAAATATTCACTACATTTGCTAGAGAATCACCGCTTTACTGGACTGATCATAGTTTTAATCAAATCACCACCACAATGTATTTGTGTTTTACTAAAAACGTTACCACACTGTTGTATTTGGGAATACAATTTTTACCAAAGTGCCAAGTCATTTTATTCTATTATAAGACCAGAGCCACTAGACGATTATCACTTCACTCTGTAGATAGCAACATTACAAAATAACACTTTACCACCCGACTCACTGTTTCATTATAAAATCAAATAATTACTATCTTAAACGTACTATTATAACGTACAATGACAACAACACTGCATGTAATTTCTAAAGTAACTGCTACAAGTGTATTCAAATTTTAGAAACATCACAATTGTCAAGTACAAGTTCCTTTCACAATAATAGATATTCATGATATTATCTGTTACTATAAATATCTGCATGCAGTGGCACTGTTTCAAAATAATCGTATCATTAGATAAGACTAACATTTGTTATCTCTCTCTGCGATCAGGACTCAATCAGAGTAGGATTCCAGACTCTCACATGAAGTCAGCTGTCAGGTTAAGTGTGCTGATCGCCCCACAGACGGAACATCACATTTAGAGTCTGCCAGATCCACTCTGATTGAACACCCGTTAAAAACGTTGCACTGTGTTCTGCGCCAGTGGCCCAGTGCATCCGATTTCAGCCAGCATTTTATTCAGGTTTGCTTTCATTAGCCTTTGATTGTCCCCAATCTTCCTGCAAGGTAGCAGATTGTCTTTTCTGTAGGGGGATTCTGCCCTTAGATGGTCGGCCCTCCCAGGTTTACGCGCACCATGTGCCCGAGTCACTAGAGGTGACTAACACAGACATGCACACACAAAGATATGAGATGTGAATAACACAGACATGTACACAGCGATACGAGACATGACTAACAGCCTTGAGTTTCTTTAACCAAGAAGTGAGATTTTGTGATTTAATATAATCTTTCGCTTTGTGAAGTGACTGCCACTAGTAATAGCGATTTATTGTTTATTCTATATTTTGTTGTTGTTGTTGTTGTTTTTTTGTATACATATTTACCTAATTTATATTCAAACGGAGTCGTTCAGAGTTTTTCTACGTTTTACTCATCATACTAAGAGTTATTAGCAGTTTTTGTACTTTTCACAGAAAAGTTGCACACAATAAGATTAATGAATTAGTATATGCCAATGATAACGTAATCGTTCAGCTTTAATGCAACAAGGGACCGAACTCATAACCCAAGCGGTCCCATATCATCTAGAGTATCAAGAGCTAAAGGCCAAAACAATTTTCTCGACGATACTTCTGATGATCAGATTCCCTCCGGCTGCGAAGCTCGGTATAAAGGATTTCCTATTACTCCATGGCATAAAATATAATCCCCATTAATTATAATCTATATACGAGATTCCCTGTTACGTGTGTTCTTCATAATTTACAACGAATATGTCCCTACCTACTTTCTGCTATCATCATGATCATCAAGTACGAGATCTACTGGGGAGAGTGATCATGTTTCTCATTTTCAACCTCTTCAGTTGTTTATCATTTCTGTTCCTGACATTCTATCAAATCATTCATTTAAAATGTCTGGTATATTTTATGTTTTTTTTTTTTTTGTAGTTCTTCTTCCTTCGTATGCTTTAGTTGACACAATATATTTCAGTTGTTTTCTTATGTGTATTTTTTTATTACAAGGCCTTAATAATTGTTCGTCTGAATGTTGAGTGTACCATGGACAGCTAAGAAGAGTAATGAAGATGTTCTGAGAGAGGTCAAAGCAAAAAGAGAGCTAATTTCCAATATTAGGAAGAAACAATCATCATTTTTTGGCCATGTAATGAGAAGAGAACAACTGGAATATATTGTAACAACTGGAAAAAATTGAGGGACGAAGAGATAGAGGGAAGCAAAGAGAAAAAATAACAGACAGCTTAAGAGAATGGCTTGGCAGAAAGTCAACAACAGAAATGATAAATAGCTGCCAAGATCGAAAGTTGTGGAGAGACATGATCACCTACGCCAGTAGGCCCTCTACTTGATGATGATGATTAATTACAAAGTAGCGTTTTGTATGTGAATCTTTTTACACAAATATATTATTGTAAATATAAAGAGATACCATTAATGATCAATTATACTTATATAATATGTAAACAGATTAATCAATTAATGTGCCTCAACTGTTACGTTTACAAAATTATCCTCAAAAATGGGTGCGACCAAACATGGTTTTTAGCACCCCTCCTTTTCCAGTTACAACATTTTTCAACTGTTTTCTTCTTATCACATGACAACGATAATGACATTTTAATGCCGAAAATAATCTGTTTTCTCTGGCCTATTCTAAAATGTCCTGATCGCTCTGTTTAGCTATTTCTGGTATTCTCAAAATTTATCTGAAAATCACAACTCTGTGGCTTTGAAAGATATTTCTATCTCGTGTCTGATCGTCCAGTAATCACATTCAAATTCTAGACTGGCTCCACATTATACTGAAGAGCTCTTTTGTTTTATATTAAAAAAAAATTATAATGGGCTGCTTACTGAACTTTTCGCTTTTTAAAAAATGCAATATCTACCTGAACTGTAATGAACCTGTCTTCTGTTACACAGTGTTATTATTACACCCTGCATTAAACCAAACAGAAATGTTTCACGAAACAAATATTGAGTTATTAAGTTATTTGCGGGTCATCATCGTTGCACTCCGAACATGTCCATAGGTGCTCAGATCCCCTCCTCAGCAATTCCCTCAGTGTCCAGCGACTGACGACTCCAGTTCTATGTTGGTTGATAAGTCTTCTTACACGGCAACTAAGTTTCTCATTTCTGGCTGTGCCCATCTTAACTCCCATTTCCATCATCCGAAGAAGTGACGTGGATCTGTGTTTACCTAAGTCCTGTGTTCTTCCCACATCTCGGAGGGCATTGATGATGTCCGCCCGATCCATTGGTTGCCCGTCCCCGGCGACAGCGCAGCTAGCCAAACTGTCCGCTCTTTCATTTCCTCGTACTCCCGCATGACCAGGGACATAGACAAAGGTGACCCTACGTATTTTGGATTTCTGCAACGACTCTACCCATTGCATGCGTACAGAGCCCGCCTCCACTATTTTTATCATGCTCATCGAATCACTCAGTATACATGCGTGGGTGTTGTCTTGTGACTCTAACTATTTGAATGCCTTGGTCACTGCCATCGCCTCCATTGTCATGCTACTCGTGGTCATGACGTATGCACCACTGTCTTTTTTCCTTGACTATTCTGCCTGCTGTGCGTGCTGTAAATATAACAGTGTAAATATAACAAATATTTCTTTCAGGAGTTAGCACTTTTACTAAAGCGTTAACATAATGTGCATGAATTTGTTATACTTAACAAAAAAAGAACACTTGGAGAGAAGGGAAAGAAATCAATGCTACTTTTTTTTTAGTATCGTTTATTCCAGGTTTATTAAAAGTCTGAACTATAAACACATTTCTTAAATCACGTTTATGGCGACGTCTTAACAGGTGAGCTTCATATAGAATCTACGAATACATTTCTTCAGGCGTATCTTTATGTTGAACTCCAAATACACATCTTAGATCATGTTTCTTTATGCATATACTTCATTTGAAATCTAAACATGTCCCTAAAAGCACACTTTTGTTGACATCTTTACCGCTAGAACATATCCAATTATCTTATAACACATTTTTTTACATTTCAAGCAAATTTTATTTTTTCTCAGTATTTCGTTACATTTGTTTTATATCTCTGTTGTAGCTTCTAACAGATTGTCTTCAGCGAAAATTGTATCCTTCTCCTTAATTATATTTCATTGATCAAAGTGCTAGAATTTATATCACAATATCACAATTATATCAAGAAGTCCTGTTATATTCAACAAATGACGCAATATGTGAACACGTGTGGTGTCAATGGTTCGTTGCTTTTGCACATGGCCCAACTCGTGTTAGCGGGTCATCTTTTCTAAATGATCGACTGAGTACCAAACTTCTACAGCCTCAAGACTATATCCTTACTGATGCATGCGTTAACATGGTACACATAACTGCTGACAACCTTCAAGACTGCGTCCTCGTTGACGTACGCGTTAACATCAAACATACAACCGTTGACAGTCTTCAAGACTGCGTCCTCACTGACATAAGCGTTAATATCAAACATACAAACGTTGACAACCTTCAAGATTGCGTCCTTACTGACGTACGCGTCAACATCAAACATACAACCGTTGACAGCCGTCAAGACAACATCTTCTATGACATATACATCAACATCCAACACACAATCTTCCATAAGCTTCAAGACTGGGCTTAACTCTACACCATCCTAACTTGAAACTTCTTGAGCCCGGTCTATCAGATCCCTCGTCGCCACAAGCAGCCATGTACAAGGCAGCATCATCACGTACCGCGCGTGCTAGCCAAGTTGATTACACTTATCCACAACCTTTTATCCTTCCGGCTGTTAGTGTCTTTATGTTAGTGTCTTTCTGTTAGTGTCTTTCTGTTAGTGACTTCCTACAAGTCCACCGTATCCTTTCCCTTTGCTTTCCTTTATCTCTTGTATTTCAACAAGTTTTCTTCCTTTCTCATTACATGTGGCCAAAATTCCATTATTGGAAATAAACTGTCGCTGTGCTTTGACCTATTTTCTCTCTCTCTCTCTGCGTTCAGGACTCAATCAGAGTAAGGATTCCAGACTCTCATGTGAAGTCAGCTGTCAGGCTAAGTGTGTTGATCGCCCCCACAGACAGAACATCACAATTAGAGTCTGTCAGATCCACTCTGACTGAACACCCGTTAATACGTTGCACTGTGTTCTGCGCCAGTGGCCCAGTGCATCCGATTTCAGCCAGCATTTTATTCGGGTTTGCTTTCCCTAGCCTTTGATTGTCCCCAATCTTCCTGCAAGGCAGCAGATGATCTTTTCTGTAGGGGGATTCTGCCCTTAGATGGTAGGCCCTCCCAGGTTTACGAGCACCATCTGCCCGAGTCACTAGAGGTGACTAACACAGACACGGACACACAAAGATGTGAGATGTGACTAACACAGACATACACACACAAAGATGTGAGATGTGACTAACACAGACACGCACACACAAAGATATGAGGTGTGACTAATGCAGACATGCACACAGCGATACGAGGCATGACTAACACTGACACACATCAAGATATATGACACATGACTAACATAAACATGCACATAAAGATATGAGATATAACTGGCATTGACATGCACACACAAAGATATGACACATGCCTAACATAGACATGCACACAAAGATAAGAGATATGACTAACATAGATATGCACACACAAAGATATGAGATGGGACTAACATAGCCATGCACACACAAGGATAATAGATGTGACAAACACAGACATGCACACACAAAGATATGAGACATGACTAACATAAACATGCACACAAAGATATGAGATATCACTAACCCAGACATGCACACACAAAGATATGACATATGACTAACACTGGTACACACTAAGATATGAGATATGACTACACAGACACACATAAAGATATGAGACATGATTAACACGGACACACCGAGATATGAGACATGACTAACATGACACACACCAAGATATGAGCCATGGCCAGCACACACAAGCTAAGATATGAGCCATGGCTAGGACAGAAACACAGCAAGATATGAGCCATGGCTTCACTAAAAAACACAAAAAAATGAACCATGTCTAGCACAGAAACACATTAAAGTGTCCATATGCTTGGGCTTGTTGTAGTCGGCAGATTCTTCTGAACGTGGGAATCACAGGTTTCGTTAAACAGTTGTCCGGAGATTTGAGAGTGCAGTCTGACGCATAGAACGTTCTCTTGCATGTACAGATTCCCGATTGACTGTTGACAGGTGTCGTTGAAACAGTTGTCCGGACATTTGAGAGTACATATGATGTCACAGCCATCAGAACACATCTGTTCGCACTGTAGCCCAAAATTACCATCTGGACAAGTGTCATTACAGGTATAGCCAAGATGTTTACATTGTAGGCATTTTCCAGATTTTTCCTCAAATAAAGGACAGACACTGAGACAAGACCCGGAACAGTCGTGTCCATAGATCTCATGTGAACAGTAGCCGTGACAAGTACCGATGATGACATTGCAGCCTTTACTACACCCACTACACACTGCACAAAACGACAAGAATGCTCGTCGAGACAATAGGTGTCTGTAAATGTTTGCACCTCACATACCGTCAGTGCACTGTCGGTCTGCGAAATGGTCGGTGAGAACTCAATCTTAATGTGTGTCATTGACGTTTGTGTTTTGACTACAATAGTGTTGATAGATAAATTAGGGTAGGATATATCATTATACTGGAACACTACTCCGCCACTGTCAGAGAAAGCCTTTAGAGTGGCATTCTTTATCCGAATCATAGTGCTAGGTCGATGATAGATTCGAATGATGTGAGTCTTCTGGGGCGTTGCAAAGTTCAGATACCAGTAAACAGAATTGATTCCACTTCTACATTGTGTGTGTGTGCAGTCATTGTCATAGAGATTGGTCTTTCTTTTGCTATTAACTGCGGCCTCTGGTCCACATCCGTCTCCTGTATAACAAGCATCAAATGTTTTGTGCATTAAATCGGTCTGGTTTGTGTTCTGTTTGAGAGCCAGTTTCCGACCCCCGCCAATGTAGTTGGAGCAGATATTTGCAACTATCGCCCTTTCAATCCGTAATTTGTTGATCAGACCAGCCCCAGGGCAGAAGGCATCAATCTCGTGCGGACTAACTACAAACCTTGATACATTGTTACATGAGGCAGAACCATTCAGTTTTACCGTGAAGCTGTCCGGATATTTTAAGTCATTCGCATAAATCCTAAACCAGGAGCACGGCAAAGATTGATTGAGAGTTGCCTCAACTGATGTAGAATCTGTATCCGGATTACATGAGGTGTCGTTGCCATCAAACAGGAAAGTACGTTCAGATTTTTGGGCATATTTGCAAATAAAATCCAAGTACTGACACTGGGGTGCGAAAATTTTGTGCTGACAACTGTCATTGTTTGGGCATGTCCCTGTAGTTTTGTCAAAAACTAAGCCATTATAGCAGTGACATTGTAACGTACAATTTGTCCCAAACCAACCGGCTGCACAAGTAAGGTCATTAGCTTTCATTGTTGCTAACGAAGCCAGCGAATAAAGACTTGAACTGCAGCGATGGTTAACGAACTGTGTACACACATTTATTATCAAACCCGTGTTTACTTTGCAAAAAAATCCGCCATCTCACTGTGGTAACAGATAGCGTGAAATTCTCTAATAGAATGAGATAAACCGTTGGAGACAAGGAAAGTCAACATTGTTTACATGGCTTGGACGCAAGAAGCGTCCATTTTGGTGCCTATTTTAAAATGTCCTATTTTAAATGACCTATTTTAAAATGTCGTCATTACTCTCTGTGGCTGTCCGCAATATTCTCTATATTCTTCTTCATAACCACGTTTCTGTAGCCTCCACTTGTTTCTTGTCTGTCGACATATTGTCCAGTATTCACGTTTATATATCGAGATTGGCTCCTCAAAGCAATGGGGAACTATTTTTTGGTGCATTTCCATTGACAAAATCATCATCATCGAGTGCCTTCTCCGCAACGAAGGTTGGCTACCATGGATCGCCATTCTACTCTGTTTCTTGCTTTGATGGTGCAGGCTGCCATAGATTGACTTGTCCATCTTTTGATGTTACTCTTCCATGTTAGTCTTGGTCTGCCTCTGCCTCTTTTACCTTGTATTTTCCCTTCCAATATTACTTTTAGTAGGCTGTTGTGTCTTTTAACATGCCCCAAAAATTTAATTTGTCTTGTCTTAATTGTATTAGTAGTTCTCTTTTTATTTTCATTTGTTTTAAAACTTCATCGTTTGTTATCTTTTCTTTCCATCCAATTCTACCTATTCTTCTATAAATCCACATTTCAAAGGTTTCAATATTCTATTCTGTTTTCTTGTCTAATGTCCAATGACAAAATAGAGTGCATAATTATCTTCTCATTCTTTGAAATGCAACCTTTACCATTCACCTCATCTCTACTGTACGTCTACCATCTAAAGCTAAAAAAGTTCCTTGGTGTTTGAATTTATTTATATCTTTAAGAACTTCCCATCTGCTTCAATTATGTATATGAAACGTATTTTTAAATGCAGTCATTATTATTGCCCTATTAGTATTGCTAAACTTGCAAGTTTTCTTTTAACTTCCTTGGAATTACCATCTTAATGATAAACTGTTTACACAAGATTATCCTCATATTTTGTTGTCATTCTAGGGCTTTTGTTCAGTTATGTACCTACAAATTAACAAGAAATAGAAACATTACAAAAATAAAGAAATTGATGTCCTCAGTAATGTATGGTGTTCGTGACACATATTGTTCTACAATTTTCTGGCATAAGAGAGCGAATCTGATATTTTTCTATAAATAAATATATTATAATATCCCAAATGTAGCTACAAGTATTGATCCTTCTTTTTGAATGTGGAGAGATGTATACGCCCTCCCTGATTTGTTTATATCTTTTTTCTTTAAATTAACTCGGTTCATTTCATGTTCGCGCTTTTCCCACCGATGCTACGTGTCCACGTGTGCTTGTCCTTGTTCTGGGATTAATCATCCTTAAACCACGGTCAGAAATCTTTGTTGCGGCGTTACATTAGTTTCCTTACAATCTGTTCTTCATTCTTCCCTTTCAGTTTAGCAATTTTGTTTTCCTTTTAAGATGCATTTTCTTTATCAAGAACACTAATCTGAAAACAGTAAATCATTTCCCTTAATCCTTAAGCTCCCGACCAAAATTCCTCACAATTACAAGCATTGTTTCCCAAATAATGTTTCTTGTATCTATCTGCTGTTGCCTTAATTAAAGCGTCGCAGGAGAAAGGTGTAATGTATAACTTGAAATCTGTAGATATTGTATTGTTTATTATTTTATCACTTCCGTTTTAGATGTAGCAATCCTTCCTGAGAGTTTCTGGACGCTGTTAAGGTACACATTTTGTGTCTTGTATATATAGTTTATTCCCTAAATCCACTTTTTTCCTTGGTCTCCTTCTTGGTCGCTGTCCTTAAGTTTAGAGGAAAACATTTTTGATGCAGATTATTTGATTTAATTCTTGCCAAGTGTACACAAACCATTTCATTTGTTGTTTGTATATATATATAAATATATATATATATATATATATATATATATATATATATATATATATATATATATATATATACACACACACAAACAGATTTCTCAAATAGCTTTCTCAAGCACCTCTAAATAATACTATAGCCCATTAACGATATTTTAATGAAATATTATACTCTCTGCATTAATATTTTATATTTTGACAAACGTGAATTATTTTGTTAGAAACAACAAATCACACCGAATGTTTTTGCTTTATGACACTAGGTATTTCTAATTTGCAAGTCATAAATATTATGTCAACAAAATAATTTCGGCGGTTGAGAGTAAATTTACACAAAGCTAATTATGTTATCATTTATTGTTTTAGATATGATGTTGAATTTGGTAACCCTATATTTACTGTAGCATATGCATTTATTCTAGCACTATGTATTTGCTGTAGCACCTGTATTTACTGTCGCATATGTATTTATTGTAGTATATGTATTTACTGTAGCATATGTATCTACTATACCATATGTATTTACTGTAGCATATGTATTTACTGTACCATATGTATCTACCATACCATATGTATTTACTGTAGAATATGTATTTACTGTACCATATGTATTTACTGTAGCATATGTATCTACTGTACCATATGTATTTATTGTACCACATGTATCTACTGTACCATATGTATCTACTGCACCATATGTATCTACTGTACCAAATGTATTTACTGTCACATATGTATTTACTGTAGCGTATGTATTTCCTGTAGCATATGTATTTACTCTACCATATATATGTAGTAAAAAAGTAAAGTACCCCCCGTCACGCCAAGTGGCGTATAGGGAAATATGGTGTTAGTGACCCTATATTTTACAGACCTTCAGCACATGATTTTTGGGGTAATGTGGTCGGTATTACGCCCGTGCTGCTTTTACTTTCCCAGAAAAAATCCGGTACCCATTTAAGGCTGGGTGAACCCGGAGCCGTCGGTTGGGATCGAACCCTACCCCTTGTCCGTAGTATATGTACTCTACCATATATATTTACTGTACCATATGTATCTACTGTAGCATATGTATTTACTCTACCATATATATGTACTCTACCATATGTATTTACTGTATCATATGTATCTACTGTACCATATGTATCTACTGCACCATATGTATCTACTGTACCAAATGTATTTACTGTCACATATGTATTTACTGTAGCGTATGTATTTGCTGTAGCATATGTATTTACTCTACCATATGTATTTACTGTACCATATGTATCTCCTGTACCATATATATTTACTGTACCATATGTATATACTGTACCATATGTATTTACTGCAACATATGTATCTACTGTAACGTATGTATTTACTATACCATATGTATCTACTGTAACATATGTATTTACAGTATCATATGTATTTACTGTACCATATGTATTTACTGTACCATATGTATCTACTGTACCATATGTATCTACTGTACCATATGTATCGAATGTACCATATGTATCTACTGTAGCATATGTATCTACTGTAGCATATGTAGTTACTGTAGCATATGTAGTTACTGTACCATAAGTATCTACAATATCAGCGTTGGTGAGGAGTGGATACCGGTGCCTACGTCATTCAAGGGAACTTTCTCATGTATTGTCACACTCGACAGGAAAAGTAGGGAACAGAACCCGGTCGTGGTTGTTGCTGAGGTCAACGGTCTCATCTGCGATAATACCGATGAGAAAGATGCAGTCATCTATACACACGGATCTGTAAGACGACACGAAAGAAGTGCATGGGCATTTACAGCACGCTCAGCAGGCAGAATAGCCAAGGAAGACAGTGGTGCATACGCCATGACCACGAGTAGCATGACAATGGAGGTGATGGCAGTGACCAAGGCATTCAAATGGTTAGTCACAAGACTACATCCACGCATGTATACTGAGTGATTCGATGAGCATGATAAAAAAAGTGGAGGCGGGCTATGTACGCATGCAATGGGTAGAGTCGTTGCAGAAATCCAAAATACGTAAGGTCACCTTTGTCTATGTCCCTGGACATGCGGGAGTACGGGGAAATGAGAGAGCGGACAGGTTGGCTAGCTGCGCTGTCGTTGAGGACGGGCAACCAATGGATCGGGCGGACATCATCAATGCCCTCCGAGATGTGGGAAGAGCACAGGACTTCGACAAACACAGATCAACGTCACTTCTTCGGATGATGGAAATGGGAGTTAAGATGGGCACGGCCAGAAATGAGAAACTTGGTGGCCGTGTAAGAAGACTTATCAACCAACATAGAACTGGAGTCGTCAGTCGATGGACACTGAGGGAGTTGCTGAGGAGGGGATCTGAGCACCTGTGGACATGTTCGGAGTGCAATGATGATGACCCGCAAATAACTCAATAACTCAATAAGTGTCTACTGTACCATATATATTTACTGTCCCATATGTATTTACTACCCCAGTTTTGTGACGAATGTAGGCTGACAACCACTTTTCATTTAGACAACCCACGATAAAAAAATTAAACAGATACTTAAAAGTACATTATTATATGTAATTAAATAAATTATTAAAGTTATTTCTGAAAATTCTTTTTGGAAATAAATATGTATTTATAATGATTATTTCACAGATATATAGCTCTAGATATAGATCTAGCTATACCATGCACACAAAAGAAACGAATTGCTTCATTGGCAAGAAACAAATGTTACGGTCCAACAGGTATGGACATACACTTCTTCAAGGTAAATAAAAGACACAGTTATTGTTATTTTTATTGTTATGGAAGGCCCCGGTATCTATCGATCTATTGTCATTTCGAGCCCAAGACGGCACATAGGGCAGGACCACAATTTCAGAAACAGAAACCTTGTGTGCTAAAATGGCACATATTGCAGAGATCATCATCATCATCATCCTCAAGTACCGGGCCTACTGGCGTAGGTGAATATGTCTCTCCACAACTTTCGATCTCGGCAGCTATTTATTATTTCTATTGTTGACCTTCTGCCAAGCCATTCTTTTAAGCTGTCTGTTATTTTTTTCTCTTTGCTTCCCTCTATCTCTTCGTCCCTCAATTTTTCCAGTTGTTACAATATATTCCAGTTGTTCTCTTCTCATTACATGGCTAAAAAATGATGATTGATTCTTCCTAATATTGGAAATTAGCTCTCTTTTTGCTTTGACCTCTGTCAGAACATCTTCATTACTCTTCTTAGCTGTCCATGGTACTCTCAACATTCTTCTGTAAAAGACATTTCTACACACTCCAGTGATTTTCTTGTCTGTTGTCCTATTGTCTATGATTCCCATCCGTATGTTAAGACTGGCTCTACATAACATTTAAGAACTCTTTTTCTTGTTTCTATTGTAAAAAATGGATTGCATAGTATTTTCCTCATTTTTTGGAAAGCTGCTTTTGCCTGAGCCATTCTGCATCTCACCTCTTTTGTACATCTTCCGTCTGAGGTTAACAAAGTTCCCAAATATTTAAATTCATTTACCTGTTTTAATATTGTTCCACTGTCTTTATTTTGCACTGAGGTGATGTCTTTTTCTTTGTCGTTACCATTACCTCTGTCTTTTTGCTATTAAGGCTGAGTCCTTTATCTATTGCAGAGATCACTGCTTCTAAAATCTATGGCTGTTTCCATAACAATACTTTTAATAATGACAGCTTGTTAAGCCATCGATCAATCTCCTTAGTCGCCTATTACGACATGCCTGGAAGGTCACAGTGTCACTATTCTTTACTTTCCTCATAATGAGGCCCCGGTAACACACAGGACCCGGTATCACTGCAAACGAAATAAATCCATAATTGCTCAACCGCCCGTGCCAATGGAATCATCCGAATTATTAACTCATCTCCTAAACAAAGAAAGGTAGCTGTAGACCCCATCATAGCAGTCTCAGCACACGCCAAAAGACATAAGGCGAAACTGCAATTGAAGTGAACACAGCCAACTGTTCCTTGTCATACGATATCATTCTTCATCGTAAACAATCGGAATATCGAAACACGATCAAAGCGGATGAAACACACAGCTGACGGAGTTCATAATAAAGACACAGTGATCGTATGCAATAATTCAGTAAAATAGATTACGTTCGTTTAATTAAAACGAAAACACTACACTGTAAATGTTAGCTCACCTCAGCCATGAACTGTAGCAACCTCTGTAATATTACGCAGGAACCGTAACCGTGAGTGAATATTTATTAATTGTCTGACAATTGTAATTAAGGGAGATGTCCTTAGCGAGACTTTAGGGTTTTGCGCTTGGCAACAGGTGCTGTCAATGTAGACCGTGCACTCATTAATAAGGGACACCATATGTACATAGCAGACAAGAAATCTGTAAACTGAAGCTGAACTCATCATTATAGGTGTAATAAAATATGCACATAGTAATGCTAACTTGTAGGTACAAAAAAACACAATTCTAAATTTATAGAAACAGTGATGATACAAGTTATGTGGAAAAATTTATTTTTGAACATACATGTTAATGATGATATTTGAGCATAGTAATGATATATGTACATCAATATAAAAACAATAATATCGAATTAAATAATGTTGATATACTAGCGAATATCATAGGTTCCCAACCTGCTTCCTTTCATGGAACAGGAGCACGACCTGTGAGGTAACAGTTGAGCACATTATCTCTTAGTGATCGCAATATTTCATTATAATTATTGTATAACTAGTTAAATAAAAGATTAATAATAGGGAAGTTTATTTTATTTCAAACTCGCATTTATGTAGTAACGGGCACACAGTGTATGTGATATTAATATTATTTTGTACAGCATGCAACGTGGGGATGGATAGGGCACACATTGCGGAGGTCAAATAAGAGTATTACACGACCGACCCTTTCTTGAAATCCCCAGGGGAAGAGACAAAGAGGAAGACCAAAATATTCTTGGAGTAAACAGGTGGAAGCAGAGATTAAGATGAAGAGAAGACATGGAATGATCTTAAAAAGAATGGCAAGAAACAGAACAGTTTAAAATGTGTTTGGTGAAGGCAAAGAAATGAATATAAAGCCACAAGAATGCGAAGCTGCAGTTAAGCTGATTGTAAAGGAGAAATGAAAAAAAAAATGAAAAAAAAAATTGTATGGTTAAAGGGATACGTTATTAATGGACGACACAAAAATCCCAACTTGCTAGCTTACCGGACATCCGGTGCGGACTTAGCCCTCGTTCATTTTCCTTCTGCCCCAGCGCTGCACGCAGGGGACACATTTGTATTATTCTTTTGATTTCTCATTCTAGGTAGAAATGATTTTGTTTTAGATACTTCATTATTATTTAGCTATATAGGGCTAATTTTATTTACTTACAGATTGTGTTTGTGTGTGTGTGATGTTTGTTCTTCTTGCTGAAGGCCTATTGAGCCAAAATTCGTTCAGTTGTGTCGTCCATTAATTAAGGAAAGCTTTAACCATACTATTTTTCCCTATTTTTAAAATTTCCCCTTTGTTGAGGACCTATACTTCACGAGGAGCTGAAAGGAAGAAATAGAAGAAGAAAAGCTGTGTTGTGCTCTAAGGTTTCTCAAAACAACACGCCATGAGAATGTATAAACAGTTTTTTATCGCTGCCCCTTTCAAATAGAACATTTTAAGCTGAGCTATGTTCCTAGACTTGAGACGCAACACATTCAGAGAAAATTGAGCATACGCCTGATCTGCTCATTTCTCTCAGATTTGCTGTCTTAGATTCGAAAAGGGTCTCCATAAAATTCTTAGAGACAATGTAGTACAATATTATTAAATGTTCTTGCTGGCTTGCGTTCAGCCGATGACTAAATGAAGAGATATACCTTTTCGTCTATGCAGAATGGCTCAGGCAAAAGCAGCTTTCCAAAACATGAGGAAGACACGATGCAATTTATTTTTAACAATAGAAACAAGCAAAAGAGTTCTTAAATGTTATGTAGAGCCAGTCTTAACAAATGGATGTGAATGAATCATGGGCAATAGGACAAGAGACAAGAAAATCACCGGAGGCTGTAGAATTCTGGTTTTACGGAAGAATGTTGAGAATACCATGGGCAGCTAAGAAGACAAATGAAGACGTTCTGAACGTGGCTAAAGCAAAAGAAGAGCTAATTCCCAATATTTAGGAAGAAACAATCATCATTTTTTGGCCACGTAATTAGAAGAGAATAACTGGAATATATTGTAACAGCTGAACAAATTTAGGGACGAAGAGATGGAGGGAAGCAAAGAGAAAAGATACCAGACAGCTTGGCAGAAGGTCAACAACATAAATGATAAATAACTGTCGAGATCGAAAGTTGTGGATAAACATGATCACCTACGCCAGAAGGCCCGGTACTTGATGATGATTCGTCTACTACTCATAAAGGGACGCTAAGTGAGCGTGGTCGCGCTATGTTGTTAGTTCATGGTAGAACTGTGATATTTGTTTGGGGGCCTCGGTAGCCGAGTTGGGAAAAACCACCCGACTTGACTACCGACGTTCGGACAACCCGTGTTCGATTCCCGCTGGGAGCAGTGTGAATTGTACTCGTGGTTGGAAAAAAAAAATACCCCCACGGTCGACCCAGCCGTTGGCAGAAATGGGTACCAGGGTATTACCCTGAGAAGATGAGGAATGTTGCTTCGCATCTGAGTTTCGATGCTTGAGGCGACACTATACAGAAATCTCCGAACATTTCTGGATAGGCGGCCGAGCACATATGGATGGAAACTCGCGTGCTAAGACGCCGGTTCAAGTCTCGTACTTTACCTGTGATATTTGCCACTTACGGCCCAACACATCTGACCTAAGCATGTTTGAGTACCGGGTTTTTCTTCTCTCTCGATCCCTACAAACTTGTCCAGACTGGATCATTTGTTTCTAGAGGCACTGCGAGTAGTTGTAGGAACTAGAGAGTTCTGGTTCACCAATCTTAGCGGGAACTGCCAGCTATTATTCGCTGACAGCTTTCAACTCTTGCCGAACTACGCCTTAGCGTGCCCCCCCCCCGTGCCCCCCTCCCCGCCCTTTTAAATGTTCTCAATTGATCATGTAACGTACGAAATATTTGTAATTTGGCTAAATTTAACTTTAAATTATTCAAATATTACTTTACGTTAGAAAGCAGTATATAAATATAGTTTAATTGTTACAATTAATAATTACCAAACTTATCTTATTCCACTTCAGTCAACATATTTTGTTCACAAACCGCGAGCAAGTTAGGTAATTTAGACTATGTATGGGTACCGTTGTAAAGTGTTATACTTAGTGATGAGATTAAACTTATGCCATCAAACTCACTCTCATGTGATACATCAGACAGGAAGAAGTTCTGTCAGCAGTTAAGTGAAATCGTAAGAGAGGCGAGATCATTTAGAACATTCTACGGGTGCTTTGTTCTCTCAATCACACCGAAGGAATTCGGCTACCCGCTATGATCATTATAACTGGCCTTGAACTCAGGCATGGACGCTGTGTAACGATGAGTCACTGAGTCATAGGTAAAGAATCAACATTGAGTGACGCCTCCGCATCAAAGGTTGGCTACTTTGGAGCGCCATTCCGCTCTATCTCTTGCTTTGAAGGTGCAGGTTGTCATAGGTTGACTTGTCCATCTTTTGATGTTATTCGTCCATGTTAGTCTTGGTATGTCTATTTCTCTTTTACCTTTTATATTCCCTTCCAAAATTACTTTTAGGAGGCTACTGTGTATTTTAACATGCTCCAAAATTTTAATTTGTCTTGTTTCAATAAAGTTTAGTAGCTCTCTTTTCGTTTTTAATTGTTTTAAGACCTTTTTTCCTTTCCATCCAATTCTTCCCATTCTTCTAAAAATGCACATTATAAGGGCTTCAATTTTCTGTTCTTTTTTCTTATCTAATGCCCACGTTCTGCAGCATAGAGAAATGTTGAGACGATACAACATTGAGTTAAATACTCAGAACGGGTTTCTGCGTGTTAAAATATTATTGAAGTGCTTTGTATTGAGCCTGCGATCTTTGTATCACTTTAAGAGCTTTAGTGATTCCAAAGATATAGATAATAGGAGAAATAGAATTGTTAAAAATGTTAAGTAAAAGAATTAATATTCGTAAATTGTTATGTATTTATATATAATATAAATGTATTGATATATGTATATATGTATGTATATGGGCATGTATGCACGTGTGCACATATGTATGCAATATATGTATGTATGTATATAATTGTGTATGTATATATGTAATTGTTTATGTATGTCCTAAAGACCTACAGCAATTGCTTAATGTGATAAACATAACAAGCAAAAATTATGGACTAGATATGAATATATATAAAGGGTGTCCGGTTAGCGCAATCGATAGGCGGTTGGCTTACCACGGCAACAGCCGGGGTTCGTACCCTGGCGAGGACACCTGGGTTTTACTAATTCCCTAAAAATTAGTACCTCTGAAGTCGGAGTAAATCTGCCTGCATGGTGAGGGGCATCCTGTAATAGGATAAAACAGACTTTACACGCAAAATTCAGTCCCACAAAATTGAGTGGGTGGGACTTCGTCAGAGGTCAAAGCTGACGAAAAACGAACGAACGAATATATATAAAAAAAAAACTAAAACTATGATCATAATCAAAGAAAATTCTCAAGACCAACAATTAAATATCACAGTTGAGGGAATACATCTGGAGACAGTTCAGAGCTACAACTACCTGGGACATACTATAACCAATGATGGAGAATGTAAAAAAATGAAATAAGCAAAAAGTAATTTTAATGCCATGAAAAATATACTAACAACAAAACAAATATCAGCAGGGCTGAAACTAAGAATGGCAAAATGTTACATCTTCTCAGTATTCCTGTATAGTGCAGACACATGGATATTAGACAAGAAAACAGAAGAGAAGATTGAAGCCTTTGAAATGTGGATTTATATAAGAATAGGTAGAATTGGATGGAAACAAAAGATAACAAACGATGAAGTTTTAAAACAACTGAAAATAAAAAGAGAACTACTAAATACAATTAAGACAAGATAAATGAAATTTTTGGGGCATGTTAAAAGACACAACAACCTAATAAAAGTATTGGAAGGGAAAATACAAGGTAAAAGAATCAGAGGCAGACCAAGACTAATATGGACGAGTTACATCAAAAGATGGACAAGTCAATCTATGACAGCCTGCACCATCAAAGCAAGAAACAGAGTAGAATAGCGATCCATGGTAGCCAACCTTCGTTGCGGAGAAGGCACTCGATGATAATGATGATGTATATATACTTGTTCTAGTCATTTTTTTATCATTTTTTTTAGCGCTGATTCAATTCACCTTGTTTTTATAATTACCATTATTATTACAAAAATTACTTTTTTTTTTCTCTACATACGTGTATATATGTAGTCACACAAGTTTATTTGTTTCAAGCTTGCATACATGCATTCATATATTAGAGTATGAATTTATAGAAACATACATATATATATATACATATATATAACATGTAACATAAACATATATATATATGTTATAAGTTATATAAGGGAGCCGCGATAGCTCAGTGGTTAGTGACTAGGCTACAAAGGACAAGGGGTAGGGTTCGATCCCAACCAACGGCTTCCGGGTTCACCGAGCCTTAAATGAGTACCGGATTTTTTTCAGGGAAAGTAAAGCAGCACGGGCGTAATACCGACCACATTACCCCAAAAATAATGTGCTAAAGGTCTGTAAAATATAGTGTCACTAACACCATATTTCCCTATACGCCACTTGGCGTGACGGGGGTACTTTACTTACTTTTACATGTTATATATATGTTTATGTATGTTTCTATAAATTCATACTCTAATATATGAATGCATATATGCAAGCTTGAAACAACTAATCTTGTGTGTGTATACATGTAATATATACACGTATGTAGTGAAAAAAAAGTAATTTTTGTAATAATAATTATAATTATAAAAACAAGGTTAAATTGAATCAGCGCTAAAAAAAAGATAAAAAATGACTAGAACAAGTAAAAAGATACTTTAGGTGCACAGTCACGTGACAATATGTATGACGCATAAATCGGTTAAACATAAAAGCCGAATTAGCCAAACATATTCAACGAGATGAAAGTGATACTAACATATACGTAACAAACAATTTGAAGGCGAGCATATGTTGACACGTGTTATGTTCACCCAAAACCACTGCTTGGTGCAGTAACCTGAATAATTAACAATCTGACTTTTCACTGAGGTTCGTAAATGAACAAACTGATGAGACTAGCGATAAGTTCACGGATATGGTAACAAACATACGCATCAATTTATTTAAAAAAACTATCTTTACGTCACATAGTACCATTGCTGGTGTATGACGAGGGGCAACCTCGACCAGAGAAATAAAGGCCGCTTGGTCAAGCAGTCGCCACGACGTGTGAGACTCAGGATTTTTATTTCACCCCCGATAGAAAAAATCCTTTCTGTCTACCGCGGGCTTCGAACACCGAACGTCGGCTTTTCAGCTAGCGGAACAGTGGTTTTAGCCGCACGGCCACGCGCTCTCGCATCAATTTAATAAGCAAACGAAATGACTTAGATGTAATGAATGTCATGATGTTAACTCTTTCGTACGGAAACTTTTTATCGGTGCAGCCGAAGAGATTTCAGAGACAATATTTTTCGTGGTTTAGGAATCACTCTACATATTTATATGTATCTAACATATAACATGATATAACAAAGATGATACAAGACATCTACAAAGATTATGGTTTGATGACGATTCACCCTAACCAAGCTGAGAGTGGCGCATATTGCGTCGAAACGTACGTAAAGAGTTAAGTGATGTCTTTAACAAAAATACTTTCTTTTTCGACATTTTTTCTTATTTCTGGGATCCTACCGGGGGGACATATTGGACCGAAGAATTACATCTACTTGTCCAGCTAGTGCTGTCGCCACGAAGTGTTTCGGTCTGAGTGTTTAATTTCACTCCCGATAAGAAAAAAATGTTGACCTTACCGCGATTTTAACCATGCGTTCACAAGTTTGGAGTTTATATATATATATATACACACACATTAGCTATATAGGGAGATACTATAAATAATAAAAGTTATAAAATAAAAATAATAAAGCTCCTGTGTCTTACCGGGGCCTCATCATGAGGGAAGTAAAGAATAGTGACACTCTGACCTTCCAGGTAAGTCGTAAGAGGCGACTAAGTAGGTTGATCGATAGCTTGACAAGCTGTCATTGTAAAAAGTATTGTTATGGAAACAGAGCCATATGTTTTGGAAGCAGTGATCTCTGCAATATGTGCCATTTTGGCACGCAAGGTTTCTGTTTTTTGAGATTGTGGTTCTGCCCTATGTGCCGTCTTCGGCTCGAAAGGATGATAGATAGACAGACAGACAGACAGACAGACAGACAGACAGAGACAGACAGACAGAGGCAGGCAGGCAGGCAGGCAGGCAGGCAGGCAGGCAGGCAGGCAGGCAGGACAGACAGACAGACAGACAGACAGACAGACAGACAGACAGACAGACAGACAGACAGACAGACAGACAGACAGACAGACAGACAGACAGACAGACAGACAGATAGATAGATAGATAGATAGATAGATAGATAGATAGATAGATAGATAGATAGATAGATAGATAGATAGATAGATAGATAGATAGATAGATAGATAGATAGATAGATAGATAGATAGAGATAGATAGATAGATAGATAGATAGATAGATAGATAGATAGATAGATAGATAGATAGATAGATAGATAGATAGAGATAGATAGATAGATAGATAGATAGATAGATAGATAGATAGATAATAAAACAGTAAACAATGGTAAACAATTATGACACTTTCCAGTCTGTAGTTGCATGTAATGAATCGGTTGTAAAGTTCAATCATAGCCCCAGTGAAATGGTTGGTCAGAGTTGACAACGTGCTAGCAGATTGCTATCAACGTTTTTGGCAGCATGTTACCCACATAGACCGACATATCTCAGTCAAGAGGCTATAATTAAACGCCATGAAGAACATACGGTACAATACCAACAAGGTAGTGAAACTAACATTACTGAGGTCATGTATCTTCTCGATAGCAACATACGGTTGTGAATCATGGACAATCTTGCAAACAGCAAGGAAGGATATCAATTCATTCGAAACAAAATGCTGTACAAATCCGAAATGACTTGGATAATGGAAAATAGCAATGACGACATATTAAAAGATTTAAACATGAAAGATAACGTGTAAAAACACTATTCTATAGAGAAAATTACATTACTATGGCACGTCAAAAGATACATCGGGCTGGTAAGAACAATAATGGAAGTCATTTTTGCTGAGCGATGCATCCGGGGCAGACCAAGAGGTAGGAGGCTTCCAAATATCAAAGAGACCGTGAACATGACAAAATAAGAAGTGGAAGACATGACTAGCAACAGAGATTCTTTTAGACGGGCTGTGATGAATACAACGTTCCGTGGAAGACATGACTAGCAACAGGGGCTCTTTTAGACAGGCTGTGATGAATACAACGTTCCGTGGAAAACCTGACTAGCGAGATATTCTTTCAGGCAGACTGTGATGAATACAACGTTCCGTGGAAAACCTGACTAGCGAGATATTCTTTCAGGCAGACTGTGATGAATACAACGTTCCGTGGAAAACCTGACTAGCGAGATATTCTTTCAGACAGGCTGTGATGAATACAACGTTCCGTGGAAAACCTGACTAACGAGATGTTCTTTCAGACAGGCTGTGATGAATACAACGTTCCGTGGAAAACCTGACTAGCGAGATATTCTTTCAGACAGGCTGTGATGAATACAACGTTCCGTGGAAAACCTGACTAGCGAGATATTCTTTCAGGCAGACTGTGATGAATACAACGTTCCGTGGAAAACCTGACTAGCGAGATATTCTTTCAGACAGGCTGTGATGAATACAACGTTCCGTGGAAAACCTGACTAACGAGATGTTCTTTCAGACAGGCTGTGATGAATACAACGTTCCGTGGAAAACCTGACTAACGAGATATTCTTTCAGACAGACTGTGATGAATACAACGTTCCGTGGAAAACCTGACTAGCGAGATGTTCTTTCAGACAGACTGTGATGAATGAAACGTTCTGTTGAAGACCTGACTAGCGAGATATTCTTTCAGACAGGCTGTTATGAATGCAACGTTCTGTTGAAGACCTAACTAGCGAGATATTATTTCAGACGAGCTGTTATGAATGCAACGTTCTGTTGAAGACCTGACTAGCGAGATATTCTTTCAGACGAGCTGTTATGAATGCAACGTTATGTTGAAGACCTGGCTAGCAACAGAGATTCTTTCAGACGAGCTGTTATGAATGCAACGTTCTGTGGAAGACTTGAGATTCTTTCAGATGGGCTGTGATAAATGCAACGTTCTGCATAGAACATGCGACTTGATTATGGATTGCTGTAATAACGTTATCATGGATTCTAGACAGTTCGGAACATAGCTTTCATCATGAACAGACATGCTGTTATAGGGAATGATATACAAGGATACTGGAAAGCTGTGTTGTAGCTGCATGTATCAGACCGGAAACAAAAATATCTCAGTTTTGCTCTGTGCACGAAAAAATCAGTATATCACGAAGTCCACCACAGCTGCTCATGGAGTTGTCACTGATTTCCATGTCTCAGGATCAGTGTGCAAAAGAGCTGATCCAGATTTTACTCCACTTCTCAGAGATATGGCTGGAATAATGCTAAAAGTCTGGTCAAGCCTCTAAGGAAAGTAAACCGGTATCCAAAACAGTCATGTTAAAGTTGAGTGAACCAGGCCCAAAAGCACAAGTATCGTAGGTTTGACAAAACTTAGCGACACAGTGCATTCACGTCCACGTAATGTCCTTTTCATGGCGGACTAAGTAGAGGAAAAGCCTTAAAGCGAAACCTAACACATTCTTTACAAAGAGATTTAGCACAATGTAGCACAGACGTTACAAGTAATTTTTTTTAAAACTGAAATATCAGCGATAAAACTAATGAAAATGTATCTTAAATATGCAGTGTGTACTGACAGTTTATTCTGTTAGTCGGAAAAGAGAAAATTGAAGAAGTCAATTACCAATTTTTAGTGAAAATAACTGTGTAAAACCCAATAAATTAAAAAGCACAATAATTTGCTCTAAGTTTCAACGCAGCGGTAAGAAGGGCCAGTTTTAACAGTTCGCGATACGGAATGAGCTGGAGGATGAAGACAAAATAATGAAACGGAAGTGTCATTTAATGCGCATTGAAGAGTGTTTGATACAGACAAGTAATCGTGGAACGAAGGTACAACATACAAGGATAGGGGTCTAAGGTTGTCACCTTTTAGTGACAGTTGATATTATGTATCATCATCATCAGGGAGAAAACAATTTAAAATAAAGAACACATTGAAATTTTAACGACGTTTCGGCTCAATAGGCCTTCAGGAGGAACAAACAAACAACACGCACACACAGATATGTAAGTAAATAAAACTAATCCTACATAGCTAATTAGTAACGAAACATCCAAAACAAAATAATCGAAATTGGTTAAAGAAAAGTAAAATGACTTCCCTGTGTCGTGGACCGTGGTCAGAATGGGAAAGGGCGAGTCACACGAGTCTAGCTGTAATTATACCCTCTGGTCAGGTGAAGGATTCTAAAAATACGCAAGCGGGGGGAAAGCTGTCTAGGTAACCTCGACTGCAAAGACACTGACAATGTCTAAATGTATCTAAAGTCCCGTAAATACAGGTATATACACATAGATGCGTGGATATATATATACATGTACAAGCAGACATGAACCTACTTATACATATCAACATGCACATACATATACATACATATACATAAATATACACATATACATGCATACATACATGCACACACATACATGCATATATATATATATATATATATACATATATATATATCAATACCCATACATATGAACACATACATGCATGTGCACACCCATACGGGGACAATCATATATGTGTAGAAATGTGCGCATAACGCACACATAACCAGAAGAGTGCACACCGGGGTCAGTGTGAAAATACAAAGGAGAAAGAATAGAACAGTAGAATAACAGGTACTCAAAAGGCTGAGAGTGGGGTACAATAAAAACATATGAGGGGTAAGTAGCACAGCACAGAAAAAGGGGTATAGGAGAACACCGAAGTGTCTCAATGGGGACTAGTTGAGGTGAACTATAAATAGCATGGCATAGTAGATAGACTAAAGAGACCACACATGGGCAGTAGAGAAGGCTATGCAAAAGGGAAGGAGTAATAGTAAGGGAACTATGTGTACGAATGTGATACATTCATGTCTCGTAGGGTCAGCTAGCCATACTGGACTATGAGGCGATTCTCCAAAGCAAATATGCTGCGGTCGCCAGAGTAACAAATACCAATGATACGGATGTCTGGGAGTTGAAATGGGAAGCCACTGGAGTGCCAGTATTATGTTGAACATCTCGTATATGTTCACAAAATCTTTCCGCTAATCGTCTCCCAGACTCGCCAATGTAAGTTATGTGGCATCGTTGGCATATGATGGCATAAATGATATTACGGGACAGGCATGTGAAGCCATGCTTGATTTCGAACCGTCCATTAGGGAATAAGACCGAGTCAGTAGGGAGTACATAGGCACAGGTGATACAGTTCCGACTACAAGGGGCCGTAGCGAAGTGTTGAGGGTAGGGGCGGGGGAGATGGCTCCTAACCAGAATGTCTCCCAAATTCCTGTCGCGCTTGAAGGCGATCATCGGGGGATCACTAAAAAGTAACGGGTAGTGGAATCAGAGAGGAGAATGGAACGGTAGCGGTTGAGTATCTTCACAGCATCTAAATTGTGAGGATGATAGGTGAGGGTGAGTATGGTTCTCTCAGAGGGGGGGGGGCGGTTGGAAGGGGTGAATGCCTCAGGACGGGAGATAAGGAGGACTCGCTTGATGGCAGACTGGAGGATCGAATCTGGATAAAGCCGGCGGCTGAAGAAACCTAAAGTAAGGTGAGCCTTTTGGAGGAAATCTTGGTCATCCTGGCAGATACGACGGAGACGCAATAACTGTGAGAACGGAATCGAATCACGACAAGAAGGTGAATGTGATGAAGTATAGAGAAGATAACAATGGGCGCCTGTGGGTTTATAGAAAACCGAGGTGTGGAGACCAGAAGTGCCCAAAGAAACAATAAGATCTAGGAAGGGAACAGAGGAAGTGGATATACAAGATGTGATCTTGATAGTTTTGTGATAGCTACCAATGTAGTCGATAAACCTGGAGAGGTCATCCTCAGGTAGATCGGTAAGTCCGAAGCAGTCATCAATGTACCGAAGGTATATGATGACAAGAAGACCTTGATATGAATTGAGAATTTAGTGTTCAAGGTAACCCATAAATAGGCAAGCATAGCTAGGGCCCATCTTGGTGCCCATGGCTACTCCACTAACTTGGTCATAGAAGTTACCATCGAACTCAAAGGTGTTGAGGTTGAGTTCAAGCTCAGTAAGGCGGAGAAGAGTGGCAGTATCAACAGAGGGGTGTTGTCTCTGGTCAAGAAAGAAACGTAGAGCTAAGAGGCCGTCGGAGTGAGGAATAGAGGTGTAGAGGGTGCAAACATCAAGGGTAAAAAGTCGGTATGAGCTACCATGGGAGAGAGAGATGGAAGAGAAGATACTTAGTACATGGTTCGTGTCCTTGACATATGAGGGAAGACTAACTCCCATGGGCTACAAGACTCGGTGATTTATAAACGGTTATTGACGTCAGGAATGAACCAGACATGAGACGAAACGAAAAGTCAAAACGAAAGTACGAGTCGATCTTTATAAGAAAAAAAGAGTTGGAAATGCATTGGTCATGTGCTGAGAATGATTAAAGAAAGACTTCCGTGTCAGACATACATGAGGAAACCATCTGGTAAAAGAAAACACAGTAGATGGAGAGAATCGCTACGCAGAAGACTTAATAGGCAAGGCTCAATCATGGAACTAAGAAACAATGAAGAACTACAAGAACGAGTAGCAGAATGTCGAAATGTGAGAACTATGACTTCCGCCTTATGTGCCGTCTTCGGCCTGAGAGTAAAATGAATGTATTAATGAATTGACGTCAGAGTCTGCAAGTCATAACTGATCAAGACCGCAATCTGTGGATGTTCTTGAAAAGTTGATATTTCGTTTTAGCAAAGTGAAAAATGAATCTCAAAACAGAACATCAAATTTATTTATTTGGAATTTGGATGGAAAGAAGTTGAATAGAGGTTCTGGAACTGGTAAGCGACATCGAGCTTCGGATAATAACGACACAACGTAAAAAACGCCTTATTAAAAGCGAATGACTAAGAAACATAAAAATATGTTTATGTGAGAGCTTGAAATAACACATATCAGTAAACAGACAGTACCTTTGTGTGTTAGAAAGTATGAATATTTATATAAATCTATGAAGGTATTTAAAATTATTGTAAACACATATCGGAAACAAGCAGCAGCCAGTGAGTGTATATTGAGAATCAGATAAACACTTTCATCAAATAAAGTAGAACGTTATGCATGAGTGTCTCTATCACCTCGTCTCTTTATTACTCATTAAATTTTCAAATCCATATTGGATCCAGCATGGATAGCAGTTTGTAGGCAATACTCCAGTTGCTGGGCGGTATTTTGCTGAATATATGGAAATACAAAATACGAATAATTTCATCACTATCAGGAACCATATCTGTGTGCCTAGATGATTACGTGGTCCTGCTAACTCACAAGATCTTTTACAAGTTTGCAGACTAGCACAGCCACTAGTATTTTTTGTCGTTGCGTTCCATTGTTCTCTTTCCTTCCCTCTTGCTCCCTGTTGCAATATTTTCAACAAAGAAAAGGTAGACTGTTACTTTTCTGTAATCTACTTCAAAATTTACGAAAGAAAACAAATGATGAAGACTTACTACAACTACATTGATAAGGGAACCACTAAACACAATTCAAACACGACAAATGAGATTATTTGGGGCATGTTAAAAGACACAGCAGCCTACTAAAAGTATTCTTGGAAGGAAAAATACAAGTAAAAGAAGCAGGGGCAGGCCAAGACTAACGTGAATGAGTAATATCAAAAGATGGACAAGTCAGCCTATTACAATCTGCACCATGAAAGCAAGAGACAAAGCGCTCCATGTAGCCAGCCTTCGATGAATAGGCAGCACTCAAAGATAATGACTTCAAAATGTAATTGTTTGCATTGACTTCAAGACGTTTTAATTACTCTTGTTAGCCATTTATTGTATTCTCAACATTATTCTGTCGAACCAGATTTATCTCGGCTTCAATTAACGTATGGCTTATTCAATTTTTTATATCTCAATAGCAGATATCTTGACATAGAACAATGAATAATTCTCTCCTTACGTCCAGTGACAGACTTGAAATGTTCTTCATTTTGAGAAATATGTCCTTGAATGGGTTATTTAACATGTTCTTTCTAATCTGCATCTTCCAAATGAAGTTGTTTTTGTGCCAAATTACTTAACATTGTGGGATCTATTTCAGCATAGCTCCATTTATCTGTATCTTTCATTTTGGTTGATTACTTTTCATTGAAACTATCTTTAAATTGTTGTTGTTATTTAGAATAAGACCTTTACTCTCCTTTTCTGTTACTACACATGATGATTTTTACATTGATAAATTTTCACATTGCGTTTTAATAATAATAGAGAAAACATTTGGGATTAGGGGCCTACCCGACTGGACTACCGACGTTCGGACAACCCGTGTTCGATTCCCGCTGGGAGCAGTGTGAGTTGTAATAGTGGTTGGAAAAAAAAAATAAATACCCCCACGGTCGACCCAGCCGTTGGCAGAAGTGGGTACCGGTGTATTACCCTGCGAAGGTGAGGAATGTCGCTTCGCATCTGAATTTCGATGCTTGAGGCGACACTATACAGAAATCTCCGAACATTTCTGGATAGGCGGCCGAGCACATATGGGTGGAAACTCGGGTGCTAAGACGCCGGTTCAAGTCTCGTACTTGACCTTTACCTTTGGGATTTTAAACATATTTCAGAAAAAAAATTATGGGGGAAAAGAATTCACAATTAGGATTAGGGACAATTGGAATGAAGGTTAAAAAATAAATTAAGCTAAAGAATAGCTTGTTATCGATGGGAACTAAACGCTAGTTTGTTCATTATTAAACAACTACTATGTTATGTAGTTTAAAAAACTTCACAGTCCTGAGGCCGAAGATTAAGATGGCTGGGCTACGTCCAGCAAATAGAAGAAAACAACATTCTTAACCAAAAACTATATGGTGAACTAATACACGGAAAAATACAAATCAGCAGACCTAAGCTGGGATATAGAGATATATGTAAATCATTTTTGAATGACTTCTCCATCTGTGAAAATGACTATTTACATCAGACAAGAGATCGTACATAGGGAAAGCCTGTATTAAAAAAAAATGGCATAACATCATTTGAGGCCGTAATATAGAAAACATGAAAGGGAAAAGACTTTTGAAAAGAAATGGAAAACCCTGTGGATCAGTCGGCCTACCTTGTTTATTCTGTGGTCGATTGTGTTTGTCAAACATTGTTAGATTAGAATCAGCCATGAGACATGATGTTCAACAAAAACAAAATTCCCCCCCCCCCCAAAAAAAAAAAAATACAGAATAGCCTCAACTAAACCGTCTGACAAGCCGAAAAGGCCTTATATACTATGTTATGTTAGAATACAATTTGAGCAAGATAAAGTCAAGGAATGTAAATGTCAGCTAGAAACGAAGTTTGAGTTTCAAATGAACATTCTCATATGCCGACGATAGATGTACCAAGACGTCATTGTTAAGTTTTTTTTACACTTGACATGGATTTGGCAAACATACACCATTTGTGGTGTATCAAAAGAGTGACGCCAGAAAATACAAAAACTGGCAGTAACAGACAGATCATTCACTAAAGAAGGCAACGAAGACTATATATAATGTTTGCCCAAACTGACCATCACTCTTCTCCGTCGGATACCTTCATGTGGATTTGTGCAGGCAGTCTTCGATTTTCATTGACCTTAACAATTTGTAAACACTGTCCACAGGCAAAATGAATTTGCACATATGAGTATGTATTATGTAAATTGTATACTGAAATGTATACTGTGCATGAAACATTAGATTTTACAGTAAAATACATCAAAATGTCACGGTAATTAGAAGGCGGATCCATACTACCTAGAGAATGGTGTAGTTTCTCTGTTTCACATTTTCTCTCATTAGAACAAAGTATGTTGTTTATTCTGTACTTTTTTTCTTAACAATCCCAGTGATGTCCAACACTAATTTTGGAAAAAGCTGATATTCATAAAGGGTATTTGTTGGATACAACACGTGGGGTTGTCATTGAAAGAGATTTGCTGTGGCCCACTTCATTCAGAATCTGATGGATCAAGGCGATTCACAGCTCCGCTGGAGAAAATAAAAACCACCTAGCTCTTTTTTCTTCCCGGAGCACGTGTTCTTCACCTTTTTCCAAGTACAAATTATGTTTCTGTAAGAGGGCATCATGTGCACATATTTTTAACATCATATGTTTAAACGTGGTTTTCTGTTGTGCCACTTGTCCTTTGAATTTGACCCACAAAAGCTCTGGTGGATTAAGGTGCGAATGGTAAAGTGGGAGTCGAATAGAAGTGTGGCCTCGAGTAGTTTGGCCGTGCTCAGTAATTATTTTGTCAATCAAAAAACGTCTCGGGATTCTTCCTCTGTTTCATAAGCTGCATCAACTCTGATTTCAAGTGACTGTCCAGAAAGGGGATACTACCACCTGCAAGTTACATTCTGAATTGATCTTTTGTGCTTGATGAAGTTGTAGCTTTAATTGTTGCCCTATAATATTATGACAGAATGCATTGCCCATTTCTGAGAGTAACGGTTTATCCAGAGTGGGCAGAATATTGTTCTCGATCTAGTCCCTAAAATGTGGCTATTCATGATTATTGAAAATGTCATTTACCGCGCTCAATTGTAATGGATCGGTGCTCATAAGATCATTTGCCAAATTCAACAAGAAAATCCTGTGCGCCTGAAGTTTTCCATGCTTGCATTTTTTTTCACTTAAAATGTGAAAGTGTTCGCTCTTTTGAACGTGGAAGTGGAGTTGACAACAAACCTTTTACTTTTAAAACTATGTCCTAAAACTTTCTCTCGTTTTATTTTTTAATGTGTACATAATCTGTCAAATCAAAACATTGTTTTAAGGTCAGGGGAAATCTAAGACTGCAAACTTTCATAGCATTACACCAAACAGTTTCCAATAATATTAATACACAGGTTAAATAGACTATTATATTTTCCCATATCTTAAGGACGATTCATCCTTTCTTTGTGATTATTGATTCGACATTCGTCATCTATCGTCATAGCTTGATCGATCTGTGCCAGCAATGACATTCTATGATTAATTATGTGACCTTGAAACTGGTCGCGTTTATGGGAAGCAACCGCCTTTTGTTATCAGTAATTATCATATAGGCTTTTATTTGCAAAATTCCAATGCCGTGATTGTAAAGACACTGGAATCATGAGTATAACGTATTTGGAAACCTGTCCATATATATATATATATACTATATGTTGGCATGATAATTGTCATGCGAATAACGTGAAACAAAATCGGTCGAGAAATGAGTGATGAAATGAAGGTTGAGAGGAAGGCGCGGTTTTGTTAGAGACAAAGGTACAGACAATGCCATATACATCATAATGATCTTTCATAGAAAGAGCCATGGATGTGAACACTGATCTTTACCTTAACGAGGCCATAGCAAAAAGAAAGCTAATTTACAATATTACAAATAGAAAATAATCTTTTTCGGCCATGTGATAAGAAGGGAACAGCTGGAATTTATTGTGACAACTGGGAAAATTGAGGGACTTAAAGATAGAGGTAAGGAAAGGGAAAAGATGCCAGACAGCTTGCGAGAAAGACGTAGCAGAATGTCAACAACAGAAAAATAAATAACTGTCGAGATCGAAAGTTGTGGAGAGACATGATCACCTACGCCAGCAGACATGGTACTTGTTGATGAAATATATATATATTGTAGCATGAAGGGTGCCCGTATGAGGTTAGTATACTGCTAGCTACACAGTCCATTCACGTGTTACTGATCCATTCGCCTGTTACTGATCGAATTAATTGAAGAATCGATACACATCACATCAGAGAGTGTATGAGTCTTCAAGTCAAATTGTGGTATCCGTCCATAACGCCTAAGAACTGTCACTAACACAACGACGAGACTACGCCCACTCATATTGTAACTGTACTAAAGCGCTAATATACATCACTGCTGCTAAAGCTTGTCCGTTACACCAGACGGAACAAGAGTTTGACACAAACTATGCTTGCCCTCTTACTGAAACTGTAGAGAAAACACTGTCGGATTTAACAGCTAGCCAGATAGTTTAATCTGCCTTGATGTTACATTTTCAAGCGAAAGATCAAAACCAATTTTGGGGTTCAATCTTAGTCAAGATATACTTTATATTTCAGGGAATCATAGGAGGAAGAGGTATTATTACAGCACTCAGGAAAAATAACAAATAAACAACAAGAGAAAAAAACAAAGAAAAATAGATGGTCCGAAGCAGGATCGAACCCATACTCCATGGCATTCTCGGAGGTTTCCCTCTATAATAATATTCATTTATTATTATTTGTCTCCTATACTTTATATTTGTTACATGAAAAACGCATGTGTTGAAGAAAGAAACGGAAACTACCATTAAATGCGAACATAGTAATCTAATAATAGTGTTTTATACATTTGTCTTTTGATCCAGGCTTTATTGTGTATTTTTAAAGAGTTACAGTTTCAGTATTACCTTCTCTCTAGAACATGAATAGGCTCAAGTCTTAGCAACACAGTGAAATAGAATGCATTGAATATCAACTCGCTTGAGTAATCTCAGCAATTTGCTGACTAATAAAGAAAGGGGGAAATAACTTCGACACAAATGTCATAACTAATGAATACAACAGATCGGTTATCCATGTGCGGAAAACACAAACATTGGATACATATTACCAGGAGGATATGAATGAATATTTATGTGGATGCCGTATGTGGCATAAAAGGTGGACAGAGAAAAGATTTCGAGCAAATCGTATAGTTCAAACAACACAAGGTGTTCCGATTTTGAGGCACAAAAACTGGCTTTCATGTAAAAAGAAAAGAAACTAAGAAAATTCAGGACTAAACTGAAGCATGGATTCATAGAATGTTAGAAATTGAAAATAATAAATACATAAGCAGAAACTAAGAAAACTAAAACGCCCAATTAAAGCATAGACATAAACATATAATAATGAGATTATAGGCTGATCTTATGCGATCAATCCGAGCTACCAAAATAAAAAAATATTCCTGGGATATATTACCACCAGGTCGGTCTGCAGAAAGAAAGAGGCAGCATATCTTTATGAAGACGATAACAAATGTAAATGTTGAATATGCATGTTTTAGATACGTCGTGTGCATGTAGCGCTAATAATAGTTTATCTTATATGCTAGATTAAAAGATATCACGTGTCCAAACTTTATGCATTAAGGAAATTCATGCAGTCCTTGTTGAGAACTTTCTTTACGTTGATGTCGAAAATATGTATCGGTAATTTAGTTTTCGCACTTAGAAAGAATGCCGTGTCATTCCGTACTGCACAAAGCACATACTGTAAAAAGAGAATAAGGAAAAAGAGCAAGAGGCAGACCCAGAGTAAAATGAACAGACACCATCAAATAAAAGGTATAACATCATCAGCTAGCAATGACTGAAGCTGCCTGAATGGCGAGAACAATAACTTTATACCTAACTCGACGGCCGAACGGGTATAAGAGGAAGTAAAGGAAGAAAAAATAAATAATAATAGAAGGAAAGAATAAAAGTAGTAGTAGCAGTAGTAGTAGTAGTAGTAGTAGTAGTAGTAGTAGTAGTAGTAGTGATATTTTTTAAAAATGGAAAACAGTAGAGAGAAAGGAAGAAACACAGAAAGAAAGCGTAAGTAGGAAAAGAAGAAGTTAAAATGGTAAAGTAATGAAGAAAACATAACGACAAATTATTAAACGACAGCAGTAAAAGATCGGCAAACAAGTGAGATAAATTACTTCGGATTGCTAGAACAAACACCAATTACTCCCTCTCAGACGCCAAGAACGGGATGGATCTCACCCGCAAAGTTTAGCTGCTCTTACAAAACTTTCTACGTTTTTCTTTTCTAATTCAAGAAAATCTTCTTGCTAATCTTAAATTGTGAACATTTTGATACCAAAATTACAACACGTTATAAATACTCAAGTTGTTAACCAGTTCAATAGTGACTCTGGGCACTGCCAATTTAGTGTAGAAATGTTTACAAAAAGCACCGAAAAGAAAACAACACCACAACGCTGTTATGTTGGCACAGAAAGGCGACAGACTGCTATCGTGGTCTCCACCGCGACAAACACACTACCAGTCCTATTGTATGCCACAGGACTGGTCTCTTATACGAAACCAAGGCAGTCATACATCATCAGGCAATTCTTGTGGGGCCTGCCTCCGACTTTTATTCACGTGAAAATGACAATGATTAGTTGAAGTGTAGGGAACGAGGAAACATTTCGTTTTTTTTGTTCCCTGCGTGTACGACCTTGGCTGCACGAATGTTGTTGTTGTAGTTGTGGCTACGTTTACTCAAGTGCCATTATTTTTAAAAAAATACTGTTTGTTGTCAGCGGCGCTAACATTTTATATGTAATTCCTGTCAGCCCCGCCACCCACTTAATTGACATATTTATTTCTCTCTAACTAGTGACAGCTTGAGGTAAACAAAAACCGAATGAATGGAACGTTTGGTGTGCAAAAAAGAAAGAATGAGAAAGGAGAGCAACAGATGAGAGAATGAGAGAGAAAGAAAAAGAAAAAAGAGGAAGCTTATGAGATACATTCATAACATTAAGGTCAAAAGGTTAAAATTGACTTAGCAATTATTACTATACAGGTAGTGATTGAATTATTCCAGAGACAAACTGTCTTGTTGATGATTTTATATACTAGAGCTTGACGTTCCTTTCCAACCCTATTCGTTAGAAGACTTATATAATTGGCTGTTTTCCTATTTTCATTTGGCAAGATTTACCATGTATTTACTTCCAACAATCATGAAATTATAATCGATACAAACTCAATAATCATCTGACAAATATGTTTGTAATTATTATTTCTCAATTCCTAGATGCATTTAACCAGCATTCAATAAATAAACGAATCACTTTGTGCTGTTTCACGAAATTACGTTTCAGTATTTCCCAAGCAAAATGTACATTCACACTAGAGATGGACACATCATTAACTTGTCTATTTCTATGTCTGAAAGTGATGACGTAATTTCGTATCTCAATAGTCTGTAAAAGTTGACTGAAGCGAAACTTATTTTTTACGGAGATGAAAGAAAAAAGAAACAAATTACAGTCATTCTTTCACTATCCAATACTATAATGGAAGGAAAAATACAGAAAACAAAAATCAACATTGTATGAGAATTTTGGATGACAATTGGTGTTGCATTAAGTTTGTATGTTTATATATATATATATATATATATATATATATATATATATATATATATATATATATAATATATGCTAAAGCAGCTTTCCAAAAAAATGAGGAAGATACTGTAAAATCCATTTTTGACAATGCAGACAGGAAAAGTGTTTTTAAATATTATGTAGACCCAGTTTTAACATATGGATGTGGATCCTGGACAATAGGACCAAAGGCAAAAAATCATTGGAGGCTGTAGAAGTGTGCCTTTATAGACGAATGTTGAGAATACCATGGACAGCTAAGAAGAGTAATGAGAACGTCTGAAAGAGGCCAAGACAAAGAGGAGCCTACTAGCCAATATTAGTCAGAAACAATCATCTTTTGTTTGGCCATGTAATGAGACAGGAACAGCTGGAATATATTGCGACGACTGGGAACAATTGACGGAACAGCTGGAATATATTGTGACGACTGGGAACAATTGACGGAACAGCTGGAATATATTGTGACGACTGGGAACAATTGACGGAACAGCTGGAATATATTGTGACGACTGGGAACAATTGACGGAACAGCTGGAATATATTGTGACGACTGGGAACAATTGACGGAACAGACGGAGGGAAGAAAAAAGAAAAAATACCGAACAGATGAACAGAATGGCTTGGCAGAAGGTCAACAACAGAACTGATAAACAACTGTCGAGATCTAGAGTTGTGGAGAGACATAATCACTTACGCCAGCAGACACGGTACTTGATGATATATTTTATATTATATTTATATACTCGAAAATGTATATATCTATGTGTGTGTGTGTATATATATATATATATTATGGGGTACATTATTACACGCGTTCATATTTCTTGATCATAGGATGATGATGAATAAGATACAGTCCATACAATAATGAAAATTTGTTGGATGCGCTCTTCCATAGCAAAGATATAATAACAAGGGAGATTAATAACCGCGATAACATTCAAATGTTTTATTAGAAACAATTTAGTTCATGCGCAGAAAGCATTGTATGCTAATGAGTTAGATTTTCTGATGTGTTTATCAACTGAGTCCAACTAGTTTTGATAAAAGTTCTAAATACATACATACATACATACATACATAAATACATACATTCATGCATGCATACATACATACATACATATATACATACATATATACATATACATGCATACATACATACATAAACACATACATACGTACATACATACATACACAAACACGCACACATAGACATGCCCACGTGTATACAAACGCACAGTCATACACACACACACAAACACACATACATACGCACAGACATACGCACATACATACACACACTCATACACACAAACACATGCACACAATATTTGTCCTACTAGTTATGATACAGCTAGCTATATATGCTGTTTCTCGTTAGTTCACTATCATGATTGGGTGCCGTCTCCACATCGAAGGTTGGCAACCATGGAGCGCCATTTTACTCTGTCTTTATAGTGCACGTTGTCATAGGTTCACCTGTACATCTGTTGATGTTATCGGTCCAATTTAGCCTTGACCTGCCTTTCCCTCCCCCCCATTCAAAGATGACCTTTAGTGGAGTATTGTGTCTCTTCACATATCCCAACAATTTCTGTTGACTTTTCTAATTGTGTTAATTATTTTTTATATTCATTTTCAACTGATTAAGAACTGCCATGTTTGTTTTCTTTTGCTTCCACCCATTTGTCCCTATTTTTTTAAATATCCACATTTCAAAGGCTTCAATGTTATGCCCTGTTTTGTTATTTAATGATCATGTTTCTGCATCATGCAAGGAATCTTAAGTAAATATAACGTTTCACAACTCGTAATTTTAGTTACAATGTTATATGCTTTGATGTGGTTATATTTTTCATGTTAAAATTGCTTTTTGCTATTACTATTGTTTATTTCTGTCCGACATTTTCCATAATTTGTTATAGCCTGTGCAAGATAGCTATATCATTGAACTCTGTCTAGGTTCTTCCCATTTATTTCGATATCCACTTGTATATTGTGTAGACAGTAATACTAAATCAAGGTGACTTCAAACCTATATCTATTACTCTAAAAGACTGCCCACTAGAATCAGTACAGAAATTTACATATCTTGGATCCACAGTTACGCAAACCATCTCTCTTGATGAAGAAATAAACTGTCGAATTGGTAAGGCAGCTACGACCTTCGGCAAACTCACAAAAAGGGCATGGAACAACACGAAACTAACTCAAAAGACTAAACTCTTAATATATCAAACTTGTGTGCTTAGCACACTACTATATGGATCCGAAACCTGGACAACATACTCAAACCAGGAAAAAAGACTAAATGTCTTCCACATGCGATGTCTCCGCAAAATAATGCACATCAAATGGCAGGACAAAATAACCAACTTAACTGTCCTGCAACGTGCTAAGACCCTAACAATCATGTCGATGCTCAGAAGTCGAAGGCTAAGATGGCTGGGGCATGTCCAACGGATGGAAGAAAAACGCATTCCTAGGCAAATACTATATGGTGAGCTAAAACACGGAAAACGACAAATCGGCAGACCTAAACTACGATATAGAGATATCTGCAAATCATCTCTGAAAGACTTCTCCATCTGTGAAAACGACTGGCAACATCTGGCAAGTGATCGCACATCATGGAGAGCACATATAAGGAACGGTATAACAACATTTGAGACTGTTCTAAGACAGGACTTAGAAGAGAAGAGACTCATGAAAAAGGATGGTAAACCCTGTGGACCAGCGAGCCTGACCTGTTCATTATGTGACCGCGTGTGTTTGTCAAACATTGGTAGAATTAGCCACGAGAGAAGCTGTTCGGCAAAAACAATACCTCAAAAAAATACGCAATAGCCTCCACTAGACCGTCTGACAAGACGAAAAGGGCCATATATATATTGTGTATATTCTCTCTGCTAATAATAATAGTTTTCGTCTTTTTAATGTTCATATCCAAATACAATTGTTTGTTTGTCTTGTTTATTTTGTTAACTAGTTGTAGGTCTTCTGTAATTTCTGCCCTTAATACGGTATCATCAGCATAACTTAGATTACTAATGATATATTCATTAATTTGTATGCCTAGCATATCCAAGATGTCTTTAAAGGGTTGCTCAGTGTATAAGTTGAATAGATATGGCGATAGAATGCAGCCGTCTTACTCTATTTTATATGTAAATGAGTTCAGCGTTCTCATTGTTATATTTCAACATAGCTGTTTATTCCCAGTAGTTGTAGCAGCAGCCATCGTCAGTCATAGTTAATTGGGCTTTCCAGCGCCTCTAGAAATGTTTTTTTTTTTTCTTTTCTTTCGCCGTGTATTCTCTTCCTCTATGAATTTGTCTGCTTCTTGTTTGAGTTGAAGCTTTAGTGTGATTCCAAAGATTGCGGTCTGCAGCTATATCTTCCAAGACTGCAGGGTTTGTGTCCAGAGTCTTCATGTCACGTTTGCACACGTTTACAATTCAAAGTTTTGGGCACCCTCTAGTTCTTTTGCCATCTGATAGTTGTCCATAGAGTATACCTTTTTGTATGCGGCAATCTTTTACAAGGTGTAAGTGCCAAGCCAACGTGACCTACGTTGTTTGAGCAGCGTGTAGATGTTTGGGAGGCCTGTGCGAGTGAGGGTCTCTACGTTTATCGCTTTGTCCTTCCAGGCGATTCCAACAATACAATGCTGACTTCGCTTGTGGAATGTACTGAACTACGTATTTAGCCTTATTTCCTACTTTGCCTACGCTGTACATGATTTGTTGCCTTTCGGAAAGATACTAATGATGCAGGAGTTGAAAACTGCGGTCTTTGTTTAGAAAGACTGGAGAAGGTGGTAGCAGCTTTACCAATGCTGGTGTAAATGTCTATGTCTGATAATTTGCCGTTGATGATGGACCCCGGGTAGTTATACTGCCGAACGACATCAAGTTTTTAGTTGTTGATAAAGATGGCAGGTTCTGCATCGACGTCTTGACTGAGTATATTAGTTTTGTGGAAACAATGCTAGGCCGAAGTGTAAAGACATGATAAAAAAACGTTAACTGGAGTTCTTTTTGACTCTGCACGACAAGTGCAGCGTCGACAACAAATACAGTGTCTCTAATCGTGATATGTCTGATTTTGGACCTTGCATTTAGTCTTTCGAGATTGAACAGCCGACCATCAGATCTAGTATGGAGATAGACTCCTTCGTTCACATTTGAGAATGCATGTCCAATAGAACAGGAAAGTAGTTTCCAACAATAGGAATAGGGTCGGAGCAAGAACACATCCCTGCATGACACCACTACGTATGTTGACATGTACCTATGTTCTGCCGTCACATTGAATGCTACTCTTCTTATCCTCATGGGGGGGGGGGGGAGCAGAAGCGCCTGCGGGTCGGCGCACCATCAGCTGACCAAAACAGGGCAGTTCTACCTCCTCGTGGTCTCCCCTGGTAACAGTCTGCGTCAAAATAAAACAGACTGGCTAACAAAAGCTGGGATCGCAGTGTTCCCTGTAGTGGTGGCTGTTACTGATATAGAGGACCCAGTATTGCAGTACCTCTGGGCTGGACTAGTAATTTCCCAGCATAGCCTGGGATGGACGAACTCCAACCTCTCCAGTAAGAGCCGGGAATGTCAAGAAAGCCATTACGACCCGCTACATCTTATGAGTCTAAGGGCAACCTGCCCGCATCTACTCGTGGCAATCTGTCAACAACAAGAACTTATCCTCATGGAACGATTTGACTATCGTCAGCAGAGTTTGTGGCCAGTCTTTTATAGATAGTATTTTGAACAGACCATCCCTCTGACTAGTCAAGGCCTTTGTAACGCCGATAAAGGCGATGAAGAGAGGCTTTTTCTGCTCTCCAGATTTTTCTTGAAGCAAATGTAAATCATCTGCAGTTGACTTCCGGATCTGAAGCCGCATTACGATTCAGGATATACACGTTCTGTGGGTTTATATAGCCGTCCAAGCCGCATTACGATTCAGGATATACACGTTCTGTGGGTTTATATAGCCGTCCAAGCCGCATTACGATTCAGGATATACACGTTCTGTGGGTTTATATAGCCGTCCAAGCCGCATTACGATTCAGGATATACACGTTCTGTGGGTTTATATAGCCGTCCAAAGATGACTTTGGTGAAGGTCTTGCCGATGATGCTGAGTAAGGAGATGCCTCTGTGTTGTTGCAGTCGCTTCTTATCTCCTTTATTTTTTAGAGATTTATAATAACGGAATCTCTCATATCGTGAGGAATTGTTTTCCCTTTCCAACATTGATGACTTTGAGCAAGGGATGTAAATAGATCACTTTTGTAGAAATTGATCAATTGGGATGGCTCCCAACTTGTACTGGCGCCCTACCGGTGGCCAAGCTATCTGTGGCTTTGCTAAGTTCCTATACAGTTGGTACAATGTCATAATTCTTCAATGGGGGCCTCGGTAGCCTAGTTGGTAAAACCACCCGACTGGACTACCAACGTTCGGAAAACCCGTGTTCGATTCGCGCTGGGAGCAGTGTGAATTCTACTCGTGGTTGAAAAAAAAAAAAAACCCACGGTCGACCCAGCCGTTGGCAGAAATGGTACCAGGGTATTACCCTGGGAAGGTGAGGAATGTCGCCTCGCATCTGAGTTTCAATGCTTGAGGTGACACTATACAGAAATCTCCGAACATTTCTGGATAGGCGGCCGAGCACATATGGGTGTAAACTCGCGTGCTAAGACGCCGGTTCAAGTCTCGTATTTTACCTTTACCTTACCTTTAACTCTTCCATGGATGGGAGACATTGAATGTCGTCAAAAGCGTTTTATTAACAGTGTTTTCTATGGAATAAAGTAAAGAATAATGTTCCATCCATCTCTCCACCTGTCTGTCGCTATCAATTGTTCTCCCTAGTGGATGTCTGTAGTGGAACAATAGTTTATTAACTTAACTATACATTTAGATACAAATACTGTGTGCCCTGCTAATTAACTATACAGTTAATAACATATACTATGTCCTGCTACTTAAATATACAGTTAATAACGTGCACAGTGTCCTGCTAGTCAACTATACAATTAATGACGTTTACTGTGTCCTCTTAATTAACCATGTACAAGCATAACGTTCACAGACTACTAATAAAACTAGACGGGCATTAAATGTATCGCTTTTAACAAATTGGATGAAAATTGGTGAATTTGAGACATACACAAATAAACCTACTGATCATCTTCCTGGAGAAATACGATATAAGCATGAATACACCTGCGGCCAAACCAAATGCCAGCGATAAAAGAGATAAATAATATTGGCTTGGAGATTGGTGGCCGAGAGAATGAAACCTTCATTTTGTCAATAAGGTGGACGGCTTGGCGATTCCCGGCGGTGTCTGCGTTTTAATAAAATCCATAACCTGTACGCTGTGGGTCGGCAGCGATAGGCATGCAGCTTTTCTTGGAAACAGTTATCAAAGATATAAATCATCTTATGTTTGTCATGTTAAAGCTTTCATCATTATATTGAAGAGTTTTCACTGCCATGCACATTTTATTTTCACGAAATATAAATGGATTTCATCATACTGCAAAGGCTTAGTAGCACCAGAGAGGGTCTTCCTGTGTAGCACTGAAAGGATTGTTAATTATGGTAACAATAATAAAACATTAACTTTAAAAAAAGAAAACGTTTGATGGGGTAGCTCTGTACTTCCCGTCTCTTTCGATTTTCCACTACAACTGATTCTTGTACACATTCAATCTAAAAACGGGATCATTGTTATCGTCCGCATCTGTTAAACAAGTCACTCAATTGAAGCAGCTTTGCGATGCTGGATCACTGGGAAACAAACCAATCCCTCCTAATGTGGTTCGAACCGGAAACTTTCAGAGTGCAAGGCAAGCACAGTAACCTCAACGCTGTAGTGGCCAACCAAGAACAGAACCTACCAATTAAACGACACACAGATACTCTCTTTGTTGGCGTTATAACAAGTGGCTTTACTTTGCGAAAATAAGTAGATACAGTTAATAAAGGATAGGGATTCCAAAATGTTGGCAAATCTCTCACGTGTCTGAGTATGTGTCCCTGTGTGTGTATATGTGTGTGGGTGTGTATGCATGTGCGTGTGTGTGTGTGCGTGTGCGGGTGTGTATGTGCGTGTGTCCCCCTGTGTGTGGGGGTGCGTGTGTGTGCGTGAGTGTGTGTGCGTGTGTTCGCGCGTGTGTGCGTGCGCGCGCGCGCGTGTGTGCGTGCGTGTGTGTCCCTATGTGTGCGCACGTGTGTGTGCGCGCGTGTGTGTGTGCGCGCGTGTGTGTGCGTGTGTGTTCGTGTGTGTGAAGCAATCATATTATTCTGAAAAAAACAGTCTCTGTGACCAGTAAATTACGAAAGATCAGATTTGCAAATATAAAATGGCTTCCCCGTTTTCTTGTATAACGTGTTTTCTTCGTGCATCAGTATTTTCACTTTCTCCGGTGATGTTGATTCTTTTCTGGCACTGTATTCTTGTGCCAGATTGAACGATGGAGATAACCAAGCAGTGTCGGTGCTGTTATATATTATTCTTTATTCGTTTCCTTAACATCAACACGTATGGAGATAACCAGGCAGTGTCGGTGCTGTTATATATTATTCTTTATTCGTTTCCTTAACATCCACATGTATGACTCTAATGTAGGAAACACTCAGATTAAGGTTAAGTCAATATTATATTTTAGAGACACTCTTTAAGTTAACCTTTGAATTGGCAAACTTGCAAATAATTGCAGTGCTGCGGTAAAGCTAGTATCAAGGAGCCAGTTGTGGGGTGTGACGTACACTCCTACAAGGTATGGTGACAGCTTTACAAACAAAAAGGAACGCAATAAAATACTGACGTTTTGGCCTAAATGCGGACTTCTGGAAGTGTTTTATTTCGTATACGTTCTGGTTGTATGCTACTGCATAAGCTGGTGACATTAGAATATTTTGAATGTGATTATTAGGTATCAGAATATCATGTCTTGCTACAACTCTCAGAATTTCTACAACGACGCAAACTCGTGGAATTTTGCCTTTCATGAGAACTTTTCTCTCTACGACGCTATTCAGTCTATACAACACTGATTTATGTAATGTTATTTTATTTCTCGAAGTTGGTTCCTGCGTTTAAACAGCGTACTACAGATAAGGCGGATGTTGTCAATTACTACGAAACACATAATCTTGACTGAAATGTTTGGGACCTGAAACCAATTAAATCTTTGTCCCAGTTTTCTTGATTGACATATATAGGACATTGAGCTGACTGAATCTTAGCCCCAACCTTCTTGAATGAAATGTGTAAAACTCTGGAGCCAAGTAAATCTTTGTCCCAGTTTTATTGATTGAAATATGTAGGACATAGAGTAGACTAAATCATGGCCCCAGTTTTCTTGACTGAAATATGTAGGACATAGAGTTGACTAAATCATGGCCTCAGTTTTCTTGACTGAAATATGTAGGACATAGAGTTGACTAAATAATAGCCTCAGTTTTCTTGACCGAAATATGTAGGACATAGAGTTGACTAAATCATGGCCTCAGTTTTCTTGACTGAAATATGTAGGACATAGAGTTGACTAAATCATGGCCTCAGTTTTCTTGACTGAAATATGTGGGACATAGAGTTAATTAAATCATGGCCCCAGTTTTATTGACTGAAATATGTGGGACATAGATTTGACTAAGTCATGGCCCCAGTTTTCTTGACTGAAATATGTAGGACATCTATCTATCTATCTATTGACCTTTCGAGCCGTTGCCGGCCCATAGGGCGTAGACCAAGATACACCTTCTCATATCTGAATTTTTGTTCTAGCAGTTTTCTTTTAAAGATATTTTATCAAATCTCGCCATTTGTCTCTGTTCTGTGCAAGCAGCTCGATCTCATTGAGGGAGCCGAATCCTGTTGCTCTTGCCTCTCTCATCAATGTTCTTCTCAGTGTCTCCCTGGGTCTTCCTCTTTTTCTCTTACCTGTTGTTTCCCATATGAGGGCCTGTTCTGCTATTCGGTTATTATCTCTTCTCATCACATGTCCAACATATGACCATCGTCTTTTCTTTATTACTGAAGATATTAGTGGTTGATTGGCGATTTCTCTAATTTCCTCGTTTGTTTTGAATTCGTTCCACGCTATACCAAGTATTTTCCTTAGACATTTATTTTCGAATGCGTTCAACTTTGTTTCTATATCTCTTGTTGTTTTCCAGCTTTCACACGCATACGTAAGGATTGATAGTACATTTGATTTGAATAGCCTAAGTTTTATGTTTGTGCTGTTTAGTTTTGATTTCCACAACTTTTCAAGGCTTCTGAAAGACATTGCTGCTTTAGCTATTCTGATTCTAATTTCTTTACTTGTATCCCCTTCTCGATTAATGTGACTTCCAAGATAGATAAAGTGATCGATCTCTTCTACTGGTTTGTTTTCCATGTATATTTTGTCATCTGTTGGAATTAAACTTTTCAGGACTTTAGTCTTTTCATGATTGATCTCAAGCCCAATTTTGCTGGCTATTGCTGATAGCTCATTTGTGTTTTCCTGCATCATTTTTATCTGACTGCTGATGAGGACTATGTCATCAGCAAAGTCAAGGTCCTCCAAATGTTCTCCTTGTATCCATTCGAGGCCTTTATTACCAGTGCAGCATTTCTTCATTATGAAGTCCATAACAATTCCAAATAACAAGGGCGATAAAATACATCCTTGTTTAACCCCAATAAGTTTCTATTGGGAAACATTCGCTCAGTCCTTCCTCTGTTCGAACTGCACATGTGTAACCATCATACATGTCTTTGATAATATTTATGATTTTTGATGGTAAACCATATTGCTTCAGAATTTTCCACAAAGAATCTCTATGAATACTATCAAATGCTTTTTTGAAATCGATGAAGTTAAGTACAAAAGGTTTTTGTTTTTCAATGTGTTCCTCCAATATAAGTCGTAGAGTGAAAATGTGGTCAAGGCAGCTTCTCCCTTTCTTAAACCCAGCCTGTTCTTCACGCATTACTGTATCTATTGAATCCTTTATTCTATTTAGGATGATTTTGCAGAATAACTTTGAGGCAACTGACAAAAGTGTCATGCCTCTCCAGTTGTTACAATCTCTAAGATTGCCCCTTTTTTGGAATCTTAACAATGATTCCTTTTTTCCATTTATGAGGCGTCTTCTCTGTTTTCCAAATGATGTTGAACATTTTTGGAGATGTATTAAATTATGGATATCAATTGCCTTGAGGATCTCAGCTGTTAACTTATCCTCTCCAGCAGCCTTGTTATTGGTCATAAGCTTTAAGGTGGTTTCTATTTCGCTCAAGGTGAAGTCATCTAATTTTACATCTAATTCTGCTGCTGGTGTTTCAGCTTCAAAATATATTAAACTTTGGGGTAGTGGACGGTTAAGAATTTCTTTGAAGTGTTCCGCCCAACGGGCTTTTATGTCTGCGCTTGTTGTTAGCATTAATCCAGATTTGCCTAGAATTGGTGTTTCACTGGATGTATAGGTGTTTGTCAGCATCTTTTGTACAGTATAAAGAGTTCTGCTGCCTCCTGTAATTGCAGCTGTCTCTGCTTTCTCTGCCAGATTGTCTATATAAGCTCTTGTATCTCTTCTTGCTGAACTTTTCACTTTGTTGTCTAATTCTTTGTATGTAGCTTTTGCCAGAACCTTTCCAAGATCTGTCTTTACATTAGTCATGGCTCTCTTCGCTGGTCTTCTTTCTTTGATGTATTTCCATGTGGTGTCTGAGATCCAAGCTCGCTTTTCCATTTTCTTCAGTCCGGCACTTGCTTCGGATGCTGTCATTAGTATTTTGCTCTGTGAGTTCCATATTTCATTGATATCTAAGTCTATTTCACCGAGTGCTGTATAACAATTACTTAGCTCTATATTAAACTTTTCCTTTATGGCTTCATCTTTCAATTTATGACTATCAATTTTTTGTGTCAATGACCTCTTCTGTTGGCTTCTAAATTTTAATCTTATTTTCCCAATGCACAGGTTGTGGTCACTATTAACATCAGCACCTCTGTATGCTCTTACATCATATGTAGGACATATAGTTGACTAAATCATAGCCTTAGTTTTCTTGATATTGTAATGGAAGGAAAGTTGTCACAAGCTATATGGATCTGACCAACGATGTCTGCGTGTGCTTCTCATATCAGGCGGCAACAAAAATGGACGATAACAAGATAGATAATAGTTTTCAGATAACTCTTTCCGCCACGGTTGAAGTAATGTTGCTCACACCTGCCACATTAACATGATGATAGTAAGGTTAGGTAAGCGACGACATCACAACATCGTCTTCAGATAAGTACAACGCATTAGATAACTTTTTAATTAATTTCCGTGCATTTTGGAGTGCAAGTCATAAAATCAAATAGCTCGACTGAATTAGCTGGAAAGCACGAGCATAGATTGAGAGTAAAATTATTTCCCTCGACATTAATTCAAGTTGACATTTCTGCTGACATCCTTGTAGATGAAATATTTCAAGAGAGATCGAGAGCCTTCCAGAGATGTTGTATATTTCCTTCAGTGTACCTTAAAAAGACTGGTCTAGGATGGATGAACGTCAATGGAAACATTTGAAAGCTTATTAGATCAAGACTCGTTAAGGGCAGTGTTTTAAAATGTTGCATCAGACTTTTTTAAAAATCTCAGAAGCACTAATTACATGCATGATAACTTAGCTCTCTTTAAATTGTTTGGGACGTCAACACGCCCAGTTAGAGATATCTTTCACCGCTTGTATTTTTATGTTTCCGGTTTCTATCGAATTTTACGCCCTCCCTTTTCCACCCACAGTTCAGAGTATGTGACAAGCTCTAACCATATTTTACTTGACTCCCTCCCTTCCTTGCTATCTTTCTCTCTCTCTCTCTCTCTCTCTCTCTCTATCTCTATCTCTCTATCTCTCTCTCTCTCTATCTCTCTCTCTCTCTCTCTCTCTCTCCACTTGTATCCTTTCCTGTAAGATCTAACCGAGACGTTAGATCGTATGGCATGCCCATGACCGCATGATTTCTCTTTCATTTTTCTTACCCAAACACTGGAATGGACTATTCCTGAATTATGCTTGTTAAACGACCCTAACTTGAGACATTGCTAAAGTGTCTGCTCTATGACAAATATCGAAATAAACTAAACAAAACAATATATATATATATATATATATATATATGAGAGAGAGAGAGAGAGAGAGCGAGAGAGAGAGAGCGAGAGAGAGAGAGAGACCACGGACGCAAAATTTTACATCTAAAGTAAAGTAAGGTCGATGTGCGAAAAAGAAGACTTCCTAAACTAACTAAATTGGTAAATTATCAGGGTCCATTAACAAATCTAGATCGGGAGACAGATATTGGAAAAGGGATGGTCTAAAAGAATGAAACAAATCTTTTAAATAAGTCAATAAGTGCGACAGAAAAAGACAGTAGTTCTAGATTTACTGACTACTAAATGTGTATAACTAGGTTATAATATTAAACAAGTTTGAGGTTACGAGTCTGTAACGAGAAAGGGGTAACATAGACCAGCCGCTAAGAAGAGATTAGCATATCACAAGACCGTCATTATGATTATTTCTGCAAGCAAACAGAAATGTAAGGCTCAACGATAACGCAAAGATATAATATTTAAGATAAGATAATCAAGCAACTTCGGATAACTTAGAGATAGGGTACAATAACAACAGTAAGGATAAACCTAACTTTCGATCTACTAACCAGTAATGAAACATGGTCGAGAAGTCATATGTAATCAGCGTAGACATGATTAAGATAATCAAGTTTCAAAGTTAACAGAAAAATGTTATGAAGTTGTTGCTGAAAGTTTAAATTAGTTTTGGAGGCGAAGGCGCGTCTCCCAGCACCAGAGCTGGAAGTTGTCAGCGACCCACAGCTGATGGCTTGCGCCAGAATCGGTGAACCAAAACCATCCAGACCCTGCTCCACCTCTCCGTGGTGCCGCCAGTAACAGACTAACCTGTCTAGTCTGGCCAAGCGTGCAGGGATTGAAGAGGGAAGACAACCCGGTACTAAAAAAATGTAGTGCTGAAGTCGGATGTTTTGGGCCGAAAGGCGCAAATATAACAGTTATACTGCAAACCACAACACAACGCAGACACGTCCACTACGTCATTATAAGGGCGGATGATGAAGATGAATATTCTAGTCTACCACGATACTCTAGAATACTTTAGTCATCGGGCGAACGCAACCAACCAAACAACCAAATTAGTTGTAAACACAAGGACCCAAGCTTGCAACAGAACTTGAGGTTGAAAGGTTGTCGTTAAGCATAAATGTGTAGGAATACTTGGTAAAGACTACGATAAGGAAAATATAAAAAGAAGGATAGGATTAGGACGTATGGTTATAGCCTTCGGCCGAATGATGACAGCACAGAACGATGCGATTTTATTTTCACAAATAAAGTATTCTACAAGATGTAGATAGTGGTAGTAATAATAATAAAAATAGTAGGTGAAATAGTATTAAAAGTAGCAGTAATACAATAGTAGTGATAATAATAGTAGTAGTAATAATAGTAGTAGTATTAGTAATAGTAGAAGTAATATAACAGTAGCAGTAACAGTATTAAAAGTAACATTAATAATAACAGTAATAGTAGTAATAATTGTAATATAATTAGTCGTAGTAGTGGTAGTTATAGTAGAAGTAGTAGTTGTAGCAATTATAGTAGTGTATAGGAGTAGTAAGTTTGGTATCCGTTTTAAGAGATAGTTTAATTAATTCCATTGTAAGAATTTTGTAAGAAGTTGTTTTTTCCTAATCTATACACGTCTAGAGTCGGCAAACCTTTCTCTATTTCACTTCACCTATATTCAGGCTGGTGCTTGCTCTCTTTCTCTCGGCAAACTCTTCATGGTCAGTCATTTTCCATTCAAGTACCATCATGTGTTGTTTACAGAAATCCAAAATTGGATAAGGTGTCCCACAAGGCGGAGTACTATCCCCAACGCTCTTTCTAATTTGCATTAATGACACAGTAGAGAACATCTCATCATTCCAACCAGAACACACTCTGCAATGTAAGCAGACGGCCTGGCGATATGGGCACAAGAAAAATCTATGTCAGTGGCTACTTCCGGAATGCAAGATGCCCGAGAAAAATTTGAATAATGGACGAACACCTGGCTGCTACGCAACAATGAATACAAAACAACATACACGATATGCAGCCTATCAAGAAACACACTGTCTGCAAATTTGAAGATAAAAGACCACACACTTCCTATTAACCAAACCCCAACACATCTTGGCGTCACCATGGATCACAGAATAACATGGATAAATCTGGTGGATAAAACAAACAAAAGAGCCAGAAGCGAACAAATATTATGAAGAAATTAGCATGTACGGACTGGGGAGCAGACAGCAATATCTTGAAACAACTATTCAAAGGAAGAGTAAGACCAGTCCTAGAGCATGGAGCCACAGCCTGGGCTACAGCGTTCAAATCACAGCTTAGCAAAACTAACAGAACACAAAACCAGGCTGCCCACATCATCACTGCTGCTATGAAATGTACACATATAGAGACTCTAGATACAGTAAAATACCTACAACCTTTGGAAGTTAGACGGAGAACAAAAGTAATACAAAAAGCGGAGAAATACAAAAGGCTCACTAACCACTTAATGCACCAAAGAATAACCAGCTTGGTTAAAGGAAGACTAAAGAGGTGCAACTTCACGACAATAACCAAAGAATTGAGAACTAGCGATACAGTACTGTCACAAACAATGCCAAAACCCATATGCCCACCCAGTATGACTCCACACGGAAAATATAAGATACCAGAACTTAAGGAAGACATAATAGGAAACAAGAAAAACGACACCCAGACACAGAGAGAAAACACATAGCAGAAATACACATAGACAACTACCCACATAATTCCTGGTCTCACATGATGGCTCTAGTACAAAAGCCACCAGAAATTGGGGAGGAGGCGTGTTCTTGAAGCTGAATAACCTGGAGGAGATCACCAAGTCAATAGGTACTGGGAAATTCTCAAAAAGTGTTATAAAATAGAAATTGAAGCCCTCAAAAATGGTGCAAAACTGGCTATTCAACACAAACATAACGTTCACATGGAATTTGTGATACTGACCTATGCACAGGCAGTCCTAACAGCTCTTTAAAAAAAAAAAAAACTAGGAACAGCGAGGGATCATTTTTAACAAAAATAGAAAAAAAAATGTTATGTTAAACGTTTTACGTAATTGATAGACGACACAAATTTGAACGACGTTTCGGCTCAATAGGCCTTTAGCAGGGACAAACAAACAACACACACACACACAAATATGTAAGTGAATAAAACTAATCCTACATAGCTAACTAGTAATGAAACAATCAAAACAAAATACTCGAAACGGGTTCAAGAAACAAAGAAACACATTTCTTTCCTGTGTCGTGGACCGTAGCCAGAAGGAGAAGGAAGGATTCGCGGGTGTGCGCTGTAATCACCCTGCTGGTCGGAGGGTCAACAACGTGTAAAGGCTTCTAAAAATATGTGAGTGGGGGGAACACTGTCTAAGTTGTCTTGACTACAACGCCACCGACAATGTCAATAAGCATCTACGAGCCCTCACATACATGTTTACACACACACAAGTATATATATATATATATATAAATATATGTATATGTGTGTGTATATATATATATATATATATATATATATATACAAACACCCATACATGTGAACACATACATGCATATACAAACCCATACAGGGACAACCATATATATGTAGGTAGAAATGTGCGCATAACGCCCACATAACCAGAAGAGTCCACAAACAGGTTAGTTTGCATACACAAAGAAGAAAGAATAGAACAGAAGAATAACATTTACTCGAGAAGAGGAAAGAGTGAGATGTCTGAGAGTGTGGTACACTAAAAAACACGTGAAAGGTAAGTAGCACAGACAAAAGAGGTATAGGAGACCACCGAAGTATCACAGTGGGGTCCAGTGGATGAGAACTGTGAAACTAGCACATCACATTGGATATACTAATGTCCTGAAGCATGGACAGCAGAGAAGACTATGCAATAGGGAAGGAGCCACTGAAGGGTATCTATGTGTACAAGTGAGATGCATTCATGCCTCGTGGGGAGCGAACCCAATTGGTTCATAAGACGATTCTCCAAAGCAAACCGGCTACGGTCGCGAGAGTGGCAAAGTACAATCAATACCAATGATATGGATGTCGTTTTTTCCCCCTTCTGGTCTGAAGAATTGAAATGGGAAGTCACTAGAGTACCAGTATTCTGTTGAACATCTCGAAGATGTTTACAAAATATTTGGCTAAAAGTCTTCCAGACTCGCCAATATAAGCCATGTGGCATCGTTGACATATGATGACATAAATGATGTTTTGGGACACACATGTGAAGCCATGCTTAATCTCGAACCGTCCGTTAGGGAATAAGACAGAGTCAATGCGGAGCACATAGGAACAGCGAGCTAGATGATCCAAGAACAACCCTAGACCAATTGTGCAATAACCTCCAGATAGTGGTCATCCAGTGGATACCATCACATTATAATATACAAGGAAACGAATGCGCAGACAAACTAAGGAGGGAGGGAGATTACTACAAGAGAACCATCTGGTCAGCCACGATGAAGCCAAATCCATCATCAAAGGCTGGTATCATGAAAAATTAAATCAAGAACACCCAAAGTATAACAAGATGGACGGATACCTCCAACTATCAAGGAGGGATCAAGTCATCATACTTCGCCTACGCACTGACACAACAGAATGAGAAACCTCAGTTCACTAAACGCAAAATAGGAACTACCAGCCAATGCCACTCTACCCTGGATGACATGACAGCAAAACACGTTCTACAGGATTGTCCCCAGTACACAGGCCTGAGGAGGACAATGTGCCCCACGCCCACCTTCCCGGAAGAGAAACTCTACGGAACAACCGAATCACTGAAACAAACAGCTGCCTTCATAAGAGAGTCTGGAGTCAAAGACTGAAAGAGCCATGATCGCAGAAGAATAAGAAGAATATCACATGTTTTAATTGATGTCTCTTGTGTTTTCGATAAGAACTATATTTTATAAGAACCACATGAAATAGAAACTAAGAGAAATTTAAAAAAGGGCGTTGTTTGTCTTTGGTCGATTTACTGCTACGTTAATATACTGACGTTTGATTAATGTTAACCTTTGACAAACTATTAACGTGTTGACTTTCGAACTTATTGTTTCTATTTGAAGATCTCGACTCTGTCATTTGTTGTGAAAACGTTCCCCAGGCACTTGAATTCCGGGATCTGCTTACACTAGGAAACATTTACGTGGACATTAAATGGGCCAGGTAATCAATTTATCTTCAATTCAAACAAAAATAGAACATTACCAAGCTTTTAGAGGAAGGAGTGGGCTAAGTGAACCTAATATGCATCACAGCAACATCTATGAGATGTAGAGGATAAAGTTTAAGAAGAATATAAAGGTAATGGTTAAAGCTTTACGGTGTTTTAGATACTTCATTATTAGTTAGCTACGTAGAGCTAATTTGTTTTTATCTGTGTGTGTTGTTTGGTGTTTCTGTTGAAGGCATATTAAGCCGAAACATTCTTTAAATTTGTGTCGTTCATTAATTACGTAAAGCTCTAATCATACAATGTTTTCTACTTTTTGTTAATTATCCTTTACATCAGCTTTACTGCAGCTTCACATTTGGATTAATTTACGTGCATTTCTTAGCCTTGACCCATATAAAGATAAAACGTTATCTTAGAGTAGGGGAAGAATTATTGCAGAGAACACAGCAAGCGAGTAAAGGTGTTTTGGGTAAGTGTCTGTGTGTGCGCGCGCGAAAATTAATCCAGGCAATAGGCAATGGGTACAGCCTTGTATACCAGCCCAGACTTATATGTAAATGATACTGAACAATATTTCAATTTTTTTTTTTTTTTTTTTTTTTGGGGGGGGGGGGGGTGGTTTAAAGTAATTGCGTGATACAGGGTGTTTATAAAGTCTCACTACACTTGGTATCTAGGTCAATTTGAAAAAAAAATGTTTATGACGTCATCACAATATGTGCTCCCACTGTCAATGAAATTTGTTGAATAAGTTTATTGCTACTGGAAATGTGGAAGATGCTCCACGATCTGGTAGGCCTGCTGTGAATGATGAAATATGTTTAGATATCCAAGACAGAATCCTTAAAAGTCCAGACAAGTCATTAAGAAAACTGTCGCAACAAGTGAACTTACCATTGAGCACATATTGTGATGACGTCATAAACATTTTTTTCAAATTGACCTAGATACCAAGTGTAGTGAGACTTTATAAACACCCTATATAAAGTAATTGAGTGATATAAAGTAATTTAGTGATATAAAGTAATTGAGTGATATAAAGTAATTGAGTGATATTAGGTATTAGTTACTTTTTCATGACAATTAAATCTGTATGGATGACAACTTGTGACTCGATAGTTGTTCGCTGTGGTTGCCTTTAACGCGTTATATATGCTGGCATACTGAAAGGTGCTCACACTTTCAAATTTAATAATCACACAAATAAGGGCAATGTTAACAAATACAGAGAGAACGAAAGATAATTTACGTGGACTGATTTATAGTGTTAATTGAAGTTATTGAACAATAAGAGTGATTGAAAAGACCATGAAAGAAAGTGTGAGAGGGATTCTGGTGAAGTATATAAGAAAGTAAGTAACCAAGAAAGAATGTATGTGAGAAAGTAAAAAATGAATAAGAGAGTCTGTCAAATAAATGTGAGAAAAACAAAAATAACTTGCGACAAAGGAAGCTGAAGAGCTAGAAAAGCAATTGTGTGATATGTAATCTACGACATATTGTGCTCAGAGCCAAAATAATAGAGAAACAGATAAATTGGTTCGGCCACATAACTAGACAAAACGAACTAACAGTGACTCAAAGAGCCATAAACAAACGCTACGAAAACGCCAGATTAAGAAAAGACCGAGAAAGAGATGGATAAAGGGAATACTAGAGTCACTAGGAGGGATAACACCATAAGAGGCCAACAGAAGATCAAAGAATCGCAGATTGTATTTCTCCTCGACGCCAATAGCAATGGAGGAAGGATAGAAGAAATAGAAGAAGACATATTGTGAGTTTCGTCACTACTGCCAGGAATCTTGTTCACGTCAGGTCTAAACACTAACCTGACAAATAAACCACAATGACCTCATTAATCACCCGGACTTTCAGGACTTATTAACGGACTGTTAGAGCACATTTAAGCTTTATTTAAAACCGGACATCTTAATTGTATAGAATTAAGTACACAACGTTTCATTTCCTTATCTTTATGCCAACGTCAGTGAAGACTGACAATGTTATACTTAACGTTTTATGATAAACGGGAGCCGCGATAGCTCAGTGGTTAGTGAACTGGACTACAAAGGACATGGGGCAGGGTTGGATACCAAACGACGGCTCTGGTTCACCCAGCCTTTAATGGGTACCGGATTTTTTTTCTGGAAAAGTAAAGCGGCACAGGCGTAAAACCGATCACATTACCCCAAAAATCATATGCCGAAGGTCTGTAAAAATGTGTGATCACTAACACCATATTCCCTATACGCCACTTGGCGTGACGGGGGCACTTTAATTTTTTTTTTAATGATAAATGGTTGTTATCATGTTCCTAAATCCCCTACGACACTTGTTATTATTGGCTGAAAAGTGCAGTTAAAGTACCTAACTCTGCAAGTGAAGCGGCATGTTTGAGTACTCTAACATGTTGTTTGAAGTACAATTTCAGACATGTACATCACGTTTGTTGCGACTACTTTGTGCGTATACCTGATTCCTCGGGCTCTCAAAAACGTCATTGTTGGCAACAAAATTCTTTTTGACGTTCATTCTATAAAAATGGAGAAAATGTCAAACTCCCCCTCCCCCTCTAATTACGTCAAATAAAGAAACGTTCAGGTTTATTTGTTTTTTTTTTATTTGTCAGCTTTATATCTCTAACGTAGTCTCTCTAGGGACTGAATTTTGAGTGCCATTTTTTTTTTTTATTTTCACAGCGGCTTAAGTGTCTTTCGCCACACATGCAGATATTCTCCTACTTCAGAGGTACTCTCATCTTATTATCGATAGTTTTAACGTTCCTAGTCCCAAGTAATAGTAAGTTTTCTATTTATTTTGTTCTGGCAACGGTCATTTATGGTCCACTCTTTTCTATTGCAACAGCGAGAGGTTCTTTAACGCCCACGAGACCTACTATTTTTCGCCGCCTCTCCGCTATTCGATATGGTTAGACATCGCACCTCAATACCCAGAGACCAGGCAAAGGTGAAGTCAGGGAGAAACCACCGGTTCCGTGTTGTATTATTTTTTTGGAATTCTCCAACTCCTGAGGTGGGAATCGATTCCGAGACCACCTTGTCCAGAGGCAGGCGGTATACCTGACACACCACATAGCGCCCCCCCCCCCAACCTAATAAAGGTTAATACACATCTTATCTCTGCGGCGAATGACAGGAAACAGCCTGAGAGATAAGGTCAGAAATGAAGAACTGAGAAAAATAACTATGAACAATCCCTGCCATAAAATATATAAAGAAACGACAGATAAAATGGTTTGAACATTTGATAAAGCAGAAAGAACAAAACACAAAGAGCCTTTAATAAACGTTGCGAGAACACCAGACCCAAGGTTCGGGGCAAAATATATTGATTGACGGAATATTTGATACAGTAGGAAACATAACAACAGCAGAGGCGAACAGAAGAGGAAGAGACCGCAAATGATATATCCCCTCGACGCTGAAAGGCAAATGAGGAAGGAAAGCTGAAGAAGAAGAAGATCCCTGCGGAAAGATATCCACAAAAGACCACCATTTATTTTAGTTATGGGTAGGACCGTCCCTTTACACAATCGCTTTACTTGTGTCTGGTTCGTCTTAAGCTCAATACTACAGAACAATTATGTGTTCCTATCACCCGGAGATACAGCAAATATCACACATCTCTCATTTGTGTACACAAGATAAATCGATTTGGGTTCTAACAAGTGCATGCAAAAAATGAACGTTTCGTGCTCTATACTACATTGCCAGCAGTGCAGTTTGTGAAAGGCGACAAATGTAGAAGTTTGTTCCGTGAGTGATTGATGACGGAAAAATCTACACTGAGAAATATCCTTTCTTGAATTAACAGGCAAATTGGTGTTTTATTATTAAGGTTTATCAGTGGTATGTCATCTTCTCTTTGTAAGTAAAGTGCCCCGTCACGCCAAGCGGTATATAGGGAATATGGTGTTAATGATCATAATTTATTTTTTTACAGACATTCGGTACCTGATTTTTGGTGTAGTGTGGTCAGTGCCGCTTTACTTTCCTAGAAAAAAAAATCCGGTACCCATTTAAGACTGGGTGAACCTGGAAGCCGTTGATCAGGATTGAATTCGCTCTTGTCCTTAGTTATCCAGTTCACTAGCTACTGAGCTATTGCGGCTCCCATCTTCTCTATGTACAGTTGGTTTATCACTCAAATCTCAACCTCACTTATTTCTTATTTCGTCTCTATGAAGTACATCATTTGTATTTTAGTCAGAATTAGCATGACACTATCGCCTTCCTTTCTTGCTCTTGCTTGTAACAGACATTCAGCTATTGAGTAATGTATGTGCCAGTTAATCATTTACTTATGTCTGGCGACGGAATCCAAATTTTTGAAAACAAACACAGACCAAATAAACGGCCTAACACAGTATTGTACAAACTTACCTTATTTCTAATACTCAGTTTCGCCTTTCAGTTCGTGTCTGTGTTGCTGATTTGTTGCAAGAATAACGTCCACATAGTGTGACTCTACAGAGGCGTAAGTGAACAATTTCAAAAGACCTGCGTATGTACAATAATTATTGCACAATTTACCGACATCAGTAAGCCAATTTGGATAAATCCCAATTACTTACAATTGTTAGCGCATTGCACGTACATTCGTTTCAGGAGAATTCATTGAATTACTGCCTAATATTTCTTTATACATGTGGCTTCTGAAAGATTGTGTTTCCTTTTCTCTGTTTGTGTGTGAGTGTATGTGTGTGTGTGTGGGGGGGGGTGGAGGTGTTCATAATATCGTTAAATTGCATACACGAAGAATGAGCTAGAAGCAATCAGGAGACCCATAGTTTATTGCCGCCGTTTGGGTCAGTGATCCAGAGCTGACAAAGACCACACTCCATTCACATGTGGTTGTTCCAAGGATAGGCTTCTTGTTTGGTTGCTGGACGAATCCGATCGAAAAGTTGAACGTTACAAAGTGGGACATGTCAGGACAGAAAGTTTCAACATTGCGACTGTAAATAGTGACACGGTGCAACAGATGAACCGTGAATGAGAGAACAGCGAAGAACAAGATAAAGAAGAATGAGACTTTCCGAGGATTTGCCACTAAAAGAATGAATGTTTCCTAAACACTGGTTCTTTGGTTTTTTGGTTATGGAAGGCCCCGGTATCACTGCAAACGAATTAAAATCCATAATTGCTCAATCGCCCGTGCCAGTGGAATCATCCGAATTACTAACTCATCTCCCACACAAAGAAAGGTAGTTGTAGTCCCCGCCATAGCAGTCTCAGCACACGCCAAAAGACATACGGCAAAAACGGCACAGAAAGTGAACACAGCCAACTGTTCAATGCCATATGATATTCTCATTAAGCGTAAACAATTGAAAATCGAAACATGATTAAAACGGATGAAACGCACAGCTCATGGTGTGCACAGAGCACTGAACTCAGTAGCTCCTGTTACAAGCCGGACTTGGAATATGAGGAAACTGCAACAAGGAACACTTTCATACATAATCTTCACACGGTACTCAACCTAACTCAATGAGAAAACAGTCTCAAGTTACAGCTTTTGTAAATTGTAAGCTGGGATTTCTCAGAAGAATGTTGACAGTCCCTTGGACAGCTAAAAAGAACTTTGAGGACATTCTCAAAGAGGCCAAGACAAAAAGGGAGCTCATAAGAAACATTTGAAAAAAAAAAACAATCTACATCTTTCGGGCACATCATGAGAAGAGGAAAGTTTGATTTTTTTTTATTGCAACTGGCAGAATACAGTGGAAGAGAGATCGTGGACGACAAACATAGAAGATATTGGGTATCTTGGTGCTATGGCATGGAAAACAGTAAAAAAAAAAAAAAAATGAAAGGATGCACTGTGGATAGAGAATTGTGGAAGGACATGATCGTGTACGTCAACCGATACGGCACATGATGATGAACGTGTAAATGCTAAACTGTTCGTCTCAACACTTATATATTTAATTAATAGCAAATAACATCATTAATACAATCTTTCCATGTTTAAATTTGCCTGATTATTTTAAGAAAACTTCAATTGTTACGTCACGTATAGACGGGACATTGAAGACTTAAGATCTGGAAGGAAGGTTTAAGCTATTGCCTATTTCACATTCAAATTTTAACAACAGCCCATATTTTTCTCTAAGAACATCTGTGATTCTCTTCTATCGTATCTTTGACCTGTAGTGAAAATCTATCACATTTGATAACGTGGGCTGACTACAATGCGAGGGTCGTGTTACAGCAACACTCTTCAGTCACTGACGATGTGAACTCCTTCAGTGAAAGGTCACTGAACGGGCGTTCTTCCAAACACATATTCCGGATCTGACGTATATTTTTTTTAATTATGCTCGCTCCATGGCCAACCTGACCTATTTTCGAGATTCAATGTTTCCTTCAGGACTGTTTATCCCAAACTGACGCTGTTGTTCTCTTCGTTGACTTGCCCCTTACGTCCACAAAATGACAGTTCTAGTAATGGCGTTACTGTATCTTCGGCAGACGTTGACAACCCAATTACAAGGTCGCCATCTTATAAGACGCATTTATTTCTGGCGGCATAAACAATCATTGAACGTTATTCAGATCACAGATGCGTGTAGACACACATACATTCGGGTACTCCGCTGTTGGTGTTAGAGAGTGAGCGACAGAGAAATATATTATATGTACATATATTAACTGTGTGTATTTGTAATTGATTTGATTTTCTTTTGCATATATATATATATATATATATATATATATATATATATATATATTGAAAAGCAAAAACCTTTTGTACTTAACTTCATCGATTTAAAAAAAACATTTGACAGTATTCATCGAGATTCTTTGTGGAAAATTATGAAGCAATATGGCTTACCATCAAAAATCATAAATATTATCAAAGACATGTATGATGGTTACACATGTGCAGTTCGAACAGAGAAAGGACTGAGCGAATGTTTCCCAATAGAAACAGGGGTTAAACAAAGATGTATTTTATCGCCCTTGTTATTTGAATTGTTATGGACTTCATAATGAAGAAATACTGCACTGGTAATAAAGGCATCAAATGGATACAAGGAGACCATTTGGAGGACCTCGACTTTGTTGATGACATATTCCTCATCAGCAGTCAGATAAAAACGATGCAGGAAAACACAAATGAACTATCAGCAATAGCCAGCAAAATTGGGCTTGAGATCAATCATGAAAAGACTAAAGTCATGAAAAGTTTAATTCCAACAGATGACAAAATATACATAGAAAACAAACCAGTAGAAGAGATCGATCACTTTATCTATCTTGGAAGTCACATTGATCGAGAAGGGGATACAAGTAAAGAAATTAGAATCAGAATAGCTAAAGCAGCAATGTCTTTCAGAAGCCTTGAAAAGTTGTGGAAATCAAAACTAATCAGCACAAACACAAAACTTAGGCTATTCAAATCAAATGTACTATCAATCCTTACGTATGCGTGTGAAAGCTGGAAAACAACAAGAGATATAGAAACAAAGTTGAACGCATTCGAAAATAAATGTCTAAGGAAAATACTTGGTATAGCGTGGAACGAATTTAAAACAAACTAGGAAATTAGAGAAATCGCCAATCAACCACTAATATCTTCAGTAATAAAGAAAAGACGATGGTCATATGTTGGACATGTGATGAGAAGAGATAATAACCGAATAGCAAAGCAAGCCCTCATGTGGGAAACAACAGGTAAGAGAAAAAGAGGAAGACCCAGGGAGACACTGAGAAGAACATTGATGAGAGAGGCAAGAGCAACAGGATTCGGCTCCCTCAATGAGATAGAGCTGCTTGCACAGAACAGAGACAAATGGCGAGATTTGATAAAAAATCTTTAAAAGAAAACTGCTTGAATAAAAATTCAGATATGAGAAGGTGTATCTTGGTCTACGCCCTATGGGCCGGCAACGGCTCGAAGGGTCAATAGATAGATATATATATATATATATATATATATATATATATATATATATATATATATATATATATAGAGAGAGAGAGAGAGAGAGGGAAAGACAGAACAGGAGGAAAAGTACAAATGACACTTATTGTTGTTTGGTTTCTTCTCTTATTGTTCCATTTGGTTTCTTCTCTTATAGTTCCATTTGGTTTCTTCTTGTATAGTTGCATTTTGGTTTCTTCTCTTACAGCTGCATTTGGATTAAAATGGCTCCAATTTATGATTAGGTGACTTCTGAGACATTTATTTTTAAAAAAAGAGCATTTAGTCTATTTGTCTAGAGCTTGAATGTGTGTCCGGCCCTGGTTTCCATAATATATTAGTACGGCTATCACATAACAATTGAGCAGCCTAAGTTTCGTGAGCTTGCTAAGTATATTTGATCTTGAAATACTTGTAAATTTGTTATAGACATTTCATCTCAGCGCGATATAGTTTTTAATAGTTTCAGTTGTGTTTTTCTTCCGGTGACATTTTGCTCAATCTGTTGGTGAAATGGTTAACTTCTTGTAATCTGGAAGCCTTTTTACCGTGCGCAAAGTGATGGAGTCAATTAATTTTATTTTGGGCTTCAGAGCGTTAAGCTCAAGAGAACCACATCTGCGAGAAGTCTCCTAAGATTTTATGTTTGTCCAATTGAAGTCCATTTGGGAGTCGCGATAGCTCAGTGGTTAGTAAACGAAGGACAAGCGCTCACCCAGTTTAAAATGGCTACCTGATTTTTGTTATGGGAAATTAAAGCGGCACGGGTGTAATACCGACCACATTACCCTAAAAATCCTGGGTAGAAGGTCTGTAAAAACTATGGTCACTAACACCATATTTCCTATACACCACTTGGCGTGACGGGGAACTTTATTTATTTTTTTTACTCGAAGTCCATTTCGTTGTCGCCTATGCATATCCACATCCGATCGATTGCTGTTTCGAATAACCTTAGTAAAATGACACAAACTTGCTTCACTCCAGTTTCTACTGGAAACCAGTTGGAGTTGCCTGCCCTTGTTTTTACACAACAAACTCAACCTCATTTGATAGCTTTAATATATATTTTCTTTCACAAATTTTGGCGGAAATTCGTAAATTTTGAGTCCTTTACAAAATGTGAATAATCTGTCTCTCGCCTCGGAAGTTTCATATGTAATAAATATTCATTGTAATTGTTACTATCAACTCGTGTTGTTGCGCCCCTTGCAATGTATCAGCAGCACATTATCCTAGTTGTACGTATGCCCAATACTTGTTAAGAAACTCAAAAACAGTTGTGAACAGAAATTACTTATTAGATTGCTATTCTATGCTCAATTCGTGTGACGACGATGCATGTAAATTATGTGATCAAATTAACTCACTTATTTGAGTTAAAGAGCTGGTAGAGATATCTAGCGTAAGGACCTGTGTCAAGAAGTACGTGTTCAGTCCCACTTCAAACTGACTAATATTCTCTATGTGTCTGTGATATGTTTGTTTTTAGATGTTTCCGAGTGGTATAACAATATTACATGTCCCTATGTAATTTCCTTGACTCTTGTTGCTCAAAGTTTCCATCTATATTACGGATATTCATGTATTTGTTGCTATTACTTCAAACAACACTATCACTTTCATCCAATTCATCCACTAATAACTCTAAATGTCAGCTCTGTGCGTCTACTGCATTAAACTAGGCGTATCTAAGTAAGAACAATTACATTATTTTGATAATTGTTCATCTCTTTTTGCATGATCCACTCTTCACTTTGTGAAGAGATTCAAATTTTGCCACCTGCCTTTTCGGCCTTTATCATCTTGCGATATTAACACCAGATGAATGTGTCCTTAATATCTTTCTTGTCTGTACAATGGATGTGTTGTCAGCCATAATTCTCATACACACTTTAACTGATTCATTAAAATCATCAATTCTACGTACAGCAGAGCCAGCTAAAACCTCGACATCGGAGAATGTTGGTGTCTCCTGTACAGCAGGCACTGTTTACATTCCCACATATACACAACGTTCTACCCACACCCATCTATAGTACAAATAGTACAAACAAAGATGGCTGTGTTCTCACCGTGTACTTTACAACATGTGGACTGCCAGCGCAAATACAGAACAATACAAAATCAAAATGGCTGCATATTGCTCTGTTTTGCGGAGACTAAAGTAGTTCTTTACACCGCTTCGGTTGATTTGTTTATTTTAGTGTATGTTTTGGAGAAAACTTGAGTGAGGAAGTGACTATGTACTCTCAATTTTATTGAAGTCGTTTGGAATCGTCGCCTCTGTGTCGATTAGGGCTGCATGGTGGTCGACCTTGTCAACAGAATTTGCCAACGCGCTTTGGGAAGAGCTGTGACATAAGTGGAACGGATATGTTGAATTCCCAACTGCCTTGAAACTGATTCCATAAACAGAATAAAACAAATATAGATTACCCCCTATTAAATCACTTATAAAATAAAATATTTAAACAGCTTTAGCTCATATACCCCTTGATTCATAAAAACTGTATGTCAGCAGATAAAAAAGGACTCGGAGGAAATAAATATATCTCATGAACATAACAAAAATAAGAAGCAGTTTAACGGAGCTCATACTTAATGTTGGGATCTTCCTAAGTAATCAGGAAAGATACTGAAGTACTAATAGGCACTGTCTATGGAGTACTTATTGGTACTGTCAATGAAAAAAAATATGATGGCTAAATACACAAGGATGCAGAAAAAAATAAAGGTCTTGTTTCCAGTGCAGTCGAAGCCGAAAGTACAGGTTTATGACTTTATATTTCATAACGAATGAGAGTCCCATAACAATGACTTGGATTTAAATTGACGTCTAACCTACTTGGTAGACAGCCGATTTAACTCTCTCGACCACATAACGCTTGAGTAAACAGGGATAGGCACACATATCGTGGTGGGCGGTGAGAAAAGATGGACAATTTGAAGAAAACAAAATAGAAATAAAACAGTATTGGGCAGCTCAATTAAAAGGGAGATATAACAATATACAAAGAGGTTTCGGCCAAAGGCCTTCGTTAGAAACAGAAAAACAGACAACAAATAAACACGGTATTTTCCTTGTTCAACACGAATATTAACGGACAAATGGTCAGGAAGAGGTAGCAGTTGTCAGAACCTAAGATCATCTTCGTTATTTGCTTCACCCATAGGACTGGGTCTGACTTGAGTGTCCAGCTGGAATAAACAGAATTACAGAGATTGACAAATTAAAAAAGCAAATTACAGACAACGTGACCGTTTCGAATCAATTTTCGTCATTTAAACAGACGCTGACAGAATCTTAGCAAATTTCTTGTTTGGCTAACAAGTTATTTCGCACAAAGAAAAAAAACATTCTTTTCAGAAATGTGAAGCCTTGTTAACCGCTGTTCAGAGATTACACAGAACAAGATTAAACGGGACTGGAAGCTAACGAAAAATAAAATGAGGAAGTCTTCTTGAAACAAACGAAACAAAATTTCAGGCTTTAATGGTGTGTGAACGTTGATTTCGGCTGTTGTATTGTTTTAATAAATAACACATGCAAAGATTAAACTGCATTAAAAATAGTATTGACTCAATTTCAATTATTAAATACGCTATTTTTAACACGTTTTCCTTTTGGCACCACATTTTGTGCCTTTTTTACTACTTTTTTATTCTGAAGTTTAAACCATTTGTTTTAAAATACGACATTGAGGTCATAATTGTCTACATTCCTTAAATATGCCCCGTGTTGGTACTGGGACACTCGCGGTGAAGGGATAAAAGAATATATCCACCGTTACCTCACAAGTATGTTGTAAAAAGCGACTAAGGAGGGTTTGAATCGTCGTCTATGGCGTAGTGTAGAGCATGGAATTTTCCTATGCATTTTGGAAAATGCTGTAACAACGATGGAGCGGATATGGGAAAATTTATGACTGTAATGAATTAATTTCATTGATGGCTTGGAATTAAATTGACCTTAAATATCAAATAATATTTTATTAATCTTGTCTTAAGCAAAACAATTTAGTATTTTGTAACATTCATGGAATATAAAACTATTACAATATCGTCGCTGAATACACAAGAGATTTCACTGATTACTTAATTCGATTGATACAAAAGCATTAGATTTTGTTGTTATTTCGTTCCAATATTTTATGCTTGGCTCTGAATAATGGAGCAAACAAAAATAGATATGGAAAAATAACAGCTGCTAATTGCTTGAGTTAAATTATGTAAATAACATCAACTATTAAGAGCTGCCCAATGAATGCATTGAGAATATGAATGCAATGAGTTCCATAGTAGAAGTAATTCAGAAGTAATTTTAATGCCATGAAAAATATACTAACAACAAAACAAATAACAGCAGGGCTGAATCTAAGAATAGCAAAATGTAACATCTTCTCAATATTCCTGTATGGTGCAGAAATATGGACATTTGACAAGGAAACAGAACATAAAATTTAAGACTTTGAAATGTGGATTTACAGATGAATAGGTAGAATTGGAGGGAAAGAAAAGAAAACAAACGATGAAGTTTTAAAACAACTAAAAATAAAAAGAGAACTACTAAATACAATTAAGACAAGACAAATGAATTTTTTGGGACATGTTAAAAGACAGAACAGCCTAATAAAAGTAATATTTGAAGGGAACATACAAGGTAAAAGGCAGACCAAGACTAACATGGACGAGTAACATCAAAAGATGGACAAGTCAATCTATGACAACCTGCACCATCAAAGCAAGAAACAGAGTAGAATGGCGATCCATGGTAGCAATCGTCGTTGCGGAGACGGCACTCGATGATGATGATGAGTTCCATAAGAAGGAATCTTGTAGTTTATGTAGGTTATGTTATGGGATAGCTTAGATGGATCCATAAACAATTACAAGAAATGCAGGAAAGGAGAAATAGAAAATGTGATAATACATGTATCGATGACTGAACAGTGTGTGCTAGACCTGGGACTCTGTGAAAGACGATCACAAGTCGAGCAAATGTGACATATTTTGTTGTTGCCCTAAAAAATAGTCAGTATGGGCTTTTTGTCCGTTTTGAAAGATGATAATAAAAGGTATTTTTCGTATAGAATGTATGAGCCAACATGCCTCAAGTGAGGACGGCTTTTTCCTGACATTAATAATGATATTCGGTATCTATTGATGCAATACTTATTAATACAACGATTCAAAGGTTTGTGCAGGAAAATAATGGAGAGATACATCTTTACAGCAATGATCTGTGGGATACAATGAGGACCGTGTGATGCTAAGCAGGCTTACCTGTTCATGCTTTGCTTCCATTTTCCACTCTTAGCATGTTTCACAAAATCATACCGATAATTCCAGCAGTTCACGTAGGGCCGCGTTAGGAAGACACTGCGCAACTCTCAATCGCAAAAACACATAAATTATCTTCTTCATTTGCTTTTTAACTCCCTGTGGAGCATAGGTCTTCAACAAACACTTTCCAAGCCGTTCTGTTTCTTGCCATTCTTTTAAGATTATTTCATGTCTTCCCCATCACCTTCATCTATACTTCCCCCTGTCTTCTCCAAGAGTAATTTGGTCTTCCTCTTTCTCTCTTCCCCTGAGGATTCCTACTCTCAGTTGGCTTCCGCAGTATATGTCCTATCCAGCGACATCGTCTTCGCAGTATCTCTTTATCCACTGGTATTTGACTGGTGCATTTCCATAATTCTATGTTAGTGATTCTGTCCTGCAATTTTCATCCTTTTATTCTGCGTAAGCATCCATCAATGAAAGTCTGTATCTTCATGATTGCCAATTTGGTTGTTCTCCATGTTTCACAGCCATATAATAAGACTGACTTAACATTGGAGTTGAACATTTTTATTTTTGTATTTAACCTAATTTCTTTGGATTTTCATATGTTTCCCAGTGCAACAAAAGCTCCTCTTGCTTTTGATATCCATATTTTTGTATCATTTTCTGTTCCTCCATCTTTATCTATATTACTACCCAGATATATGTAAGATTGTACGTCTAGAACAGGTATTTCTCCTAATTTTATTTTGTTATTGCCAACTGTATTAATTCTCACAATGTTGGTCTTATTTCTATTAATTTTCAGTCCTGGCTGTTGTGATCCACTGGATTCCATTTCTGTTGTTTTGAGTTATTTTTTAAAATCCAAACTATGACCAGTAGAAATAGAAATGGAGACAGAAGGCATCCCTGCCTTACTCCTGTTCTTATTTCAAATGCTTCTGTAAGCTGCCTTTCATGCACCACACTACATTTCATTCCTTCAAAAATTGTTATTTTCAGGCCAATAACCTTTATGGGGATTCCGTAATGACTCAGCAACTTCCAAAGCATTCCTCTGTCTAAACTATCAAATGCGTTTTCATAATCTATGAATCCAACATAAAGTATAAAGTAGGGACTGTAGTTCTGAACTTTGTTCAACTATTATACGTAGAGTAGCTATGTGATCAGCGCATGATCTGTTCTTCCTAAAACCTGCTTGTTCATTTCTCAAATGTTTCTCTATGGCCTCTTTTAGTCTCTCCAGAATGATTCTGCTTAGCATTTTTCCTGGAACTGATAGTATCATAATTCCTCTATAATTTACGCACTCCTGTATACTTCCTTTCTTTGGTAATTTTGATCATATAACCTTCTTTGCAGTCTTTAGTTATTTCTTCCATCTCCCAAATTTTATCTAATAGATTATGTAATATACTGGTAGATGTGTTAATATCTGCTTTGATGGCTTCCGCAGGAATTTCATCTGGTCCTGTGGCTTTACCATGTTTTAAAAGCTTGAGGCCTTGCATTATTTCTTTTTACTTTGTTTTCCACAATTAACGTGTAACTCTTCTTCTGCTGATAGTATATCTGGAGGATTATTTGAGCCGGGTCTATTCAAATGTTTTTCAAAGTGATCTTTCCATCTCTCCATTTGTTCCCTTATATTACTAAGCAGATTTCCTTTCTTATCTTTAATAAAGGCATTGATCTGTTTGTATTTTCCACTTAATTTATTTGTGCAGTTGTACATTTCTTTCATATTCCCTTTGTTTGCTGCTCCCTTTGCCTCGTTAGCTAGTTCATCTATTTATTTCCTCTTATCCCTTTTAAGAGGACGCAATTCAACACATGAAAAGAGGCAAAGCTCCAGGTCCTGACAATATAACAATTGAGGAGATAAATGCATTAGGAGAGCTGGGAGTACAAGTCATAGCAAAATTACTCAATGACATATATAACACTGGACACATACCCGAAGATCTACTAAAATCTATCTCTGTAGCCATACCGAAGAAGTCAGGCGCCACTGATTGTGAAGACCATCGCACTATTAGTCTCTTGAGCCATATGACTAAAATATTACTAAGAATCATCATGAGACGTATAAGGAACAAAATAAAACCAGAAATAAGTGAGGAACAATGTGGATTTGTGGAAGGAAAGGACACCAATAATGCAATATACATCTTAAGAACATTGATAGAAAGATCTATAGAGGTAAAGAAAGATCTATATATGTGCTTTATAGACTACGCGAAAGCATTTGACAAAGTAAAGCATGTGTAAATAATTAATATGCTGGAGAAATTAAACATTGATGGCAAGGATCTGCGAATCATAAAAAAACATGCACTGGCAACAAACAGCAGCTATACGAATTAACAACGAAACAGGACAATTCCAATATATAAAACACGGAGTCAGACAAGGCTGTGTTCTGTCACCGGATTTGTTTTCACTTTACATCGAATATATTATGAGATCAATTGTAGACAAAAAAGGAATTGAAGTCAACGGTCACAACATAAATAATTTGCGATATGCGGATGACACAGTCTTAATAGCGGAGACAGAGAACGAACTACAAGAAATGATAGACATTATAGTAGAAGAAAGCAACAAGAAAGGTCTCAGTCTGAATAGTAAGAAAACAGAAGTAATGGTCATATCGAAGAAACAATCATCACCATCATGCAGCATAAAAATAAACGAGACAAATCTGAAACAAGTGCAACGTTTCAAATACTTGGGCACAATAATAACATCAGATGGGAGATGCACCACATAAATAAAAAAAACAGAATAGCTCAGGTCAAAATAGCATTTCAGAAAATGAAAAATATCTTATGCAACAAATGTATGTCAATAGAAATGAGAAAGAGAGTTCATCAGTGCTATATAGAACCAATTCTGACCTATGGAAGCGAATCATGGACAGTAGACAAACAAATGAAAAGACGATTAGATGCCACAGAGATGGGATTTCTCAGAAGAATGTTGAAAGTTCCCTAGACAGCTAAAAAGACCAATGAGGAAGTTCTCAAAAAGGCCAACACAAAAAGGGAGCTCTTAAAAAAACATCAGAAAGAAGCAATGAACATTTTTCGGGCACATCATGAGAAGAGGAAAGTTGGAATACTTACAACTGGCAAAATAAAAGGAAAGAGAGATCGCGAACGATAAAGAGAGAAAATATTGGATAGCTTGGTGTCATGGCATGGAAAACAGTCAACAACAGAACTGATACGATGCACTGTAGATAGAAGATTGTGGAGGGACATGATCACCTACGCCAACCGGTATGGCGCATGATGATGATGATCCCTTTTAATGCATCTTTTCACTTCTTTGTTCACACCTGTGTAAGCTTCCTCTGTCTTGGCTTTATTACATCTCGTTTTGCTTTTATTTATGTCTGCCTTCTTGTTTTTTCTTTCTGTAATTTAATCCAGGGTCTCTGCTGTCATCCATGCCTATTCTGGCGTTCTCTTGTCCCAAGTGTTTCTTTGCATGTCTCTTTCCATATATTCTTTACCTGTTTCCAATGATCTTCTATATTTATTGTATTTTCTAGTTGGAGGACTTGGTATTTGTTTGATATTGTGACTGCGAATTTATCTTTAATTCCTTGTTCATTAAGGAACCCTACATTGAAATACTTTCTACCCTTATTCGTTGTAGTATATCTCTTTCGTTTAAGTTTAAACCAGTTTGGCTAACAGAAAATGATGATCTGAAACTACATCTGCACCTCTATATACTTTTACACCCTGTAAAGATGACTTTGATTTTCCGTTCTATGAACTGGTAACACCCATGTAGCTTTATGTTTTCTTTTATGTTGGAATATTGTTCCTCCTAGGCTCACTTGATAAAGGGCACAGAAATTCACAAATATCTCTCCATTCTCGTTTATATCACCTAGTCCATGTTTTCCCATAATCTCTTCGAAGCCTCTGTTGTCTGATCCTACCTTATCATTTAGGTCTCCCATCAAGATTATAATATCCTTGGCTCGTCTTGCATCCATCTGACATTGTAACTGTTTACAGAATTCCTCTTTAACTAAATCATCCTTATCATTGGTTGGTTCATAGAATTGGATAATGTGTAATTTTATTTTGTTTTTTGTTGTTTATTAAATGGTGCTCTCATTAGTCTTGGCCCTACTGCTTCCCATTCTATTAGTGTCTTCTGTGCATTCATTGATAACATTATAGCTACCCCTTCACTATATTATGTTCCAGGTTCCTGGTGCCCTGATTATAAAATCATCTCTCCTGTATTTAGTTGTATTCTTTCCGTTTCTAGCCATATTGTCTCACACATTCCCAGTATATCTATTTTGTAATTTCTCATTCCTGCTGCTACCGTGCAGCTTATCCTTGTTTCTTTAGGGTACGTACATTCCAGGTGCCAATTCTGAGGAATTTCCTGGTAGAAAAAAGGTGGTCGGCAACCCGGATACCTTACGGCTTTCTCCGGCTTGCGTCATACGTCTCTTAGATAGAGAGTTTTTATCTTTCCTGGATGGCGCATTTAATTTTATTCTATTCTTTGACTTGTCAATGTTTATGAAGTTTTTTTGGCTTATTCTTTTTACAGTATGGGATAGCCAGTCCCTTGCCCAACTCACCTTAGTCGCCTCTTATGAGCTTGCCATGGTAGGGAAAAGTGCTACATTTCTTTACTCCCTTTCAGTCCCCGGCAGCGTACGGGGCAAAACCACGTATGCGCGTCATTTATTATCAAACATATAATCTAAGCACACTGGCTGGTACGCCAGTCAAACTCCAGAAGAACACAGTCTTGCCCCTTTGACTAACATCAAGTGCATACTCTACTTCAGCTAATCCGGAACCATCCAGAAAAAAATAATAAAATACCATTGTGATCACAATGACAGTGATTGGTGAAAAGAAGAAAACACAAAACATATTCCAAGTATTCATCTGATACACAATTCTCCTACAGGGTTTTATTTTGTTTCTACATTACATTTTCCACTAATTTGTCTAATCAAAAAATGTAGATTCTCCAAATAAATATATTGCATACTCGACATAAACATTTGGTAATTTGGTTATGGAAGGCCCCGGTATCACTGCAAACGAATTAAAATCCATAATTGCTCAACTCCCCGTGCCAGCGTAATCGACATAAACATGTAATAGTGGACAAGAAATTGCTAATGCAGGACATTTAATATAATGAAAAATATTTACAAGGCGGCTGCACTACAGTCAAAAGTGAACAAGAAAATGATGGATACGAAGTAGTCACGCCTAAGATGTGAATATATTATGTTTATGTTGTGATATATTCATTATTTATTTCAAATTATTGAAGCAAAATATACGGAAACTGAATGTAATGAAACAAGTCTTGAACTGTGAAATGCGTTGTGAGAATGGTGCTATTATATACGTAAAGGTAAAGGTAAAGTACGAGCTTGAACCGGCGTCTTAGCACGCGAGTTTCCACCCATATGTGCTCGGCCGCCTATCCAGAAATGTTCGGAATTTCTGTATAGTGTCGCATTTAAACTCAGATGCGAAGCGACATTCCTCACCTTCTCAGGGTAATACCCTGGTACCCATTTCTGCCAACGGCTGGGTCGACCGTGGGGGTATTTTTTTTTCCAACCACGAATACAATTCACGCTGCTCCCAGCGGGAATCGAACACGGGTTGTCCGAACGTCGGTAGCCCAGTCGGGTGGTTTCCCAATTAGGCTACAGAGGCCCCCACGTAGAATATACGTGCTCACAGTTAGCAGGTTTTCTCAAAGCTCTTTTCAAAAGTGGAATAACTGGTTTGGGTTTTCAAGAACAGTCTTTCAACAAAATGTATCGCCAGGTAAACGCTGTCTCATCGGTTGTCACTAAAGAATTCAGTGGAGCAGATATTTCCGTGGATCTCGCTGTTTTGTGTTAGTTTATGTAGACTGACAGGATGCACAGACAATTGCAAGGTTGTCATCGTTGCCTCGAGAGAGCTAAACAAATGATCTTGTTAAGCTTCAAAAGCAGGACACAATAGACTGAAAAGTCATTTGCTCGGACTACGGTGGATCTCATCACCCATTTGTGTTTGCGTACAAACTACGGTTGATCTCATCACCAACACGTGTATGCGTACAAACTACGGTTGATCTCATCACCAATATATGTATGTGTACAGACTACGGTTGATCTAAACACCAATATATGTATCTGTACAGACTACAGTTGATCTCAACATCAATATGTGAATGTGTACATGCCCCGCAGACAACCAACCATAGATTGATTGATGTATTCGCAGGGTTGCCATTTAGTTCACCATTTACTGACTGAAAACAACGATTGCCCAATATTCGCAGTCTGATAATAATGGAAACGAGAGAATACTCTACTTTCCTGTTATCGGTGAATGATGAAACATTCATTTTATTTGATAATGCTCATTACACAAATGATACTCGTATAATATATTGATGTTATGAAGATAAACATTTTTTTTTAAATTGTATTTTAAGTTTAGTGTATACGACTGTCATGTTTTAAAATTTTCATACAAAAGTATTGCAATAATTGTTTGATGTTGTGGTGACGTACTAGTCACCCTAAAACATCACGCAGAAAATATAACAGAACGCAATTAGAATTTACGCATAGCTGGAACAGCAGTAAGACAAGGGCGTGTACTATATCATCTATTGTTTATTATATACATGGACCACATATGTAAGGTACTAACCCATCAGAGACAATACTAGATTACCGAGCTTCTATTTGCAGACGATCCGACACTAATACATGGAATAATAGAACACCTACAATAACAATTAAAAAGAGTTAACAGTTCAGGCACCCCAATACAGTATGATAATCAACACCAACGGACCGAAATCATAAAGTATACAAAATAAAAATAGAGCATCACTATAGCAATAAATGGCGACAGACAATGAAAACAAGTGAAGGAATTTTAATATCTAGGAAGTCTATTGACAAACCACGATTCACAAGCAAGAGAAATAAATTCATGATGCGATAGAGCTTGACAAATCATTTGAGAGATATCACCACAGCAGTACAACAAAGGGTATAATACTAGAGGTAAAACGGATAATATAATACTAGACTATAACGGATAATATAATACTAGAGTATAACGGATAGTATAATACTAGAGGTAAAACGGGCACTCTACGTCCAATATTCATCAATATTCTGCTACCAATGCCAGACCTGGACCATAGATGCAAGAACAATAAGTAAAATTACCATTACAGAAATGCAATGCGTTAGACTCATGACAGGGAAAAGCTTGTGAGATAAAATCAGTAATGAAGAACTGAGGAAAGAGCTACGAATAATTCAGTCATTGAAAACATAAAGAAACACGGATAAAATAGAATAAAAGACAGAAAGATCAGAATAAAATACGACGAGCCTTCAATAAACGTTACAAGAACATAGACACAAAGGCTGACCACGAAAATGTTGGATTGATAGGATACTGTTATAGGATAAACGCTAGGCAACATAAGAGTAACAGAGGCCCACGGAAGTGCAAAAGAGCGCAAATTATATCTCCCTTCAACTCTGAAAAGTAAATGTAGAAGAAAAGTTAAAGAAATGTTTCACTTGTCGGAGAGAACCACTCTTATATTTGGATATAAAAACTATAATGATTGTTACATTGTGGGATATAACGACTACCATATTTGAAACTTCCTGTGTATGTTAAATTATTGTAGGATTAAACATTTGACAGATACAAATTAAGATCATGTTTGATATAATACAAATGGTCTGTGGAATTTTAATCGAGTGAAGCTTTATTTATTAACAAGAAATATTTTACAAACAAATTCCTCTGTAGAATAATGCAATTTATGGCTAATATAAACATCGCAACAGTAACTAATCTCGTATAGAAATAGTCATAGGCATAGATTTGTCGTTACTTTTCGATGTTTACTGGAAAATACAAGACAATGGGTTTAAGACACTACACTCATTTAAAAACATTGTTATTAAGTCAGTCACGAAAGAATGCGAAACGTTCCTGTTCATGCTACAATGCAGCGTATTTGTCTGGGAGATAATGTCAGCTGAGCTCAGTCTATCCTGGTGAACCAGAATGAAGAGTAATGAAGGCGCACCCAGACGCTATGTTTAGAGCATGAAAGTGTCCGGTGACTGACGCCCGCACAGTACGCCCACCCTCCACATATACACGTGTGCGAGAAAATAACTATCTATAGAATAGATTTCAGCTTCACAAATAAGTCAAGGCAATGCAAACTTATGTGTCGACTCAAGATGTCTTCAACGAGAGACAAACACAAACAAGGCAGGTTATAATTTTCTTAAACAAAATTATAGAAAAGTGAACAATCGTGATAATTGTGGATGTTAACCATATTATAATGGGAACTTGGAGCAGATTAAAAGTTTGTAGGGTAACCCCATAAATGATACCTTGAACATGAAAGTTTTATCGAAAAACATTTTATCCGGTTCTCGTTACTCGATATTTGGAAATGCAGACGATTCTACTGTCACCTTGACGAGATTGTAACATGTGGCGATCTTTATTCACTTTCTTGTTGGCCGTGGTGTGGTCACGACATTGGTAAACAAGTCAACTCTTTTTATTAGCATAATTGTCACATACCCAGTTACCGCTCTTTTTACTGCATTAGTAAACACATTTTTTTTACTTGTTTTGGTGGCCACACCAATATGATGAAATAATATAAAATGTACTATATTTGTTGAATAAATAATTGTTAGCATGCTCATATAATTTTACAAATTACTGTTAAATAATTATATAAATTTGTAATAAGTTTTTTTCTAAATTTGTAAATTTACCAAAATTGCTATCAAATTAGCTGTTCAGTTGTCGGATGTACAGCTTTATTACCGTCACGGATTTTCTTGGCTACACATTTATGATAGCGCTCCCTGTAACTTTCTTAACGTTAGAGAGCTCTTTCATCACCATTATCCCTCATTTAACTGCATTTCATCAACATCTGTTGTCTTTTTCTGCTTGGATTTTCCCACTCCTTTTATGAAGCTATCAAGATATCAATGTCTGTTGCTAGCTTTATTTATTTCTTTTTTTTTTGTTTGCTCTATAAATATTTGTCCTTCCATCATTTATTGAATTTTGCTTGGTTACGACCAAGCCATTTACTTTGGCTGTCCAATATTTCATTGTGTAGCCTTTGTATGTTTTCTTCAAATTATTTAAATGTGTAGTTCTTTCTATTGTGAGTGTTTGATTGCCTGTGATAAATAATATGCACTGTTTGATTTTAATTTGTGTATTATGCCACATTTAAGATAGGCACAGAACTGATTGCTGGCATGCCCAAGGATTCTTTTCTTTAACGGAAATTTGTGATAAAGTGTGGGGGAGGGTGTGTTGCTTAAAAAAGAAAAAAGAAAAAAACAGGAGAGATAGGTTTGAATGAAAGGAATAAAAAAATAAACGCGTGTCAGTGATTGTAGATTTTACATTGGAACTCATTGAAGCAATATCAAGATAAGTATGCGAAAACCCCATAGTAAGATTGGTATCTGAGTGCACGGAACGGAGATTAACATTGCATCTCTCATTTTTCCTCATATCTTATTTTCATTATTTCTAATATTCTAAGCTTTTTATATGGCATTGCGTGTGGTCACATACAGAAAATGTCATCAACATGACATTTTTGATCAATATAAATATTTGCCAGATATTGCCATATATATATATATATATATATATATATATATATATATATATATATATATATATAAAGTTGAAGAGAGCAATAGGCAAATTAACAATCGTCTTTGTTCGTGGGTTCGAGTTTACTGGAAACATAAACACAATAATAGCTACACATTTACACAATATTTTTTTATATTTCATCAGCAGTAGCTGCCGGTTCAAGGTTAGATGCACACACACACGATATAGAAAAGAAACGTAACACTGGAGGACCTTTAACAAAACTCGACTATTGTAATGTAACCGTTCACGACTTGTAGTTTGCAGTAACAACACACTGAGAACCATAAACGTGATGAATGCATAGTGGCGCTACACGTGAACACATGACGTAAAACATTTATTTAACCCCGTGACGTATTGTTACCTATGCTCTGTAAAGAGAGAAAGTAACAACTGCAAAGATGTGCTCTTTTTGCATGAAAGCTTATTTTTATTATTATTAAAATGTCTGAACCTTACCTTTGTTGCCCCATTTAAACCCTTTTTTTTTTTTTCGTTCACCAACTTTCACCTCTGGTGAAGTTCCTAGAGACTAGGAACTAAATTGTGCGTGCTTTATCCATTTTTCCCTGGCAGCCTTGTGCACAGGGGTCCCTCGCCGTACAAGCAAATAACTCCGTCGTCGGAGGTATTCATATTTTTTTTTCGTCGATGAGTAATTGACGTTTCAAGCCGGGTCTCCCTACTGAGACCAGGGGTGGTTACCGCAGAGAGAAATTATCAATAAAAATCTCAATTGGTTCAGCCGGGATTTGAACTCACAACCTCTGTCTCAAGGCCGCTGTCTTGCCTCGAGACCAACCAGTCCCCAAGCGTTGTGTTTGTGTGTTTGATTCTTCTCAATGGTTGTTTATTGGCATTGTTTTGCTTACTGTCATTATTTGTCCACTGCCACAGCTTGGAGGATACACAGGAGCCTCGGTGGCTGAGCGGTTAGTGTGCTCTCCTCGGTGGCTGAGCGGTTAGTGTGCTCGCCTCGGTGGCTGAGCGGTTAGTGTGCTCGCCTCGGTGGCTGAGCGGTTAGTGTGCTCGCCTCGGTGGCTGAGTGGTTAGTGTGCTCGCCTCGGTGGTTGAGTGGTCAGTGTGCTCACCTCGGTGGCTGAGTGGTTAGTGTGCTCGCCTCGGTGGCTGAGCGGTTAGTGTGCTCACCTCGGTGGCTGAGTGGTTAGTGTGCTCGCCTCGGTGGCTGAGTGGTTAGTGTGCTCGCCTCGGTGGCTGAGTGGTTAGTGTGCTCGCCTCGGTGGCTGAGTGGTTAGTGTGCTCGCCTCGGTGGCTGAGTGGTTAGTGTGCTCGCCTCGGTGGCTGAGTGGTTAGTGTGCTCGCCTCGGTGGCTGAGTGGTTAGTGTGCTCGCCTCGGTGGCTGAGCGGTTAGTGTGCTCGCCTCGGTGGCTGAGTGGTTAGTGTGCTCGCCTCGGTGGCTGAGTGGTTAGTGTGCTCGCCTCGGTGGCTGAGCGGTTAGTGTGCTCGCCTCGGTGGCTGAGTGGTTAGTGTGCTCGCCTCGGTGGCTGAGCGGTTAGTGTGCTCGCCTCGGTGGCTGAGCGGTTAGTGTGCTCACTTTCTGACTAGAAGGGTCCGGTTTAATCCCCAGCAGTGGAGGCATTTTTGCTGGACCGACAAGGCTCTCCATTCCTCTAACATTGGGCACATGAAATTTTTCTGGCAAGTAAAGGCGGCCTGGCATGATACCGACCGTTTCACCCAAAAATGTGCCGTGGTCACAGATAAATATTGGCACTAACAGCAAGTGGTCATTAACACCATATTCCCCATATGGCCTAGCAAGGCAGGGAACCTTTACTTGTAGAAAGAAACATTTTAAGCATGCAAAAAATGTGGAAAGTTTGTTTACTAAAGCCAGTATCACTAGCAAGATGTTAAACACATGCTGCATGTAAATGTGGATATATATTTCAGAAAGAGACACACGTTGTACATGCGCATACAGTTAACACATTGAAGCGAATGCTCAAAAATTTTTATAAAAAACTATAAAATGTTTGCTATCTATTAATGCAGTTTTCTGTGCTTCCCGTGATAACGCTGTAGCTACTCCTTCACTGTGTTGTGCTTTAGGTTCCTGGGTTTAGGTTTGTGAAGTTTTTGCGTCTTATTTTTTTATTTTTTTTTTTTACAGTAGAGGATAGCTAGTCCCATGCCCAACGCTCCTTAGTCACCTCTTACGGGAACATGCCTGGTAGGGAACAGCGCTACAATTCTTTATTTCCTTTCGGGCCCAGGCAGCATACGGGAGAAAGACCAAAATATTCTTGGAAAAGACAGATGGAGGCAAAGATGAAGTTAATGGAGAAGACATGGAATGATTATAAAAGAATGGCAAGAAACGGAGCGGCTTGGAAAGTGTTTGTTGAATAACTATGCTCCACAGGGAGCTGAAAAGTAGAAGAATGCAGTCTTAGATTTCTAAGGAACCTGAAATTTATATGAGGGCTATATGTGTGCTACAAACACTTTTGATTGCAATATGTTTAAAATTAAAAATTTGCTTTTTTTGTTTGATTAACCCACTTGTCCTGGAAGGATATTTACTGTTTGCACTGCTGAGTTTCTGTGTGGTATGTATTGATACAACATAAGCAATTAATGATTTCTGCATGTTGGTACCAATTATAAATTGATTATTGTTTGTTGGTAGTAAACAATGTACCAGTCTGTGTTCATACCACTGATTTGTCATTTACTGTCTTTTGCAATGATTGAGTAGTTGTTTTCTATTTTATTAAATGCACGGATTGATTATTATGACGTGTTATCGAACTGTAACAAGAACAGGCATTTTTAACAGCAGCATGATCTAATAATGTTGAGTAGAAATATAGATTGGTAATGAAAAGAAGTAACATAAACTAGTTCTGTTCTGTGAAAGAACAGACTAGTAACGTGCGGAAATATCATGAACTAGTTCTGTTCTGTGGCAGAATAGACTAGTAATGTGTGGAAGTAACATGAACTAGTTCTGTTCAGTGACTGTATAGACTAGTAATGTGTGGAAGTAACATGAACTAGTTCTGTTCTGTGACAGTATAGACTAGTAATGTGTGGAAGTAACATGAACTAGTTCTGTTCTGTGACTGTATAGACTAGTAATGTGTGGAAGTAACATGAACTAGTTCTGTTCAGTGACTGTATAGACTAGTAATGTGTGGAAGTAACATGAACTAGTTCTGTTCTGTGACAGTATAGACTAGTAATGTGTGGAAGTAACATGAACTAGTTCTGTTCAGTGACTGTATAGACTAGTAATGTGCGGAAGTAACATGAACTAGTTCTGTTCTGTGACTGTATAGACTAGTAATGTGCGGAAGTAACATGAACTATATAATAATATTCGGTAGTTGTATAGGCAGGTAATGTGCATACGTAAAATGAACCAACAATATCAATAGATAATATAGAGCAGTAAATAAGTACCTTTACATCTGTGTATGGTTATTAGTCGTTATATTTGTGTACCTTTGTATGTGGTACAATAACGAACTTACTGAATGCCATTTATAACAGTGGTCATATTCCTAATAATTTTCTACAACCCACGACCAAAGCCAAGGAATATGATGAATATAGAACTATTAATTTATTATGTCATATTACAAAGATCATGCTAAGAATCACTGTAAAGAAAAGAGAAGACAAATACAAATGAGTAAAGGAGAAATAGCAAACGAGCGATTTGAAGATATGGACAAACCGGTTTAGCGGAATGACAACTGATGATGAAGTAGCCAGGAAGAAAAACATTTTTAAAATATTGTCGTTAGAAGGTTGGACACTTTTGTTGCTGATAATTAATGTTTTACTTTTTAAAATGTTTCATGAGATTGTCATTAGTTGAACAGCCAGTTTTGTTCAGTACAGCTCACAGTGGGATCGATTTCACTTATTTTGTTAATGAAGAGTTGCAGATTATTGTTTGTTGTAAGTGATACTTTACAATGTTTGAAAGTAACAAATACAAGCAGGCAGAAGTACATTATCAATCTCATTATTAGAAATGTAACTAATCAGAAAAGACATAATCAGAAATTATAATTTGATTCTGATTATAATTTAAGAGAAAAGAGTAGGCATTGAACTAATCCTAAGCTACATACAGAAACAACAAATAAACTGGTTTTCTCTATATAAAAAGAATACTGTGTGATTTCTTACCACAAAAAGCATATATTAAAAGAAAAAAAGAGAAGAACAAGTGGCAGACCCAGAGTAAGATGGACAGATAAGATCAAAGAAAGGCGACAGCATGACCAGCTGGCAAAGTGTGAAGCCGTCAGAAGGGCGAGAACCCGAACTTTGTCTCTCCCTCAAAGTGTACAAGAGGAAGTGAAGAAAGAAGAGAAGAAAGTACAGTAACATTTATTGACATGGATGACATAGTTTGATGTTAAACACCACTCTACAATTCCGGGTACAACTGTGAATTGGATATTTAATAATAGAGAAAACACGAAATCAATAGAAGTTAAAAAAAATAAAAGGTGAATAAAATTAATATTCATTTACAAAGATCGTTTCACAACAGTTGCATATAGTGAGAAATTCATGAAAATGCAGGAGTCTATAAAATGAGAAGATGAATAATCACCTCTCTCGAATGTGGTTAAACGTTGTCACTTGCAACAAACAAAAGCAACAATCTTGACGGTTCTACCTACATTAAGAGAGTTGGAGACATTTGACAGATTCTAGACTTATTTTGCACCTAATAAGATTCCATGAATGCTGATTCAAACAAATGTGGCCTGTAGGATCTCATAGATCTCTAAGATAAGATAGAAGTATAGATCAATCCGTAATGAGACTTCACGGAAATATAGATTGTCAGCATTGAGACAATCGAACCACAGCTGTCTTTGAGAACAAAGAGCTACACAAATATCAAGCACAGAAATATATTTAAAGTATTTAGTTACGATCATTAGTTCTAGGGAAAATCGAATTTAATCTTGCAAGAGATTACGTGATCAGGTTGTGTTTTTCATGTCTGTGACGTCAGAAAGATACGGGAGGTAAGATTGATGAGAAGATTAAAAAAAAAAAGTCGAAGAGTCAGTGGCAAATATAAAAACGAAGTGAAGTGAGAAAAGTTTAGATTCATCTTGTAGATGTAGACTATGTTCCGACCTTGGTAGCCAACCACATGTCGTGATGCGAAGGTCGTGATTAATGTAGAGTGGTGACGTCAACCTGATGGCTGGATGCTGCGACCAAGGAAGAAAGACTGTGACAGATGGAAATATGGAACAAAATGATAATGGGATGAGTTAGAAGAGAGAGAGAGAGAGAGAGACTGAGAAAATGACAAGGAAAGAATTATGGGCCAAGAGTTTGTTGAGAATAAATGCGATTTATCGATCCCTTAGCAGTAAGAACATGACAGAACAAACCCACTAAGAAGAAAGTAACATCTGGTGAAGAGAAAGGATTTAGGTCTGTACTTGACACCGCATCTTGTGAACTAACCGAGACTTCGAAAAGTTAGAAAATATTGACAGCGATAATGAAAATCTGCTCATAACTTTGCTTTAATACACAGAACAATGCATGACATATACGTGGTAAGACAGCTAGGGCACAATTAAAGAATGTTCCGTAATTTAATAGTGACATAGGGGGTTGAATGACAATTTATATTTCGAAAGTAGGACAAGAGAAGCCACCTTCTGCACGAGGATGTTAATAGAAAAATATATAGAAGTAAACAAACCAATCTATGCATGTTTCATGACCACACGAAAACAAACAAGGAAATTATGAATTAGATGAAAATGAAAAAAAGAACACAATTATAAAAAGACAACTGAAATTTTTGGACATGTAACACAACACCCTACTAAATGTAATAGTATATAGACTAGGGTAGAATATATCACACAATTAGTAATAGAGATATAGCTTGGTTCGGATATGTTAGTAGTTACCCACACTAAGTAGAGATGGTAGCGGTAACATAAATATAACGCAGTCACAGAAATAGAAGAACATAGCACGTTTTGGGAATGGAACATTCTAGCTGTTATTGGAAAGGCTGGGAAATAGATGTAAACTTGACTTGACTTTGTCACATTTCCAGAATTGAGAACTTGGTAAACAAACTCGGGGGCAGGTTAAGTTCATAAGAGATATATCACTCTTAGGGTACATGCCAACATTATTATTTTTTTAAAAACTCAGTGGTTAGCCTAGAAGGTAAAAGAGACAGAGGCAGACCAAGACTAACAATGACAAGTAACATCAAAAGCTGGACAAATCAGCCTATGACAACCTGCACCATCAAAGCAAGATACAAAACGAATGGTACGTAAAGACATAAGATAGCAGTGTAAAGCAAGACGACTTGTAATATTTTGATAGAATGAAAGGTAGAATTAGAAATTTCACAGACAATATGTATTAAGAGATGCCTAAAATAAGTAACGGTGATAACCACTTTAAAGCATTCAGACATTAGAACATTAATTTTAGAATTAGAATTTGTAATTATAGATGCACTCAACTAATACCTTCACTTGTACAACGAGCGATCTAATAAACTTGTGTAAGTAAAATTTAGGAAACAAAGGATTCAATTGATACAGTAATGTGTGAAGAGCAGGCTGGGTTTAGAAAAGGGAGAAGCTGTCTCGACCACATTTTCACTCTACGACTTATATAGGAGGAACACATTGAAAAACAAAAACCTTTTGTACTTAACTTCATCGACTTCAAAAAAGCATTTGACAGTATTCATAGATATTCTTTGTGGAAAATTATGAAGCAATATGGCTTACCATAAAAAATCATAAATATTATTAAAGACATGTATGATGGTTACACATGTGCAGTTCGAACATAGGAAGGACTGAGCGAATGTTTCCCAATAGAAACTGGGGTTAAACAAGGATGTATTTTACCGCCCTTGTTATTTGGAATTGTTGTGGACTTCATAATGAAGAAATGCTGCACTGGTAATAAAGGCATCGAATGGATACAAGGAGACCATTTGGAGGACCTCGACTTTGCTGATGACATAGCTCTCATCAGCAGCCAGATACAAACAATGCAGGAAAACACAAATGAGCTATCATCAATAGCCAGCAAAATTGGGCTTGAGATCAATCATGAAAAGACTAAAGTCATGAAAAGTTTAATTCTAACAGACGACAAAATATACGTGGAAAACAAACCAGTAGAATAGATCGATCACTTTACCTATCTTGGAAGTCACATTGATCGAGAAGGGGATACAAGCAAAGAAATTAGAATCAGAATAGCTAAAGCAGCAATGTCTTTCAGAAGCCTTGAAAAGTTGTGGAAATCAAAACTCATCAACACAAAATTTAGACTATTCATATCAAATGTACTATCAATCCTTATGTATGCGTGTGAAAGCTGGAAAACAACAAGAGATATATAAACAAAGTTGAACGCATTCGAAAATAAATGTCTAAGGAAAATACTTGGTATAGCGTGGAAAGAGTTCAAAACAAACGAGGAAATTAGAGAAATCGCCAATCAACTACTAATATCTTCAGTAATAAAGAAAAGACGATGGTCATATGTTGGACATGTGATGAAAAGAGATAATAATCGAATAGCAAAGCAATCCCTCATTTGGGAAACAACAGGTAAGACAAAGAGAGGAAGACCCAGAGAGACACTGAGAAGAACATTGATGAGAGAGGCAAGAGCAGAAGGATTCGGCTCCCTCAATGAGATAGAGCTGCTTGCACAGAACAGAGACAAATGGCGAGATTTGATAAAATATCTTTAAAGGAATTGAAAACTGCTAGAACAAAAATTCAGATAAGAGGAGTATCTTGGTCTACGCCCTATGGGCCGGCTACGGCTCGAAAGGTCAATAGATAGAAGTAAAATTTCTTGGCCAGTGATTGACTGCATATATTCACGTTAAGACATTAACTAACAGTCTAAAGTGAACTGATCACATCAAAAGTTGGACATGTGAAAATATGACAACATGCACCGTCGAGCCAGAAGAAAGATTAAAATGGCGCTCCATAGTAACCAAACTTTGATGTGGCGCGCAATGAATGAGGGGAGTGAAGTATAACATTATCTAGCATAGGCCATAAGTTGTGGGTGAGCTTGACCAGGATTTTCATTCGCGGGTACTGCCTTACACACTCAACGATGCCGGCACCCTTTTTCAGCTTTGTCGACACAATAGATTCAGGTCAGAATCGAACGCATGTTCATCACGTCGTCAACCTAGCTCCCTAGTTCCTGCGCCAATAACGTTCCTAACAGCTATGCCATGCTACCCTAGAATTGCCTTTAATGGGATTACTGTGACCACAAACCACTCTCCATGTGTGTGCCACATATTTACACCCCAGAAAGAAATACTGAATATAACAACACCATGTGCCGTCTGTGATATTAATGACCACAGACCAGGAGCCCCCAGTATGATTGATACAACTGTTGCACCAAGCACTTCACCAGCAGAGCCATATTTATGGAATGTTAATCTGACATTGTTCTTGAATGATGTCCAAGTTAGTGAGACATCAGAATCGTGTGGCAGCAGCTACAAGAAGGGAGCGGAGAATATCAAATTCTGCTGCTATAAAGGAGACTTGCCTTGCTATCCCAGAATTGCCTTAAATGGAATCACTGTAGTTGAAAACTTCTCCTCTTGTGTAAACTACACATTCACATCTAAGAGTGAATCAGTGAAGGTCACAAAATCACATTCTCTCTGTGGTTTTACTAACTACAGGTCATGTGGCTTCTGTTGGATTGGAAATGACAAATTACCACCACTGTGTGTCTATATGTTTGGAACTGGAGTCATCAATGACGGCCTAACATCATCAAGTGCTATGACGATCATCAATTTCGGGAGGACGTGAACTCACATGGTATATGGTGGATAGGCGGTAGGAACCATTGAAGGCTATGTCTGAAAAGTGTTCCTTCTTGCAGTTTCCTCATATTCCAAGTCCGGCTTGTTGCAGGAGCTACTGAGTTAAGTGCTCTGTGCACACCGTGAGCTGTGTGTCTCATCCGTTTTGATCCTGCTTCGATATCCCGCTTGTTTACGATGAATGATGTTATCGTATGACAGGGAACAGTTGGCTGTGTTCACTTTCTGCGCGGTTTCGCCTTATGTCTTTTGGCGTGTGCTGAGACTGCTACGATGTGGACTACAGTTACCTTTCTTTGTTTGGGAGATGAGTTGGTAATTCGGATGATTCCACTGGCACGGGCGGTTGAGCAATTATGGATTTTAATTCGTTTGCTGTGATGCCGAGGTCTTCCATAACCAATAACCAATAATAACCAATAGATTCAGGTCAGAATCGAACGCATGTTCATCACGTCGTCAACCTAGCTCTCTAGTTCCTGCGCCAATAACGTTCCTAAATAAAGTGTAAAATTTGTCATTCTTTAACACTGTGAAAACTGGAATATCTAACAAGATAATAATAGAAAAATACCATATTGGATAGTCTGATAATACCAAATTAATAGAATTATAATTAAAACACTGAAGAGATTATAAAAAACGCAAAGAACATTACTGGGAAAGCCCTAGGAGCGTAATGATAGCAGGGAGGCTGGGCGATAAGGTGAATCATGGATCACATCCTGATGCTCTCGAGTCGAAGTGGCTTGTAGAGAGGGGCCAGAGAGAGTTGGGAAAGGTGGTAACATTGAGGAAGATCACATGAAAGGTGGGAGCCACGATAGCTCAGTGGTTAGTGAACTGGACTACAAAGGACAAGAGGTAGGGTTCGATCCCTCCCGACGGCTTCCGTTCACCCAGCCTTTAATAGGTACCGGATTTTTTTTCTGGGAAAGTAAAGCGGCACGGGTGTAATACCGACCACATTACTCCGAAAATCATGTGCCAAAGGTCTGTAAAAGTTATGGTCACTAACACCATATTCCCTATACGCCACTTGGCGTGACGGAGGTACTGTACTGTACATGAAAGGTAATAATGGTGAGGAAGATCACAGGAAAGGTAATAACGGAGAAGGAAGATCACAGGAATGATAGTAACGGAGAAAGAAGATCGCATGAATGATAGTAACGGAGAAAGAAGATCGCATGAATGATAGTAACGGAGAAAGAAGATCGCATGAATGATAGTAACGGAGAAAGAAGATCGCATGAATGATAGTAACGGAGAAGGAAGATCACAGGAATGACAGTAACGGAGAAGGAAGATCACAGGAATGATAGTAACGGAGAAGGAAGATCACAGGAATGATAGTAACGGAGAAGGAAGATCACAGGAATGATAGTAACGGAGAAAGAAGATCGCATGAATGATAGTAACGGAGAAGGAAGATCACAGGAATGACAGTAACGGAGAAGGAAGATCACAGGAATGATAGTAACGGAGAAAGAAGATCGCAGGAAAGGTAATACGGAGAAGAAAAATCCCTGCCACTTCGCCTCAAATGATATGGTCTTATACATCATCATTAAGTGTCATGCTCATTGGCGCTGACGCTCATGAATCTCCATATTTCCATATTTATATTATGCCGGTGCTTCTTATGATTTCCACTATCTATATATTTCTATCTCTCTAACTTCTAATTCGTTGCTTTCCTGTAACCCATTTTTCTATATCAGACCATTTACCAATTTTCCTCTTCACGTCCCATGCATAGAGTCGCGGACTGACCTCTTCTCTCATGGCTTCTTAATTGCTCTCATTAAATGTCCGTGGTATTATCAAAATTCATATATCATATATCATCATGTGCCATATCGGTTGGCGTAGACAGTTATGTCCTTTCACAATCTTCTATCCACAGTGCATCATATCCATTCTGGTGTTATAACCAAGTATTCCAACTTTCCTCATCTCATGATATGTCGGAAAATTGTTCATTGTTTCTTTCTGGTGTTTATTAAAAGCTTTCTTTCTGTGTCGACCGTTTTGAGAATGTCCTCGTTGGTCTTTTTAGCTATCTAGGGAACTTTCAACATTCTTCTGTGAAAAACCCATCTCTGTGGCCTCTAATCGTCTTTTCGTTTGTTTGTCTACTGTCCATCAGTCGCTTCCGTATGTCAGAATTGACGTTATATTGCACCGATGGACTCTCTCTCTCTCACTTTTATTGACATAGACTTGTCGCATAAGACGTTTTTTTTCTGAAATGCTATTTTGACCTGAGCTATTCTGTTTTTTTATTTTCGCTGTGCATCTTCCATCGGATGTTATTATTGTTCCCAAGTATTTGAAGCGTTGCACTTGTTTCAGATTTGTCCTGTTTATTTGTATGCTGCATGATGGTGATGATTGTTTCTTCGATATGACCATTACTTCTCTTTTTTTACTATTCAGATTGAGACCTTTCTTGTTGCTTTTTGTTTTTACTATTATGTCCATAATTTTTTTTTAGTTCATTCTCTGTCTGCTATTAAACTGTGTCATCCGCATATCGCAAATTATTTATGTTGTGACCGTTGACTTCAATTCCTTTTTTTTTGTCTACAATTGATCTCATAATATATTCGATGTAAAGTGAAAACAAATCCGATGACAGAACACAGCCTTGTCTGACTCCTTGTTTTATATATTGGAATTGTCCTGTTTGGTTGTTAATTCGTATAGCTGCTGTTTGTTGCCAGTGCATGTTTTTTTTTTTTATGATTCGCAGATCCTTGCCATCAATGTTTAATTTCTCCAGCATATTAATTATTTCCACATGCTTTACTTTGTCAAATGCTTTTGTGTAGTCTATAAAGCACATATATAGATTTTTCTTTACCTCTATAGCTCTTTCTATCAATATTCTCAGGATGTATATTGCATTATTGGTGCCTTTTCCTTTCACAAATCCACATTGTTCCTCACTTATTTCTGGATTTATTTTGTTCCTTACACGTCTCATGATGATTATTTGTAATACTTTCGTCATAAGTCTCATGAGACTAATAGTGTGATGGTCTTCACAATCAGTGGCGCCTGACCTCTTCGGTATGGCTACAAAGATATATTTTAGTAGATCTTCGGGTTTGTGTCCAGTGTTATATATGTCATTGAGTAGTTTTGTTATGACTTGTACTCCCAGCTCTCCTAATGCATTTATCTCTTCGATGGTTATATTGTTATGACCTGAAGCTTTGTTTCTTATTATGTGTTGAAATTCCACCACCACTGCACTCCGCATTATTGAATTTACTATGTCTTCGTTTGAATTGTTTAGCTCTGGTCTTTCATCATCATAGAGTTGACTGATATATTCTGTCCATCTTACAATTATCCTCTCTTGTCCCATTATTATATTTCCTTCCTTTGATTTCGCACATTATAAAACTTTGACTTTTTTCTTCCTGTTAATTCATTTAACTTATTGTGCTTAAATTTTGAGTCTTTCTTTTGTTCGTTTTCCATTTCTTCACATTTCTGCTTTAACCATCCTTCCTATATATATAGCGTCTTTTCTTCCTGAGTTTTTTTTTTATCCATGCCTTGATAATGTTTATTGCATTATATTTACCCCTACCCTTTACGAACAAACATTGCCACATGCTCAATTTCTATTTTTGATTTCTCGCTATTCTCATGATAATTTGCAATAATGTTTTAGTCATTATGTTAATTGTGCGGTGTTTTCAGGATTTTTAGACAACGTTATGAATGGTGATATCAACAAATCACCTGCAATTTGTCAACTTATGCAAATGCTATTTAATAATTTTGTTGTCACTTCTATTCCACATTCTCCCATGGATTCCATTTCTTCCATTGATATCAAGTCCTAAAGATTTGTCTTTTTATTCAAATATCAGAACACAAGCTCAACCTATGTGCCCAAGTGCAGTGAGTTTTATACTTTATTCCCATACAATATTGACATATTACATTTTCCTGCTAAATCCGATCACCTAGTGACTTACAGACTTCCCCTCAAGACTGTATTGTTTGTTGTATCTTTTACTTCAGTTATTAAAGACTCGAAGGGCTATAAGATCGATCTATCACTGCAACCTGCTGAAGCTGAGAAAAATTTTCTTTGCAATTTTTACCACTGACACGTTGTACCGTATAGATAAATGGAACTGGGAAAAAGTAACCATCTTTTATATCTAATAGCGTTACTGCGGACATATACGTGTAGGGTTATAGTATCGTGAAAGCCAGTCTACTTTCGCAATGAGGTGAGAGGCATCAGACTAGATTGTCTTTCTAGACATCCGTCTCATGTTTAATATTTCTGTTTGTCCAATCATTTATTTTCAAAACTCATTACACCTATACTTCTCCAGACTTGTCAAATGAACTTGTGGTGATACTTGAAACAAGTGCTAATCTAGAGCGGTATAATAAGCAAGTGCTGGTAAAGACATATATTATGAACAAATGTAAGCTTAGGCAGGCACAATGTAAATACGTACTGGTCAAGTCAGGTACAATGTACTAGTACAAGTCAAATTTGGCGCAATAGAAAAGTATTGCCTAGTTAGGTAGATTTTTTTTTTAATATGAAAATCTAGACAATTACAATGAACAAAATTGTGTGAAAGATACATATTGGTTTAGGATATAACAATGAACAAGTAATGGTTTGATTTGATTTTGGTTTTACGGAGTAGCATATCTGAGGTCAGGATATTCTCATATCTGCTATGGTGCTATTACCAAAAGGCAGCGCAACTCGTTTCTGTACCCACTCTAATCACTCATAGGATGGAATGCAATGAGGACTTCACACAACGGTCACAACCTCGATAACGGAGTGAGGTGAAAAGATTTTTGTTTCCGAACAATTTTTGCCCCAGGCAGTGGTTTTTGGACCTGGTCTTTTGTACTTTTAACTGCCAAGGGTGTACACGATACCTCCTGTTTACTCGCCGCAGTTATCTGTGAGGGTTAGACATCAGATTTCACTCTCCAGCTATTTCATTAACAGTTTAGAGCCACGAACAGACCACGAATTTGAAAAGAAAAAGTTCACATCACACGTGGCAGGGTTCAATCCAGGAACCTTCTTGCCCATATAAGGACATCGTATCTCTAGACCACCCAGATAAATGGAACTGGGAACATTATCTACATCCCTAGAACAAATTCTGGCCTTGATTTTGAAAATAAATACAGTCGCATACATATGTGACACAGCAGTGTGAAGTATAAAATAAATACAGTCGCATACATATGTGAAACAGTAGTGTGAAGTATAAAATAAATACAGTCGCATACATATGTGACACAGCAGTGTGAAGTATAAAATAAATACAGTCACATACATATGTGACACAGCAGTGTGAAGTATAAAATAAATACAGTCGCATACATATGTGACAAAGCAGTGTGAAGTATAAAATAAATATAGTGGCATACATATGTGACACAACAGTGTGAAGTATAAATAAATACAGTCGCATACATATGTGACACAGCAGTGTGAAGTATAAATTAAATACAGTCGCATACATATGTGACACAGCAGTGTGAAGTATAAAATAAATACAATCGCATACATATGTGACACATCAGTGTGAAGTATAAAATAAATACAGTCGCATACATATGTGACACAGCAGTGTGAAGTATAAAATAAATACAGTCGCATACATATGTGACACAGCAGTGGGAAGTATAAAATAAATACAGTCGCATACATATGTGAAACAGCAGTGTGAAGTATAAAATAAATACAGTCACATACATATGTGACACAGCAGTGTGAAGTATAAAATAAATACAGTCACATACATATGTGACACAGCAGTGTGAAGTATAAAATAAATACAGTCACATACATATGTGACACAGCAGTGTGAAGTATAAAATAAATACAGTCGCATACATATGTGACACAGCAGTGTGAAGTATAAAATAAATACAGTCGCATACATATGTGACACAGCAGTGTGAAGTATAAAATAAATACAGTCGCATACATATGTGACACAGCAGTGTGAAGTATAAAATAAATACAGTCGCATACACATGTGACACAGCAGTGTGAAGTATAAAATAAATACAGTCGCATACACATGTGACACAGCAGTGTGAAGTATAAAATAAATACAATCGCATACATATGTGACACAGCAGTGTGAAGCATAAAATAAATACAGTCACATACATATGTGACACAGCAGTGTGAAGTATAAAATAAATACAATCGCATACATATGTGACACAGCAGTGTGAAGTATAAAATAAATACAATCGCATACATATGTGACACAGCAGTGTGAAGTATAAAATAAATACAGTCGCATACATATGTGACACAGCAGTGTGAAGTATAAAATAAATACAGTCGCATACATATGTGACACAGCAATGTGAAGTATAAAATAAATACAGTCGCATACATATGTGACACAGCAGTGTGAAGTATAAAATAAATACAGTCGTATACATATGTGACACATCAGTGTGAAGTATAAATTAAATACAGTCGTATACATATGTGACACAGCAGTGTGAAGTATAAAATAAATACAGTCGCATACATATGTGACACAGCAGTGTGAAGTATAAAACGTCACGGCGCTAAGCGGCCTCAGTTGGATGTATGGAAGAAAACTGATACTGCATTTGTTTGAACTTTATCAACAAAATAACTGTTGGGATACAAATCAAAATAACTGTAATCAGAAGAAGTATATGAAAAAATAGCTGTCCGTTGCGAGAGAAAGGCTCCAGAATTTAGGTAATTACAACTTGTGTGTGTGTGTGTGTGTGTGTGTGTGTGGGATGGAACAGTAAAGTCTAATTTGGCTGGCACAGAATGACGTCACATCTGAGACATGTTTGCTCAGTCTGTCGCATTGGTGTTGATTGTTACTATTTTTAACAGCGCATTCTAATTCTGCTTTGTTAATTCTGTGTGTATTTAAGAAGCGAGACGGCCAGTGATGTTACTTCACGATAATATGGTTGTCATAGAGGTATCACTAATCACTTCAATATCGATGGTTCTTAGATATATCTTGAGAGAATCTTTAAAACTTCTCTCCATTCACCGTCCGTTTGCTGTCATTTCTGAAGTCACCGCAGAAGCAACTGTTTTGGTTCATCAGACACACGTTCAATGCTGTCAGTCCATCCCATATCATTGAGGTCTTCAGTACCTTGTTCTTGCTCTGACCTCTTTATCCTACGAAGTCTACGGAGTCAGCTCCTCTGTTAATGGATCAGTCACAAATAATTCAATTTCAGAGCTAGATCGACATGCTTACTAAAGTCGAAAGAAGAAAACAGAATGAATATGTGGTGAAACCAGTATTTTACCATTCCACTATCCTACTTTTAAACAAAAAGGATAATTGATCATGCACGACATTGTTAATGCATGTAAGCAGATCGTAACAGATGCAGTAGTGGCTGTGTGTGACATTCATAAACAAGACAGTTATTTGTTTTTCTATTTCTCTTACAATTATTCTAATGATTAAAACTAGCTGAGTAAAACGCGATTAGATATAATATATGGAAGCATTCAACCTGCTGACTGCCACGGTTCTACAGTCTTCAACATTGAAAGAGGCAAAGGTCACAACTTAAAGGCAAACGTCTTATTGCGACGTTGATTAAAGGCAAGGGAATGCATTTGTGTCATTTACCTACCGCCACATGTTTCAGGAAAAAAAAAACACATAAACAATTAACAAGAGCCTGCAACGACACGTGTTGTAATGGTTGATTAATGGACAGAAAGGTTCTTTTTGCTGCAACAGCTAAAACTTACCTGTCACGCCAATGTAATATAGTGGTATATATGAATATGGTGTTGGTGACCATTTATAGTAATGGTTATTCGAAGGCCCTGGTATCACTGCAAACGAATGAAAATCCATAATTGCTTAACCGCCCATGCTACTGAAATCATCCGAATTAACATCTCATCAAATATCCAAACAAAGAAAGGCAGCTGCAGTCCCCATCATAGCAAACACAGAATACGTCAAAAGACATAAGGCGTATCAGCACCGAAAGTGAATGCAACTGAACTGTCCTTCGTCATACAATATCATCATTCATCGTAAGCAATCTGAATATTCAAACACCATCTGGATGAAAAGCACAGCTCACGGTGTGCACAGAGCACTAAACTCAGTGGCTCCGACATCAAACCGGACTTGGAATCTGAGGAAACTGCAACAAGAAATACTTTTCAGACAGTGCCTCAACAGTTCCTTTCGTCTATCCGCCATATTGACCGGAAGTTATGGTGACAGTATTTATCTGTAATTATCGGCACCATTGATGAGTGAGGTGGTCAAGATGACGTCCGGTCGTCCAACTTTCCCATAGAATATCTTTTGGACCGACTTTCGAAGGTTGGACATTACTTTGTGTCGCTTAGAAACGGTTCATCCTAATTTGAAATTGAGCTGATAGAAGATGTGGCTAAATAGCGAACTAACGGTACCATCACCGTGCATACTATTCGCCATTTGTTGAAAGGTATTGGAAAAGCTTCAATGTGTTTTATTTGTACAGGTTTTGGGTAAATAATCAACTAAAGAAGTCTTGTTATTATTTCCTGTTATTATCTCATGTCACTGATTCCTGTTATTATTTCTTGTCACAATTTCCTGTTATTATTTCCTGTCACTATTTTCTGTTATTATTTCTTGTCATTATTTCATGCCACTATTTCCTATAAGTATTTGCTGTCACTATTTCCAGTTACTATTTCCTTAAATAGTAAAAAGACACAAGTAATGGTAACAACAAAGAAATAGACATCACCGCAGTGCACAATAAAGACAAGTGGAACAATAAAGAACATTATTAAAACAGGTAAACGAATTTAAATATCTGTGAACATTGTTAACCTCAGAGGGTAGATGTACAACAGTGGTTTTTGCTGAATAACTCAGAAAAACCTGCTTTCCAAAAAATAAGGAAGATACTGTGCAACTTATCTTTGACTATAGAAACAACAAAATGAGTTCTTAAATGTAATGTAAAACTATATGGGGCAATCGATTCACTTAAACAGACAGCTGACTTCATGAGAGAGTCTGGAATCCTACTCTGATTGAGGCTTGATAGCAGAGAGAGAGAGAGAGAGAAAGAGAAATGTAATGTAGTGCCAGTTTTAACATATGGATATGAATAATGGACAATTGGACAACAGACAGGATAATCAATGGAGGCTGTAAAATTGTGGTTTTACAGAAGAATGCTGAGAATACCATGGACAGCTAAGAAGAGTAATGAAAACGTTCTGAAAGAGGCCAAAGCAAAAAGAGAGCTAATTTATAATCTTAGGAAAAAACAATCATAATTTTTTGGCCATGTTTTGAGAAGGGAACAGCTGGAATATATTGTAACAACTGGGAAAATTGAGGGACGTAGAGATAGAGGGAAGCAAATAGAAAAGATACAAGAAAACTTAAGAGAATGGCTTGGCAGAAGGTCAACAACAGAAATGATAAATAACTTTCGAGATCGAAAGTTGAGGAGAGACATGATCACCTACGCCCGTAGGCCCGGTACTTGATGATGATGATTTCCTGTCATATTTAATATCTCTATTTCCTGTCAATATTTCTGAGGTCTGACGAGAAGGGTGTGTAGATTGGCTGTGGTTTTGCTGAGGGTCATAGAGATAACGACTTATCGGTCGCCTCGCTGTTTGCCTGTCGTCATGGACTTTTATTTCACATCGATGTAAAATAGAAAAAAATATAGTGACCTAACGGAGAACAAAACGGCGTGGCGTGACTGGCAAACTGCTAGTTCAATCCCATCAGCTTTTCACCCTCTCACTCCCTCTCCTTCATACAAAAACAATTCGCCAATGTAAACAATGTTCGCGTAGACAAACAAAGGGATCGATAAACAATCACATAAGAAGCTTCTTAGTCAGAAAGAGACTTCCTAGGTGCATTGGTCACTCAGGTTATCTATATGCTGCTACCTCTTATTTCCCTTCATGGCAGCACGCCGAGTGGCTTATGTAACCACAATTACTTCGGACCGTTGCCTTATCGCCTTTCCTCAGGACCCAAGCTGGTCCTTCCTTAATCCTTTGCTGGAATGAGAATAATTTCAGCAAGGTTGTGAGAAAACTGAGAAATATGTTTTCTTTTTTAATTCGTTTCGTTTATAATAAAGACACTTCCAATGATTATACAGGTTGTTTCTCGATCCACGTTTGATAAGCTCTTTATAAAGATCGAATAAAATTGGGTTAATGCAATCTTTATCAACAACAAGAAATGTGGAATTACTATGTTTGTCGAAAGCCTAGGAACTATCAAAGACTTCATCATCATCATTGAGTGCCGTCTCCACATCGAAGGTTGGCTACCATGAAGCACCACAAAATTATATTTTCCCTACCAAGATTACTTTTAGTAGGCTGTTGTGTCTTTTAACATGCACAAAAAATCTCATTTTAACCGTATTTGAATTATTATTTTTTTTAAAAACAACTCACATTTAGACGTTGTTATATATTTTAGATTAACAACAACAATAGAATCGCCCTTTTCTTGTATATAAAAGAAGCAGTATCATCTTTGGCGATGTCATTTTGTGACGATTAACAAGAGCAAATTTATGGACATCGTATATTATCTTTATAAAGGTAAAGTACGAGACTTAAACCGGCGTCTTAGCGCGAGTTTCCACCCGTATGTGCTCGGCAGACTACCCAGATATGTTCAGATATTTCTGTATAGTGTCGCCTCAAGCATCGAAACTCAGATGCGTGGCAACATTCCTCACCTTTCCAGGGTACTACCCTGGTACCCATTTCTGCCAACGGCTGGGTCGACCGTGGGGGTATTTTTTTTTTCCAACCACAAGTAGAATTCACACTGCTCCCAGCGGGAATCGAACACGGGTTGTCCGAACGTTGGCAGTCCAGTCGGGTGATTTTCCCAACTCGGCTATATCAACAGCGATTGTATTTCTACAGTTATGTCAATGAAATTGCTATCAATGACATCTTGTTGGTGTCAATTTTTCTTATTTCTATATTACACTTTTACAAGCGATGTAATTGTCATTTTTCATTATTACATTTCTTCTCCAACTTAGGCATATTTTCGAACAATATTTTTGTTTTAATCTTTGACATGTTTAATGAATAGTTTTTATTTCCCCTTTGACATTCTCATTCTCGCATTCTTTGTTCATATTTTACACGTTTATTGACACTATTTTTGTTTCAATCTTTGACGTGTCTTGTATCTTTATAATAATTTTTAACATGTTCATTACCAATGCAATTATTTCCTACATGTATTATATGTTTAATAACAAAACCCCACCATCCATCTGTACTGACAACTGTTTCACAAATAGTAATGTTATGGTTGTTGACAACTGCTTCACAAACAGTAATTTTATGGTTGTCGACAACTGTTTCACAAACAGTAATGTTATGGTTGTTGACAACCGCTTTACAAACAGTAATGTTATGGTTGTTGACAACTGCTTCACAAACAGTAATGTTTTGGTTGTCAACAACTGCTTCACAAACAGTAATGTTATGGTTGTTGACAACTGCTTCACAAACAATAATGTTATGGTTGTTGACAACTGCTTCACAAACATTAATGTTATGGTTGTCAACAACCGCTTTACAAACAGTAATGGTATGGTTGTTGACAACTGCTTCACAAACAGTAATGTTATGTTTGTTGACAACTGTTTCACAAACAGTAATGTTATGGTTGCTGACAAATGCTTCACAAACAGTAATGTTATGGTTGTTGACAACTGCTTCACAAACAGTAATGTTATGGTTGTTGACAACTGCTTCACAAACAGGAATGATATGGTTGTCAACAACTGCTTCACAAACAGTAATGCTATGGTTGTTGACAACTGCTTCACAAACAGTTTTGTTGTGGTTGTTGACAAATGTTTCACAAACAGTAATGTTATGGTTGTTTACAACCGCTTCACAAACAGTAATGTTATGGTTGTTGACAACTGCTTCACAAACAGTAATGTTATGGTTGTCAACAACTGCTTCACAAAGAGTAATGTTATGGTTGTCAACAACTACTTCACAAACTGTAATGTTATGGTTGTCGACAACTGCTTTACAAACAGTAATGTTATGGTTGTCAACAACTACCTCAGAAAAAATAATGTTATGGTTGTTGACAACTGCTTTATAAACAGTAATGTTATGGTTGGCGACAACCGCTGCACAAACAGTAATGTTATGGTTGTTGACAACTGCTTCACAAACAGTAATGTTATGGTTGTCAACAACTGCTTCACAAACAGTAATGTTATGGTTGTCAACAACTACTTCACAAACAGTAATGTTATGGTTGTCAACAACTACTTCACAAACAGTAATGTTATGGTTGTTGACAACTGCTTCACAAACAGTAATGTTATGGTTGTTGACAACTGCTTTACAAACAGTAATGTTATGGTTGTTGACAACTGCTTAACAAGCAGTAATGTTATGGTTGTTGACAACTGTTTCACAAACAGTAATGTTATGGTTGTTGACAACTGCTTCACAAACATTAATGTTATGGTTGTCAACAACTGCTTTACAAACAGTAATGGTATGGTTGTTGACAACTGTTTCGCAAACAGTAATGTTATGTTTGTCGACAACATTGAAGCCACACTTCGACACCTATATAGCTGACGTTTGCGTTGGCAGTATTCTAACAGGGCGCATATATAAAACGTCTATGATTATATAATACACAACACTTTTACTGGACGCTTTGTTGTCCGTGTTGAAAATGGTAACTAATGATACATTAGAAGAATCCCAGAAACAAGACTGATGTATGTCAATACGAACAATATGTATAGAAAAACGTCAATGGCTAGTAAATAATTCCAACAACATTATAGTAGTGTTCGCTGTCACTGCTAGAAGGAATAAGCGATGAGATAAAAAATCATTTAATTTATGGGTAATAGGACAATCAACTAAATGAACTTATTTCACAAGGTTGAGCTGAATTATAGATGCCATAGTTCATGGAATGGTTATGTCCCGAAGGAACATTGGTAGCGTTTGTTAAATAATTAATTATTTGGAAAACCTAATTGTCGAATTAAATAAATGACTTCGAAATGAACAAGGGCTTCATTATCAAGCTCTCTCTGTTGGTGTTGATAATTGTTTTTCAAGAACTGTTAAACTTCCTAGCTGTTTACAGATTGATATCTTTACTTTATACAATGCCATTAATTTAATCCTTCACGTTATTAATTCTCTTTATCTTTTCTTTCCTCTATTTTTCCAGGTGTCACAAGTTGAATCAGTCACCCTCTCAGTAAAGGCCACAAGGTTATGATTATAACAGATATCAGTATTTATCCTTCTTTTTGGTTGGGTTTTCATGGAACATTGGCGTCACTCAACTATCAATATTCTTCTATAAAAGCGCATTTACGAGGCCTCCAAATATTTGCCTGCCGTCCAAATTACCCGGATTAATTCTATTATTCAGGACAGAACTAGTTTTCTTAGAGAGATAAAGGCAACAAGATGCACCAAGATGCGTAGAGATGCGAAGCTGCTGTAAAGCTGATGATAATAGCAATACTAAAAAAGAAGAAGAAAAAAAGTGGTATGGTGACAGCTTTACGTGGTAATGGACAAAGCAAAAGTCGACGTTTCGGCCATGTAGGCATTCAGCTGGAACAAACAACAAACACAAATATATATATATAGGTTGTGTAAACAAATCTAACTACATGGCGATAATATGCAAGATACTCAAGAAAGGTAATAAAAAAAAAGTCACTTCCCTGTGTTCCAGAGCGTGGTCAGTCTCAGAATGGACTAAAATGACAAGGCAGGATGACCAACTATATATCTCACTAACCAGGCAGTCAAGCGAGAAGACAGAACGGAAGGGTTCTAAAAATATGGGGAGGTGGGTACAGTATATGTATAAACTATGCAAATCTAACTCTGTGTGTGCACCCCAAACCGATGTGTAAAAAGAAACATGTATATATAACAATACATGCGTACAAGCATAAATTCGCATATATATTGCCACAAAGCCAACAAAAAACAAAAAAACCAAAAGGAGCCCAAATGTGCCAATACATATGCAGACAAATATATCTACATTTATAGGTTCGGTAGCGCATTGGGGTAAGAAATATGTAGTAGGTGTCCTATGTGTATGAGAGTGATATTTTCATACCTTGGGGGGGGGGCAGCGATCCCAATTGGGCAATAAGGCGATTCTCAAGGGCGAACCGGCTGCGATTGCTGGAGTGACATGAGACAACATACTTCTACCACTTAATTCGAAATCTTTCAATATCGAGGTTGAATTTCTATAAATTTGACATTTGATGAATTTAGTACTTGTTTCTTGTTCATGTATTTTTGTTTAATTGTAAGTTGCTCATTCGCAATATGGCAGACTATGAGAGCCTGGAATCATAATGCGAGAGAACGACCAACCGAGAGGAATGAATAGGTGGATATTTAACCAGTGAGATTTTGACTCGTCAATCTCCGTACTCTTGCCATCTTTTGTAAATAAGCATCAGTGCCTATGGGGCTGCCCAGGATACAATGTAGTCTGGTCTATTATTTATAGTTTTAATTATGATTAGTGTTTTGCTAAGTTAGAATCTTTTAATTATTCTGGTACCAAAACTACAGCGAGTGCGACCAGCACATCACGCAGCCTCTTCTAAACATTTATAATTCACTGTTTGACAGATTCATTTTGATGACATTTTGAGTTCCCCCATAGGTGCTCAATCGTTCTCTATAGATAGCGTATATATAAATATATATAATACGTGTTCATATTACTCCGTTTGTTGTTGGCTACAGATAAAAGTAACCGTCTCAGTCCCAAGAAGTTCTGCTACCTGGGATCATGAATCCAAACCCTTATCATTTCATCTCATCACTTATTATAACACTCTCTATAAAGATAATTGAAGACTCTATGGCAGATTGTAACGTCCTCATTACATCGAGCTTCACGAGTCTGTATAATCATATTTTTACAATTATCCGTTAAAGCCTATCAGCGTATGGATCTACGAGTTTGACAAAGTAATAAAGACTAACGTAGAATCTCTTTGAAGTTTCTAGATCAAACAGAAAATTGTTGTTGAAGATGTAGATTTGCTTGTTTCGTTCGCCAGCTTTCACCTCTGGCGAAGTCCATAGAGTCTAGGAACTGAATTTTGGAGCTAAGATCTGAATGGGTCTTATCCTGATAAAAGTGAATCCTTTGTTTTTGTTCGGATCAAGTGTTTATTCTATGGGTGCACAATTTTATTTTTTTTTTTAAATGAACTGAAATGAATATGCGATTTATATTCCAAGACACGAACTGAAAAGAACATGCGGTTTATATTCCAGCACAAGAACTGAAATGAACATGCGGTTTATATTCCAGGACAAGAACTGAAATGAACATGCGGTTTATATTCCAGGACATGAACTGAAATGAACATGCGGTTTATATTCCAGGACAAGAACTGAAATGAACATGCGGTTTATATTCCAGGACATGAACTGAAATGAACATGCGGTTTATATTCCAGGACACGAACTGAAATGAACATCTGGTTTATATTCCAGGAAAGGAACTGAAATGAACATGCGGTTTATACTACAGGACATGAACTAATATGAACATGCTGTTTATATGAACTGAAATGAACATGCGGTTTATATTCCAGGACAAGAACTGAAATGAACATGCGGTTTATACAGGACATGAACTGAAATGAACACGGTTTATATTCCAGGACACGAACTGAAATGAACATCTTTATATTCCAGGAAAGGAACTGAAATGAACATGCGGTTTATACTACAGGACATGAACTAATATGAACATGCTGTTTATATTCTAAGTACTTAATCAACTTGTTGCCGCACATCCCTTTCCCATGTAGACCCCAAGAAAAGGGATAGTACGGTTAAATGTATGTTTGCGCGTGTCTTTGTGTGTGTATATGTGTAATGGTAACACGTTGCTAACTGTAACTGTGTGTGTAAGCAACGTACATTATACAGATGTGGAGCTAGAGAGCACAGACGCATATTATGTGGAACAACGGCCATTACTAAAATGGAGGCTTAAGTGCAGGTACATATTTGGAACCACTTGGTAGACGGCAATCTCTTCCTCAATCGAAGTGCAACAACAACGGCATGGTAGCCATGGACAGATTTTGGGAGAAAAATTACTAAGGAAAATGTTAGCCCAAGAGCCAGTTGCATAATGTGGGAAGGTAGCACTGTAGGTAAGACATCTCGATTCAAAAGTGTGTGCTTGGTTATTGAGTATAAATATCTTCAACTTGCGTCATATTTTACAAAGTTGTAATATAAGATCAAAGACTAGCCTGATCAACACTAGCTACTATACTTGGAAAACGTTTCATTGAACTGTCTTGTGTAAAAAAAAAAAAAAAGTAAAGTACCCCCGTCCCGCCAAGTGACGTATAGGGAATATGGTGTTAGTGACCATAAATTTTACAGACCCTCGGCATATGATTTTTGGGGTAATGTGGTCGGTATTACGCCTGTGCCGCTTTACTTTCCCAGAAAAAAATCCGGTACCCATTAAAGGCTGGTTGAACCAGAAACCGTCGGTTGGGATCGAACACTACCTCTTGTTCTTTGTAGTCCAGTTCTATCTTGTGTGCTAGTGACTATTATATTAAACTTTACTAAGTTTCAGATCTAACTTTCTTTGTCTCTGAAGATAGGTCTCTCCTTCAGTCTGCACTTCTTTCATAAATCACGAGATTTTTTAATCACAAAACTATTTTCAGATTACAATGGACTACCACACACCAATCCTGCTCACCTTCTCTGTCATCAAGGTATACTTCTGTCCTTCCTTCAGCAGCTTTAAGATATTGAAAGTTGATCGAATTAGGCAGTCCTGTTTCACTATACAAAAAGCTCTATATTGCATTGATAATTAACCTCTATATTACAGTCTTCCAGGTAAGGCTGGAAAGTACTCAACCTTCCTTACAAGGAAGCAAAATATACATGGTTTTCGTATTCTATAGGATTTTTGTCTACAGGTATAATACTTCTCTTCATGTAGAAACCATTTGGTAAAAAAAAAAAAAAAACAAGGCAGACCAAGATAATTACTAAGCAGAACAATTAATTTGGAAGGCCAAACCATGGGAGTAAGAAACAACCAAGAGCTACAAGAACTAGCAGCAGATTGTCAATCGTGGAGAACTATGACTTCCGCCCTATTGACTGTCTTCGGCCTGAGAGGAAAATGAGTGAATTAATTAAATATAGATGGAAGAACACTTTAATTTTGTTGAGAAAGAGTTTATGAAAACTGTCCTTGATTCTGATCACATACAATATCAAACATCACATACGATATCAAACATCACATACGATATAAAACATCACATAAGATAAAAAACATCACATAAGATATAAAACATCACATAAGATAAACAAAAAACATCACATACGATATAAAACATCACATACGATATAAAACATCACATACGATATAAATCATCACATGAGATAAAAAAAACTTCACATACGATATAAAACATCACATACAATATAAAACATCACATACGATATAAAACATCACATACGTTCTTTAAATTGTCCAGCTCCTATTTTCACCATACCCACACATATATGCACATGTGTGTATTTGTGTGACCATATATTCCTTCTTTAATTCTGGTCACATCTATCGCACACTCAAGCCGTTCAAAGTGTAAAATCGTTTTTTTTTGGCATAGTAAGATAATGAGATGATGAGATAGATTTTGGCATAATAAGATAATGAAAGATCTATAGAGGTAAAGAAAGATCTATATATGTGACTACACGAAAGCATTTGACAAAGTAAAGCATGTGGAAATAATCAATATGCGGGATAAATTAAACACTGATGACAAGGATCAGCGAATCATAAAAAACATGTACTGGCAACAAACAGCAGCTATACGAATTAACAACCAAACAGGACAATTCCAATATATAAAGCAAGGAGTCAGACAAGGCTGCGTTCAGTCGCCGGATTTGTTTTCACTTTACAGCGAATATATTATAAGATCAATAGTAGACAAAAAAGGAATTGAAGTCAACGGTCACAACATAAATAATTTGCGATATGCAGATGACACAGTCTTAATAGCAGAGACAGAGAATGAACTACAAGAAATGATAGACATAATAGTAAAAGAAAGCAACAAGAAAGGTCTCAGTCTGAATAGTAAGAAAACAGAAGTAATGGTTATATCGAAGAAACAATCACCACCATCATGAAGCATAAAAATAAACGAGACAAATCTGAAACAAGTGCAACGTTTTTAATTCTTACTTGGGCACAATAATAACATCAGATGGGAGATGCACCACGGAAATAAAAAGCAGAATAGCTCAGGCCAAAATGGCATTTCAGAAAATGAAAAATATCTTATGCAACAAGTCTATGTCAATAAAAATGAGAAAGAGAGTTCATCGGTGCTATATAGAACCAATTCTGACCTATGGAAGCGAATCATGGACAGTAGACAAACACATGAAAAGACAATTAGAGGCAACACAGATGGGATTTCTCAGAAGAATGTTGAAAGTTCCCTGGACAGCTAAAAAGACCAATGAGGAAGTTCTCAAAGAGGCCAACACAAAAAGGGAGCTCTTAAAAAACATCAGAAAGAAGCAATCAACATTTTTCGGGCACATCATGAGAAGAGGAAAGTTGGAATACTTGGTTACAACTGGCAAAATAAAAGGAAAGAGAGATCGCGGGCGACAAAGAGAGAAAATACTAGATAGCTTGGTGTCATGGCATGGAAAACAGTCAACAACAGAACTGATACGATGCACTGTAGATAGAAGATTGTGGAAGGACATGATCACCTACGCCAACCGGTATGGCACATGATGATGATGACGATAATGAGAATGCAACTGGGGAAACTGAGAAAAGAAAGGACAGTGCAAACATATTTCAAAATGGAAAGAACGAAATAGTAGGAAATCTTCAGGAATTGATAGACAATTATTGAGACAAAAGATTGTAACGTAATCACTTGCGCCATATAAAAGGGTATTTGATGATAATGATGATTTTTGTAATAATCATTGCCTTCTTATTTCATTTTTTTAATTTCTGGATTATTATAATTCACAATAGTATTACCCAGACCATATCCTTTCTTCGTTGAATTCGATAATGCAGATTTTTATCATTTTAAATAACCATAACAACTTAATGTTTAAAAACAATGTCTCCATTTTATCATAGAATTGATCGTATTATCTCACTGAATTAGACTGACTACATTTCCTGGAGATAAAAGCATGATAATGGAAAGATCAAACCTGGACGGGCTGGAGACAATTTTCGTTCATTAAAATCTATGGCTGTGAAATAAAAATAATGCCATAACATAAACATAATGAGTTAACCGTTATTCTCCTGTGACAGAGCCGATACAAGATTGTAGATAGACGTAAAGATGTTATTGAATTACTCAATCACATGATTATACATATTACTGGTATTTGTGGTTTTAATATACGGTTATAGGTTATAATTTATCAATGACAAAAATGAAAATAATGTTACTGTTTGTGTTTTTTTCCTTACTGAAACAACTGGGTGGTCAGGATACATAAAAAGTACAAAGGAAAAAAAAAGCAAAACTGTTCCGATGAAAAATCTATGTATAGTAAGGTTACACTGACGGGAGCCGCGATAGCTCAGTGGTTAGTGAACTGGACCACAAAGGACAAGAGGTAGGGTTCGATCCCAAACGACGGCTTCCGGTTCATCCAGCCTTTAATGGGTACTGGATTTTTTTTTTCTGGGAAAGTAAAGCGGCACGGTCGTAATACCGACCACATTACCCCAAAAATCATGTTCCGAAGGTCTGTAAAATTTATGGTCACTAACATCATATTCCCTATACGCCACTTGGCGTGACGGGAGTACTTTACTTTTTTTTTTTTAAGGTTACACTGATATCATTATAATAATACCAGTGACTAAAAGAATCAACAAAAAGAAATGGATGACAGAAAAAATATTACAACTAATGGACAAAAGAAGAAAACATAAGAAAGAAGAACGGACATACAAAATATTGCCCAAGGAGATCCAAAACAAGTGCAGTGAAGCAAAGGAAGGATGGTTAAAACAGAAATGTGAAGAAATGGAAAAACAACAAAAGAAAGACTCACAATTTATGCACAATCAGTTAAATGAATTAACAGGAAGAAAAGAAGTCAAAGTTTCAGGATGTGTGAAATCAAAGGAAGGAAATATAATAATGGGACACGAGAAGACTATGGAAAGATGGACAGAATATATCAGTCAACTCTATGATGATGAAAGGCCAGAATTAAACAATTCAAATGAAGACACAGGGACCACCAATAATGCAGAGTGAAGTGGAGGACGCAATTCAACACATGAATAGAGGCAAAGCTCCAGGTCCTGACAATATAACAATCGAATAGATAAATGAATTAGGAGAGCTGGGAGTTCAAGTCATAACAAAATTACTCAATGACATATATAACACTGGACACATACCCGAAGATCTACTAAAATCTATCTTTGTAGCCATACCGAAGAAGTCAGGAGCCACTGATTGTGAAGACCATCGCACTATTAGTCTCATGAGCCATATGACTAAAATATTACTAAGAATAGTCATGAGACGTGTAAGAAACAAAATAAAAAATGAAATAAGTGAGGAACAATGTGGATTTGTGGGAGGAAAGGACACCAATAATGCAATATACATCTTAAGAACATTGATAGAAAGATCTATAGAGGTAAAGAAAGATATATATATGTGCTTTATAGACTACACGAAAGCATTTGACGAAGTAAAGCATGTGGAAATAATCAATATGCTTAAGAATTTAAATATTGATGGCAAGGATCTGCAAATCATGAAAAAAAACATGTACTGGCAACAAACAGCAGCTATACGAATTAACAACGAAACAGGACAATTCCAATATAGAAAACAAGGAGTCAGACAAGGCTGTGTTCTGTCACCGGATTTGTTTTCACTTTACAGCGAATATATTATGAGATCAATAGTAGACAAAAAAGGAATTGAAGTCAACGGTCACAACATAAATAATTTGTGATATGCGGATGACAGTCTTAATAGCAGAGACAGAGAACGGACTACAAGAAATGATAGACATAGTAGTAAAAGAAAGCAACAAGAAAGGTCTCAGTCTGAATAGTAAGAAAACAGAAGTAATGGTTATATCGAAGAAACAATCACCACCATCATGAAGCATAAAAATAAACGAGACAAATCTGAAACAAGTGCAACGTTTTTAATTCTTACTTGGGCACAATGATAACATCAGATGGGAGATGCACCACGGAAATAAAAAGCAGAATAGCTCAGGCCAAAATGGCATTTCAGAAAATGAAAAATATCTTATGCAACAAGTCTATGTCAATAAAAATGAGAAAGAGAGTTCATCGGTGCTATATAGAACCAATTCTGACCTATGGAAGCGAATCATGGACAGTAGACAAACACATGAAAAGACAATTAGAGGCAACACAGATGGGATTTCTCAGAAGAATGTTGAAAGTTCCCTGGACAGCTAAAAAGACCAATGAGGAAGTTCTCAAAGAGGCCAACACAAAAAGGGAGCTCTTAAAAAACATCAGAGAGAAGCAATCAACATTTTTCGGGCACATCATGAGAAGAGGAAAGTTGGAATACTTGGTTACAATTGGCAAAATAAAAGGAAAGAGAGATCGCTGACGACAAAGAGAAAATACTGGATAGCTTGGTGTCATGGCATGGAAAACAGTCAACAACAGAACTGATACGATGCACTGTAGATAGAAGATTGTGGAGGGGCATGATCGCTTACGCCAACCGGTATGGCACATGATGGTGATGATGATATGATTATAAATTTTATTGTATTTCAAAAGATAACAACATGCACTCATATGTTAATTAACTGTATAATTTAAATATGGGGAATAAATCCTGCTACAATTTCATCATTGATAGGTTTATGAGGAGACTGATGTTCAAATTGTTAGCTTATTCCAATTATGGCCCTTGATGCTATCGTCTACAACCTTAACCAACATGGTCATGTCATAAATATACAATAAGTTGTATCTATGAGATGATATTCTTTCTAGACTTTGAATGTGCCTTTCTTGGTAGACAAGCTTCATACATTCTTGTCAAATAAAAAACAATTTCTCTCTTAAAGAGAATGAAAGAACAAAAAAAACAAAGGCTAAAATAGCAGACCTCAAGAAATGCGTACACTTGATGTGTAATACAGTCAACACGATCCACTAAAAAGCGTGTGGTCCAGAAGATAAAGTATACAGGCTTCAGTATCGAATGCTCATAAACCTGTTTTCTTCGTCAAATGTCCACTGTTTTATTCTCGCTGTGTCAATTAGAAAAGTCACTTTTTCTATGAGTCTTTGTATTGGCACCGGTTTCATTAAACTCGAACCACACTCGACTTCTTCCCTAACAATGCAGAAGAAGGCTAACTCATTGCACTCACCCCATAGCACAGTATTTGGTCCCTGTGGTCATTCATAAAAGCTAGTTATCTTTTGTGAAAATGCCAGCAGGAAAAACGGATGGGAGGTGATTAATCTGGTTTTGGTTAACCAGAGATAAGGAGCTTAAAGAAGGTCAATTTCTGATAAATTATATTGATCGAACTTTCTCAGATAACGTACAATGATAACAACAGTCTCGAATATATATACGTATATAGTGTGTATATCGTGTTATAGATCATCATATTTATATATAAAAAACAACATATGTATTATATATATATATATATATATATATATATATATATATATATATATATATGTTAGACAAGGTTGTGTGCTGTCACCAGATTTGTTTAATATTTATAGTGAGATTATTTTAAGATCCATAAGGGGCATGCCTGGAATAACAATTGGAGGTCATAATATAAATAATCTAAGGTATGCTGATGATACAGTATTAATCGTTAAGCGTGAAAATGAGTTACAAGAAATGTTGGACATTATAGTGAAGGAAAGCAAAAATAAAGGACTCAGCCTTAATGGCAAAAAGACAGAGGTAATGGTAACAACAAAGAAAAATACATCACCTCAATGCAAAATAATGACAAGTGGAACAATATTAAAACAGGTTAATTAATTTAAATATTTGGGAACTTTGTTAACCTCAGATGGAAGATGTACAAAAGAGGTGTGATGCAGAATGGTTTAGGCAAAAGCAGCTTTCAAAAAAATGAGGAAAATACTATGCAATCCATTTTTGACAATAGAAACAAGGAAAAGAGTTCTTAAATGTTACGTAGAGCCAGTCTTAACATATGGATGCGAGTCATGTACAATAGGACAACAGACAAAAAAAAATAACTGGAGTCTGTAGAAATGTGGTCTTACAGAAGAATGTTGAGAATACCATGGCCAGCTACGAAGAGTAATGAAGAGGTTCTGAGAGAGGTCAAAGCAAAAAGAGAGCTAATTTCCAATGTTAGGAAGAGACAATCATCATTTTTTGGCCATGTAATGAGAAGAGAACAACTTGAATATATTGTAACAACTGGAAAAAATGAGGGACGAAGAGATAGAGGGAAGCAAAGAGAAAAAATACCAGACAGCTTAAGAGAATGGCTTGGCAGAAGGTCAACAACAGAAATGATAAATAACTGCCGATATCGAAAGTTGTGGAGAGACATGATCACCTACGCCACTAGGCCCGGTACTTGATGATGATGATGATGATGATATATATATATATATATATATATGATATATACATCATCAAGAGTCCTGTCAGCATCCTATTTAATAGAAGCAGGAGATTTTAGAGACTTACAGCTATATAGTTTGCCGCTGTCTCCCTCATTGAGTAATCTGTACAAAGTGGCTTGATATAGTTTCTTGTTCATAACACTTCATTCACTACTTTCCAGGAACGTTACTTTCATTACGATTCTTGTAAGGCAGTTATAGTGTTGGTTGTGTTGACAAGATATTTTTCTCTACATTACTAAATGCAATCATCATCGTCATCATGTGCCGTGCCGGTTAGAGTAGGCGATCATAACCTTACACAATTTTTCTAGTTTTCTATCAACAGTGCATCGTATCAATTCTGTTTTTGACTATTTTCCATGTCATAATACCAAGCTATCTAGTATCTTTTCTCCACGAAAATATTTATATATAGTATCTGTCGTCCACGATCTCTCTTTTCTTTATTTTTGCCAATCGTAATCAAGAAGTTCAACTGTCATCTTTTCATGATGTGCACAAAAAATGTCCACTGTTTCTTTCTGATGATTTTTTAGTAGCCCCCTTTTTGTGTTGGCCTCTTTGTTTCCCTCTAAATTCAATCGCCAGTTTACATTTATTTTAAATTCTTCCAGAAACGATCTTTTAGTGCTTTGGTTCTTTTTTTTTTTGTCTGGTACATTTTGAGGATTGTTTTATAACACTTAATCTCAAACGACGATTATTTTATTTACATTTGACACAGTTAATGTCCAGATGTGTACATGCAAATTACAAGTGAAATAATACTGGCTTGGTTAATCTTAGCGTGGTAAAACAGGTCTACATGTTTCACTATTTTAATTAGACTCTGTAAAAAAAACTAAAGTACATCCGTCACACCAAGTGGCGTATAGGGAATATGGTGTTAGTGACTATACATTTTACAGACCTTCGGCACATGATTTTTGTGGTCGGTATTAAACCCGTGCCGCTTTACTTTCCCAGAAAAATATCCGGTACCCATTTAAGGCTGGGTGAACCCTTTCTCTTGTCCTTTATAGTTCACTAACCACTGAGCTATCACGGCTCCCAATTAGACTATAAGTCAGCTGCAAACTCTTCGTAATCTCTACTTAACAGTGTACAAACTCACAAACTCATGCGCACGCACTCACACGTGTAAATAGTAAAAAAAAGTAAAGTACCCCCGTCACGCCAAGTGGCGTATAGGGAATATGGTGTTAGTGACTATAATTTTTTACAAGCCTTAGGCACATGATGAGTTAATGTGGTACACGTGTAAATGCTCCGTACAAAATTGTGAGCAGAAATTAACTCAGAAATATGCAAACAATTTAACTGTGATTAATGATCGATAACTATATTAGGCTGGATACTCACAGTTTTCATTTTGGTCCAACTACTCATTGAAGATCAAGGTTGTTTCAACTACTCATTGAAGGTCGAGATGAAGATTGCTTCAATCATTCCTCTTTCTATTTCCCCAGTTGAGAACTTGAGACATCACTGCCGACTTTAGCAATCAACTACTACACTGTAACCCACAACTGTTTCACTTCAAGAAAAGATCTCTGTTCCTCAGAGCAATCAGGGCAGCAAGATCTTGCTTCAATCTTTCATTAACCAAAAACACCTGCATAACCTTTGCTGCAGTAAATCCTTCATGACAGCTCACATCGAGTCTAGAAGTTCAACATTCAGAATGGTTGTCTCTGTCAAAGAATTTTTAAAGATTCGTTACGTTCCAAGCGTTAAATACAATTCTTATTTACCTGTTACTAATTCAATACTTTTCTTATCAGATGTTTCAAGACCAAAAGTTCAGAAACCAACACACCTACACCGGAATGTCTGTAACCTGGCCTTTATTATTATAAACATTTGTGTATATTTACTCTATTTGAATCTCCTCATTGGAATTTTTAGTTCCAAAGCTTATTTACGGTGCGTCTGTTTTATTATTTGTACCATGTGGTCTGTTAACCAACATATACGACAATATCCACACATTTTGTTTGAAGAATGTTTTCTAACTGTACTTTATAAAAAAATGTTAACGGTGTCCTACTATGAATTAATAGATATTGGTACTTATTATCACTTTGATAAACATGAAGTCATTATCAGGAGCAACCATGAGTGCTATAGTCAGTTTGCTGTAGCGAGGTTGCTGTAGCGAGGTTGCTGTAGAGAGGTTGCTGTAGCAAGGTTGCTGTAGACTCAATCACAAATAATTCTTCCAATATTTATTGTTTGTCTAAATTTACTGCCACAAAATGTAATCACTTCTGCAGTTCTTTCCTTCTTTGCCCTCTCAGAATAACTAGCGATCCAATGAAATTATGACATCAGTTGTCGCCAACAGACTGGACAACAAAATAACAATAACACAACATCCATGGATAACAGCAATTCAGTTTCTTTTTTTACAGAAAGTTGTGACACCGTTTTAGTTTAAGCGAACTAACGACTTACTACAATGCGTCAGGCACTAAAGATTGCAAAGTATTAAGCAAATAATGTAAAATGTACACAAGAACACAAGCAGAACTATACAACTTTGAGACGTATCGCTGATCAGTCTGAGAGAGATTTAACAAATGGTCAATGATATTTCTTTGTTGGCCCACAAATTCACTTTAGCCATTGACCAACTCAGCAAAATTAGTTTTGTATCTAATCTGATCATTTTACGCACAGGACGTGAGTCTATTTGTGAGAGAATTCTCTGTTTTATCAGTGCGCCCCAGAGAACTTCCAAGTAGGAATGCTGCTGTGTTGCCCGTCTATCATCGAGACAGTTGGAGATTTGAAACATTTTCCGTTCCTCTGGTCACGTGATAATCAACATTCTTCGTTCTTTGAAAGGCAAGCCTTGGTAAAGCGCCCAGGCAGGCATCACAGACTTGTGGGCTGGCTATTCCACAGACCGACGCTCAAGAGAGGGCGAATGTGTGTGAGTGCCATTGTTGTTGTCCCCGACAGCGCAAGGGGCCGGCATCCTTATCTGCCGTTACGTTGTCTATTCAAGTCATTTACCTTCAATACCACGCTGTTGTCATGTTAAAACAATAATCACACCGTAAAATTAAATCCACACCGTAGATATAATGTCATAATTACTAAGAATAATAATAATATAGTCTGCTATTATTTATTAATAATACTATACTATACTATTTTATACGATTACGCTATTACTGCTGTTTACTATTATTAATAAATAATACTACATTGCTTTAGCTGCAGTAATATTGCCCTACTAATATTTATAACAATTCGGTTCTCCTGTTTATAACAATAAATTTTGCTAAGTTATTACTGCTAAGTGTTACTCATATTTAAAAAAAACAGAATAAGTCAAGTGTTTTTGTATTTTGCATTCACTTCATATCGTGAAATGTGAATCCAGTTTGTCAGGAAAATTTTAAACAAATATTGTCCAGAACGTTCATATTCTCTGTAGGGGACTAGTTGATCTGAGGGCAGAACGCTGGTCTCGAGACAGAGAGGTTGTGCGTTCAAATCCAGGCAGCATCAGTTGGGATTTTTATTTATAATTTCTCTATGCGGCAATGAGACCTGGTGTCAGTAACGAGACCCAGCTTGAAACATCAATTACTTATCCACGAAAAAATTTGAGTACATCCAAAGACAGAGTTATCTGCCTGTACGGTGAACGCACTGTGAGGACGGCTGCCAGAGGACAATGGATTAACGTGCACAATTTAGTTTATAGACTCAAGTCACTTCGCCAGAGGTGAAAGATGGCAAACGCATTCCAAAATAAATTATCTATAAACTTGGATCACTTTCCTTCCACATAGCATCAATCACCTATTTCCACTACACCGTTCATAAGTTCCTTCCACAAAAACCTTCCATCACCTGTTTCCACAAAACCATCCATCACCTGCTACTACATCACTATTCACCACATACTCACATAACACCATCCAATTCCTGCTCCGACGACACCATCCATCAACTGATCCCATAACTCTATCCATCATTTGCCCCCACAACACAATCTAAAACCTGCTCCCACATCACCATCCATCAACTGGTCCCACAACACAGTCCACCACTTGCTTCCACATCCCATCCACCACCTGTTCCAACATCTCGATTCATCACCAGGTCTCACAACACCATCCATCACCAGCTCCCACAAAACTATCCACCACCTGCTACCACAACACCATCCACCACCTACTCACACGACACCAACTGCTCCCACAACACCATCCACCACCTGCTCCCAAAACACCATCCATCATCTGCTCCCACAATATCAACCATCTTCTGCTCTCACATCACCATCCATTACCTGCTCCTACAACACCATCCATTACCTGCTCCTTCAACAACACCCATTACCTGCTCCCAGAAAACCATCCATTACCTGCTCTCACAACACCATCCATTACCTGCTCCCACAACACCATCCATTACCTGCTCTCACAACACCATCCATTACCTGCTCCCACAACACCATCCATTACCTGCTCTCACAACACCATCCATTACCTGCTCCTACAACACCATCCATTACCTGCTCCTACAACACCATCCATTACCTGCTCCTACAACACCATCCATTACCTGCTCCTACAACACCATCCATTACCTGCTCCTACAACACCATCCATTACCTGCTCCCACAACACCATCCATTACCTGCTCCCCCAATACCACCCATTACCTGCTTCCACAATACCACCCATTATCTGCTCCCACAATACCACCCATTATCTGCTCCCACAATACCACCCATTATCTGCCCCCACAACACCGTCCATTACCTTCTCCCACAACACCATCCATTACCTGCTCTCACAACACCATCCATTACCTGCTCCTACAACACCATCCATTACCTGCTCCTACAACACCATCCATTACCTGCTCCTACAACACCATCCATTACCTGCTCCTACAACACCATCCATTACCTGCTCCCACAACACCATCCATTACCTGCTCCCCCAATACCACCCATTACCTGCTTCCACAATACCACCCATTATCTGCTCCCACAATACCACCCATTATCTGCTCCCACAATACCACCCATTATCTGCCCCCACAACACCGTCCATTACCTGCTCCCACAACACCATCCATTACCTGCTCTCACAACACCATCCATTACCTGCTCCCACAACACCATCCATTACCTGCTCCCACAACACCATCCATCACCTGCTCCCACAACACAATCCATTACCTGCTCTCACAACACCATCCATCACGTGTTGCTACCATAACCCATCACCTGCTACCACTTCACCATCTACCACCTGCTGCTACAACACTTTCAATCACCTGCTCCAACAACACCACCCATCACCTGCTACCGCATCACCATCGACCCAGGTCGAGGCCGGAAAGACTACTTTTATACTCGGTAATCACAATATCAACTGCCTCTTTAACATGGATTTCTTTTTAAATTATTAAAGGAGTCATTCTAATAAATATTGGGATATAAAAATAAATTAAACAACTTGGAAAAATAGGGGAAAAAAACATAAATGGTCTTGGTATCTACGTTATTTTGACAATCGATATTCCTTTGGTTAATTTTGCCAGCACATCGCTCTCGAACATTCCCTGAACAATCTCTATTTTTCATTTAAAAAGGGTGCGTGTACATAAAAGCTCATCGGTCGTGGGATCGAACTCAAACTCCTATTCTAACTTGGTCAGTTCACTAACCACTGCCCCACGACATTTCGTAACCAGTGAGGGAAAACAGAAACAGAATTGGCTTATATACATAATTTTATATAATACTATTAAAAAAAAAAAAAGTAAAGTACACATTCACGCCAAGTGGGGTATAGGGAATATGGTGTTAGTGACCATCAATTTTACAGACCCTCGGCACATGATTTTTGGGGTAATGTGGTCGGTATTACGCCCGTGCCGATTTACTTTCCCAGAAAAAAATCCGGTACCCATTAAAGGCTGGGTGAACCCGGAAGCCGTCGGTTCGTATCGAGCCCTACCTCTTGTCCTTTGTAGTCCATATAATACTATGGCCACATGAAAATGCACAGCGGACTGGGGAAAAAAACAAACTATAATGGAAGGCATTGTTTCTGGGCGACGCATCAAAAACAGACAAGATAAGAGGGTAGTTTTCAAGATATCGAGCAGAGCAGGGAACAGGTAAATAATTGCAGTGCTGCGGTAAAGCTGATAGCAAGGAGTAAGAGGTGGACTGTAACGTGTATTCCTACAACGTACGTTGACAACTTTACAAAGAAGAACAAAACCAAACATGGAGTTTCGGCCTACGCGATGTCTTCTCTAGAAAATGAAAACAACGCAAGTTGACAACGGAATGAAGATCGTTCTACATGCTTTATAATGAGCGGAATTAGTCAAAGTGGCCGTAGAGAACCGAACCGAGGTGAGTGAACGAAAAGCTGAGGTAACTAACTAGAATACAAAAACATGGATGACGTTAGACAAACATGAAGTAGCAGCGGCATAAGGTAAGCAGAGAACAATCAAATATCTGCAGTGCTGCAGTAAAGCTCATAGCATTGAGCAAGTGGGTGGTGTTTGTCGTACGCTCCTACAAAGTATGGTGACGACCATACAGCAAAAGACTTTACAACATATGAACAAACAAAGTCATGACGTTTCCACCTACATGTGGCCTTCTCCAGAAAAAGTGAACAGCACAAACGAACAACAACAAAATGAAGATAAACCCAACATGTTCTAAGATGAGCGGGACTAGTGGAAGTGGCTATAAAGAAACGAAACGAGATGAGAGAACGATAAGCTGAGGAATACCCTGACCATGACAACAGAAGTGGGAGACCTGGCTTGATGCAGCAATTCCTTCAGACGAGCTGTGTTAAATACAACGTTCTACAAAGGAAATGCGATCTGTTGATGACGAGGACGATGGTGACGGAGTGATATTTATGACCCAGCAACTATTATACTTGTATAATTCATTATCAGTTGGTATTGGCACCAAATTTGTAATCAAGTTAAATAACTACACCCAGTGATATTAATGACCCAGCAACTATTATACTTGTATAATTCATTATCAGTTGGTATTGGCACCAAATTTGTAATCAAGTTAAATAACTACACCCAGTGATATTCACTCCCTGGATGATAGCGCAATTTTACAACAGTATATACTATCTACGCCCCTCTTCTATGATAATACTGAAAACAAAGCTACATTAATCGTTTGATCTCAAACCAAAGAAATGAATCACACTAGTTTCTCTTTGTCAAAGACACCACATTCGCAGTTTGGATATTTGAAGGCTGGAAAAGAAAGCGGATCTTGTTATTGTGAAGTTGTTGGAGGAGTTGAAAGTTTCATTTCAAATTATTGACCACGGAGAAGAGGGTAAATAATCTAGCAACGTTTGTGAGTCATCCATTTGATCCTTCTATAAAAGTACACCACAGCTGTAGAGGCCGTGTTATCTCATGATTTTCTCGTTTTATGAGAAGGGATGATAGAGTTTCAGTAAACATTTTTTTAAGGGAAAAAAAAACAACTGGCATAGAATCATCTCGGTTTCAATATCTCGTAATCGAATATTCGTAATCGGTAATTGTAAATGAACTTCGTGATTACGTAAGAAGTTTGACATTTCGTGAAGTGAAGCAAACTCTTGGATCGGCAAATAAAGAGAAATGTATTTGTGTATTCTAGAGCTGTTGAATGAATCTATCCGAAGAAAGAGCATCTCAAACTGTTTGGAAATGTTGGAAGAGGAGAGACGATCGTATTTATCGATAAACATTTTTTGAGTGATTTATCGATTTATTTGGTCAACTTGTTCTATTTAACATTCTGACAGAAAGAGAAGCTTAAATGAATTATTCAATAAGTGGAAAACTACTCCAGACATCTCACACAACAGCTGACATCATTCACCGTTAGTGACATTGAAAATGTAGCTCCTTGAAGCTTCTTTGCAAGCGCATCTCAGTCTTCTCTTATGGAAAAAAATAATCCAACAGATACTGATGAACGAGAAGAACAGTCTTACATTGTCGCTGTCTTTTGATCTACAGAACGTCAAGTGTGTCTGATTGCTATACTGGGCTATAAGCACGGATCGATCAATCAACGAGTTGGTCACCCATGATACCATCAGCGCTAGACACGATCAGTTTAGGTTGCAGTTCAAGTATTATAGGGTTGCCAATAGATATTTTGTTTTCGATTTTTCTCTCGGCGTTTACATAACAAAAGTGATCTAGCAAGATCTTCTGGAAGAGAATAAACTGAAGGAAAAAATGTCCTTACTCAAGATGGTCATCTTCTTTGATGTCGTCTTTTGCATGAAAAATAAAGAGAAAGTTTTCACCCCAAAATTGTACCAGGTTCTGTAAGAACACAAGATGGAAGGCTAAAGCACAAACTGAGAGATTAAAGACAATGGAATAGAAGTCTTGGAATAATATTCTCACAATTGTTTTTTTTTTTTTAAACAAGACAAAAAAGTGCTTAGAGTCTAAAAATGTAGACAAACGTGTTAACATGAATCTTTGTGTGTCCAGGAGAAGTCTGAAAAAAGTGATTATATTTGTGATTGTGAACTGAAACCAGGAGTAAGTGTTCGCATTCAGAATGTATCGACACAAAGAAATGGAAACAAAGGAGTGTATATATCGCTTTAGATTGAATGCATATTGTGATGAAATAGATGATATTTTTATTTTTATAAACATAATAAGGCATCGTTTAGGGAAAGTGTACGTTAATGGTTTTATTTCTCAAGCGTCTGTTGACTGTATACATAGAGTGGAGTGTGTATATATATAGTGGAGTGCACTGGGATTCCACGGAAGTGATCACTATCTTTGTGTCATCCTAATTGAGAAAGGCAGAAATAGAAGCCAGAAAAGCAAGCTCAACACATTCCACTACGAGAGTACACTCTAGGACGTCATTAACAAATTCATACACAGCAAACCGGGTGCCCCTAGCAGGAGGCAGGAGAGATGGACGCAGTGTCCTGGTGGTAGACGAAGTCGAATAAGTTTGGCTGAACAAGAGACAGTCGACAAAGACATGGCAGAACAAGAGACAGTCGACAAAGACATGGCAGAACAAGAGACAGTCGACAAAGACATGGCAGAAAACCAGAAAGAATGTAAGAACACAACCTGGGCTGTTGGAGCGTCTGAAAGAAGAGGTCGACCAGAAAATGATGCACTTTAAACTATGTGCTATGCAGGCTAAGGATGCCTAGTGGGATGATTTCTGTAAAAATGTGTGCTCAGAAAAATCGCTAGCCACATTCTGACACCTTTATCAGAGCATGAATACAGAACAGAACATGAAACAGAGGCATACCAGTCTTTCAGGGCGCAGGTAAGATATAGTACACATCTGATGAGAGCAAAGGGAAGGCACTGTTTGCCTGCTACATTGAGCTGACTGACACAAGAAATGTTAATTTAATTTTTTTTTTTTTAAAGGGAAAAAGTGATATGGTAACAGCTTTACGTTGGTGAGAAACAAAACAAAAGTAGAACGACATTTCGGTCAAAAGGCCTTCAACAGAAATAACAATCCACAACACAAAAATATATATGGATATACACATAAATTTAACTACATGTCGATAAAATGCTAGACTCTCAAAAAAGGAAAATAAGTCACTTCCCTGAGGTCCAGATCTTGGTCAGCCATAGAGCTTGGTCACGCAAAGACTGGATTGAAATTGATATGTCCGGACAACAGGGCGGGACCTAGGTGTGGAAAACAGTAAGAAGGGAAGGGTTCCAAAATATGTGGATGTGGGTTTAAGGTCCCAGCCTTTACTATTATTGGAAACGTTTCTATGAGTTGATTTCCATTACGCAAATCCACATGTTTCTATGAGTTGATTTCCATTACGCAAATCCACATGTTTCTATGAGTTGATTTCCATTACGCAAATCCACATGTTTCTATGAGTTGATTTCCAATACGTAAATCCACATGTTTCTATGAGTTGATTTCCAATACGTAAATCCACATGTTTCTATGAGTTGATTTCCAATACGTAAATCCACATGTTTCTATGAGTTGATTTCCAATACGTAAATCCACATGTTTCTATGAGTTGATTTCCAATACGTAAATCCACATGTTTCTATGAGTTGATTTCCAATACGTAAATCCACATGTTTCTATGAGTTGATTTCCAATACGTAAATCCACATGTTTCTATGAGTTGATTTCCAATACGTAACTCCACATGTTTCTATGAGTTGATTTCCAATACGTAAATCCACATGTTTCTATGAGTTGATTTCCAATACGTAAATCCACATGTTTCTATGAGTTGATTTCCAATACGTAAATCCACATGTTTCTATGAGTTGATTTCCAATACGTAAATCCACATGTTTCTATGAATTGATTTCCAATACGTAAATCCACATGTTTCTATGAATTGATTTCCAATACGTAAATCCACATGTATATATGATCTGCAGCTATGGGTGTGCACACCGAAAAAGATGTGTACGAAACATATGCGTACCTACCCGCATTTAAACACGCAGACAAATGCGTACACATATATAGGTACGAGTGCGCATGAGGGTAAGAAATATGTAGCAGGTGTAACGTGTCCTCATACACATAGGACCATATACTCACCTGTCACCTTCAGAGATATACACATTCCCACCCACACCCGGATGTTATAGATATAACAAAGAGATATGGCTCAAACATGCGGTCTTTTGTCTATGAAGTCTTCGTAGGTTTCCACAGACGAGAGAAGACATGTGCTGCTGCTATAAATTCGGAGGATGCATACAACAGAGTACTATTTGAATACCTCATGCACATTCTCCTCTCAGTGGCGGTGCACCCATTCCTCATAAGAAGGATCACTGCTGCACTATTTCAGAGGAAGGTGATACTCGGATGTGGAAGTTTGTCGTCCGAGCCAGCGTCAATTTGTCCAGGGCTACCACAAGACTCACCATTGTCACCAGTTCTGTTTAACGTGTACACAACAACGATCACAGAACAACAGCTTGATGGGAGGGATATAACTATGACTTTTGCTGATGATATTCTGGTATATCGACAGGGAAGAGACAGACGGTAAATCACCTCCTCACTTCTAAACGAACTCGATTGCATCTCTTCCTGGTGTGGAGTATCAGGTGCGTTGGTTAATCCTAATAAAGCATCAGTTGCATGGTTCTCACTTAACAAGCATATCGTTAGCACGGAAACACCGGTGGTACGAATGGGAGCTGATGAGGTGACCAGAGACAGGTTGATTACGTACCTAGGATGTCAATTTTGAGCGCAGTCTATGTTTTCGTTACCACGTCGACAACAAAATCCCGCAAAGAATTAGCCGCCTTGAAGGTCATGGCAGCTGCCATCGAGCAGAGGCTACTCACTCTTCTGTTCCAGGGACCCTCGCACCAATCGAGTATACCATAGCAGTTCTCACTGTTAGTACAAGCAAAGTGACAGACTGGAGAAAATGAATAAATGAAACTATGCGCATTATCTTGGGGTGTAAGAGGGACATTTCCTGAGTAGCAATGAGGTATCCTCTTGACTTTCCATCCATGGATGACAGGATCAAGATCTGAAGAGTAAAAACATACCTGAAGTTAGAGCAGATAAAGATCATCCATTGCACCACGAGCTCAACACAGGAAAAGGTGTTAGGATAAAAATAGGCAAATTATGGGTGGACCAAGTAGAAGATGTCATCAAACAGGACTGTAGCTTATCGATATCAACACTGGCGAGGAGTGGATACTGGTGGTTATGTCGTTCAGGAGCACATTCTCGTGTAACACTCGACAGAAAATGTAGGGAGCCGAACTCAGTCGTGGTCAATGCTGAGGTCAACGGTCTCATCTAGGATAACACCGATGAGGAAGATGTTGTCATCAATACAGACGGATCCGTAATACGACACCAAAGGAATGCATGGGTATTTATAGCACGCTCGACAGGCGGACTAGTCAAAGAAGACAGTGGTGCTTACGTTTTGACAACGATAGCATAACGATGAAGGTAATGTCAGTGGCCAGGGCATTCACTTGGTTAGAGTCACTAGACTACACTCATACTAATTGATTCGATGAGCATCATGAGAAAAGAGGAGGAGTGCTCTGTAAGCAGGCAATGGGTAGAGTCATTGCAGAAGTCAAAAATACGTAGTCACCTTTGTCTATATCACTGGATATGCAGGAGTTCGGGGAAATAACAAAACGGACAGGTTGGCTAGCTGTGCTATCGTTGAAGACCATCAACTAACGGATCATGTGGACATCATTAATGCCCGCCGAGATGTGAGAATGGCACATGACTTCGACAACGATAAGTTGACGTCACTCCTTAGGATGAAAGAGATGGGAGTTGAGATGGGCACAGCTAGAAACGAGAAACTTAATGGGCGTGTAAGAAGACTTATCAACCAACACAGACTGGAGTCATCAGTCTCTAGACGCTGCAGGATTTGCTGAGGAGGGGATCTTAGCACCTATGGAATGTTCATTTGTGTTGTGGGAGCAAATGATGGATGGAGTTATGGGATCAGGTGATGGATGGTGCCATATGAGCAGGAATTGGATGGTGTTATGTGAGTATGTGGTGAATAGTGCAATGACGATTACCCGCAAATAACTCAATACATAGAGCGCGATAGCCTGTTGGCAATAATATATGGAATTCTCGAAACAATACCAGCTATCATCTAGCGCAAATTAACTTATGAGTGTCAACCAAAGTACACACTTGGCTGAAGTAAACAAACTAGTGCACAACGTTATTCCTATCAATTATCCATTTCGTTATAAGCTCTTCTAGTAACATACGTCGGATAACTCTTAGAAGAATGCGACCAACAATACGGTAAGACTTGGAATACATAGAAGAGATAGAATAAGACTATTCATACAAACATCAAGAGAAAGAAAACTCTCCAAATACAGTTTTAAACCAGAAGAGGAGAAAATTCAGCTAAACATAGACCTGCTCGTGTAAAGACATGATCTAAAGTACTTACTATGGTCCGGTCTTTAAACACATTTTTTTCTACAACTTCTTCTCTTCCTCTTCTCTTCACCACCTTTTCTTCTTCTTCATCCATCTTCTACTTCATCTTGTACGTTTTATTTTGGACTTCCTCGTAAAACCATTCGGATGTTGATGGGGATAACACAGCTCTAGTGTTCGCCTACTCCTGCAGCCTTGACTACTGTCTAGTCGTTTGATTCTCCTGAATACTTTCCTTGACTTGTGTCTCAGTCTTACTTATCTATATATATATATATAATGTAAGTAAAAGTGTGTACTTGCACGCTCATCTTGTAACTTTGTTTTTTTAAATGGGAAATCTATTTCTACTTTATATGTAGCTCAACATTAGTTCTTATTTTCGCTCGTATTCTTGTGATCTAATTTCTAAATCTCTCTGTCTCGTTCTCATTCTCTCTCTCTTTCTCTCTCTCTTTCTCTCTCTCTTTCTCTCTCTCTCTCTCTTTCTCTCTCTCTCTCTTTCTCTTTCTCTCTTTCTGTCCATTAAGCTACCTAAACGTTTCATGTGAACATGGGTATTCTGTGTTTTCTTTCTAAAAGTATCACAATTATTCTAATCAATTAATTTTTCAATCAACAAACATGAACATACTCTGTACATATAAAAATGGCATCTAAATACAGCCATTGACTTTAAAAAGTATAAAACCTTTACAATATATATGCATAAAGAATTTGAAATGATCAGATGACTGAAATCATAATAATCATGTATACAAAATATTAAACATAAATTGCATAACTTGGCAATGACTGGTAGCTTTATCTAGGACAATTTAGACACAGACAATGTGAACGTAGTGAATAACAAGATAATTGAAAGCAGCAAAATATGACAAGCAAACTGTTACTAAAAATATGAAAATAAAACTGTAATTAAAACTATGACAAGCATTTCTAGACATAAAAAAATGACAATACCAATACTATATCAAGAAGAGCAAAATTACAAATGACTCAACAGCAAAAGTAGAACTACGTAAAATGAAGATAAATAATGGAATTAAATGATTTGTAAAGCTTTTAATTACGAGTAATAACAATGATGAAAGACCTATATTTGTCACATAAGCTAGTAATGGACCTCAATACTTTTTTGCTTCTGTGACCGGCTTGTAGTCTACTCTGAGTGTTATCTGTGATTACAAGAGGACACGCCATTAGTTCATCAACAAGTTATAAGAGAACTATCAACGTGAGTTCACATGAATTATTGAGTTGGCGGACAGCACTGGACACACAGAAGAGGCGTGGCTTTGATTAGAAGACACTGTAACTGTGACATGTTATTAGATTTGCTATAAACAGGAGTTATTTATTTATTATGATTTTAGTTATAGTTTCAGAGGGTGTCTGAGATAAAAGAGAGGATTTACTTCCTGTTTGATTAGGATTGTGATTTTATTGTCAGTAATGAAAGGTTACATGAAACAACAGTGTGAAAAAACCACTCCTAGCATCATCATATGGTTTTACAGCAGTAATATAACATTAGAACATTTTGATGGAAGGTAACTAGTTTATTCTTAGATTGAGTAACATTTCAGGTGAAAACAATTGATTTCCTTCACAAAAAATAAAGAAGGATTCTTTGTGTGCGTATCTTGGGTTAATATTATAGTTCGTTTCAAATCATGTGCCCAACTTCAAAACGCTATTACGCAGTAAACATTTGATGGAAGGTAACTAGTTTATTCTTAGATTGAGTAATATTTCAGGTGAAAACAATTTATTTCCTTCACAAAAAATAAAAAAAGGATTGTTTGTGTGCGTATCTTGGGTTAATATTAGTTTAGTTTCTTTCGTTTAGTCGACGGATCATTCTCATTGCACATCGAATACGTCCATAAGTGCTCAGATCTCCTCCCCAGTATGTCCCTCAGTAAATAATACTATTTAAAATATATCAGGATATAGTCATTCAAAGATAACCATTTTTGTCCACAGGATAACTAACATATAATTAGCAAGTTTCCTTTTAGCGGGTTCAGCCAATGACAAAAAAAACTGAATTAACTATCTTCATCTCTTAAATGGACGTTAAGTATGTACAAATGCACTGCAGCAAAGGTGTGGTATATGTGCATTTCGGCCCAACACATCCGACTTCACCTTGGCATTTTTGAGTACCAGGCTGCTGTCCATCTCAATCCCTATTCAATTGGTCACATTAGTTAGTTTGTTTCCAGGAGCACCGCGAAGGGGTGGAGTCAAGTCTTAATAGGTCTGTGTCAACGCATCTTATGTAAACAATCAGCTACAGGGCGCTGAGTGCTTTCAGCCCAGGTAGTGACATGAGCCTTAATGGAGTTAAATAAATCCCACGATAAATAATATATTTAGATAAAAATCTTGGATACAAGCATTTGAGTAGAAAAATAAATTATATGATAATATCCATAGAACAAAAAAGGTTATAAGCTGAATTTTCTTGTTCGACATGAATTAGGGATATAATTGACAAAAACACATTCAATTAAAATAAATAAAAGGAAAATGATGTGTTCGATCAGTCAGTTAATACCTATATCAGGGGCGATTATTTCTATTCATTTTAAAATTCGTTCCCGATTTTGACTGATGATGTATACCGCCTTTTGTCCATTGTATCGTCTGACTAATTCTGTCGATAATTCTCTTTTGATCTTCTACTTGTTTCCAATAGTATTGTGTTCCAGCATTTCTATGCTGATAACAGAAAAACAAAACTAAACAATGTTGCATCAACTATGTCCTACAAGTTATACTAGACAGCTACCAAAAAATGTATTAGTATCAATAATCTTAAGCTGCTGTTTCCCACGTCAGGCCTCTTTTGTGACCTAATTGTATATTTGGACAAAGTAAATATGGTCTCTTAATTTACAGTTGTCCGCAAATATTTGGGAACTTTGTTAACCTCAGACGGAAGATGTACAAAAGAGGTGAGATGCAGAATGGCTCAGGCAAAAGCAACTTTTAAAAAAAAATGAGAAAGATCCTGTGCAATCCATTTATGACAATATAGACAAGAAAAAGAGTTCTTAAAGGTAATGCAGAGCCAGTCTTAACATATGGATGTGAATCATGGACAATAGGACAACAGACAAGAAAATCACTGGGGGCTGTAGAATAGGTTGTAGAGAAGAATGTTGAGAATACCACGGACAGCTAAGAGGAGTAATGAAAAGAGGCCAAAGCAAAAGAGAGCTGATATCCAATATTAGAATGAAACAATCATAATTTTTTTTGCCGTGTAATGAGAATATATTGTGACAACTGGTAAAATTGAGGGACGAAGAGATAGAGGGAAGCAAAGAGAAAAGATACCAGACAACTTAAGAGAATTGTTTGTTATAATGTCAACAACATAAATGATAAATAACTGTCGAGATCGAAAGTTGTGGAGAGACATGATCACCTACGCTAGCAGGCTTGGTACTTTATAATTATGATGATATTAATAAAAAAAAATGTCAGCTCTACGAAGAAGACTGCATTCCTTGTCTCTATTAGCCAGTCAGTTTATAAGTTATTTCCAGGGAGATCGACACGGAAGTAGAAGAGAGGTCAGCTAAGCTTTTGAGGAGTCTATACTGCGATGCATATAGCAAATCCAGCCTTAAATGGGTACCGGATTTTTTTTTCCGGGAAAGTAAAGCGTCACGGGCGTAATACCGACCCCATTACCCCAAAAATCATGTGCTGAAGGTCTGTAAAATCTATGGTCACTAACACCATATTCCCTATGCGCCACTTGGCGTGACGGAGCTCTTTACTTTTACTTTACTATATAGTAAATATTTCCTACAAGTGAAATGTTAGAAGTGAAGTGTATTTTATATATAATCACAACGTATCACGTTTGCAATTTGTTTGTGCATATTTATGACATAGATAACGTGTGAAGTAGTTCAATTACACATGAAGTATTCTAGCTTTCTGTTACTAACGTTCTATAAACTTATACAAAAGCAACTGGAATAGCGTGTGCTGTAATGTCCCAGACAATACAAAAACAGCTATAAAAAGGGAGACTACTTTATCAACACGCGTAAATAGCTAAAGAAGATAACACGCACGCAATGGCATGTCTGGATGTGTGTGTGTGTGTGTGTGGTGGGGGGGGGGGGGGGGGGGTGGGGGGGGTTTACATATCACGGTAACTTCAGAAAATGTATTTTATCGAACCAGGAGAGAGAGAGAGAGAGAAGTGAACCAAAGTAGACAAAACATAGCAGTTTAGCAGTGATATTATAGTTGTTTTGCTCATTGCTCAAACAAGAAAGTATACGTCAGTCTGAATGTTCTTCATTCAAAATAAATATAGCTACCGTACCATCGGCCTTTACAGTAGAGCTGCAGAAGAAAATACAAGCTATAGAAATGATAAGCTATCGTAATGATTTTGAGCATCATATCCGTAGATCATATCACAGATGATATAAAGTTTGCACAAGGATACAACAGGCAAACAGAATATATGATGTTTTTTTCGCTTGTTATGAAACAGGACAAAATGAAAAGGTTTGGCCACTTATCTCGACCATCTGGACTAGCAATGACTTTTGTGGAACTGACTGTGATAAGCGCGAGAAGGAGAGGCGGGTAGTGAAAGAGATGGAAAGATAACATCAAAGAATGGACAGGCCTCGACTATGCAGAGTTCCAAAGAATGACTGAAGATGAATGCGAAGTAAAATGTTGACTAAGTCTCTCAGTCGTACCCCAAAGATCCCCAGGTTGACTAAATGTGTCAATGGTACCCCAAAGATCAGCAGCTTGACTAAGTCTGTCAATGGTACCCCAAAGATCCCCAGCTTGACTAAGTCTGTCAGTGGTACCCCAAAGATCCCCAGCTTGACTAAGTCTGTCAATGGTACCTCAAAGATCCCCAGCTTGACTAAGTCTGTCAATGGTACCCCAAAGATCCCCAGCTTGACTAAGTCTGTCAATGGTACTCCAAAGATCCCCAGCTTGACTAAGTCTGTCAATGGTACCCCAAAGATCCCCAGCTTGACTAAGTCTGTCAATGGTAACCCAAAGATCCCCAGCTTGACTAAGTCTGTCAGTGGTACCCCAAAGATTCCCAGCTTGACTAAGTCTGTCAGTGGTACCCCAAAGATCCCCAGCTTGACTAAGTCTGGCAATGGTACCCCAAAGATCCCCAGCTTGACTAAGTCTGTCAATGGTACCCCAAAGATCCCCAGCTTGACTAAGTCTGTCAATGGTACCCCAAAGATCCCCAGCTTGACTAAGTCTGTCAATGGTACCCCAAAGATCCCCAGCTTGACTAAGTCTGTCAATGGTACTCCAAAGATCCCCAGCTTGACTAAGTCTGTCAATGGTACCCCAAAGATCCCCAGCTTGACTAAGTCTGTCAATGGTAACCCAAAGATCCCCAGCTTGACTAAGTCTGTAAGTGGTACCCCAAAGATTCCCAGCTTGACTAAGTCTGTCAGTGGTACCCCAAAGATTCCCAGCTTGACTAAGTCTGTCAGTGGTATCCCAAAGATCCCCAGCTTGACTAAGTCTGTCAGTGGTACCCCAAAGATTCCCAGCTTGACTAAGTCTGTCAGTGGTACCCCAAAGATCCCCAGCTTGACTAAGTCTGTCAGTGGTACCCCAAAGATCCCCAGCGTGACTAAGTCTGTCAGTGGTACCCAAAGATCCCCAGCTTGACTAAGTCTGTCAGTGGTACCTCAAAGATCCCCAGCTTGACTAAGTCTGTCAATGGTACCATAAAAGATCCCCAGCTTGACTAAGTCTGTCAGTGGTACCTCAAAGATCCCCAGGTTGACTAAGTCTGTCAGTGGTACCCTAAAGATCCCCAGGTTGACTAAGTCTGTCAGTGGTACCCCAAAGATCCCCAGGTTAACTAAGTCTGTCAGTGGTACCCCAAAGATCCCCAGGTTAACTAAGTCTGTCAGTGGTACCCGAACGACCCCCAGGTTAACTAAGTCTGTCAGAAGTACCCGAACGACCCCCAGGTTAACTAAGTCTGTCAGAAGTACCCGAACGACCCCAGGTTAACTAAGTCTGTCAGAAGTACCCGAACGACCCCCAGGTTAACTAAGTCTGTCAGTGGTACCCGAACGACCCCCAGGTTAATAAAGTCTGTCAGAAGCACCCGAACTACCCGCAGGTTAATTAAGTCTGTCAGTGGTACCCTAACGATCCCCAGGTTAACTAAGTCTGTGAGTTGTACCTGAACGACCCCCAGATTGACTAATTCTTTCAGTAGTACCTGAACGACCCCCAGAATGACTAAGTCTGTAAGTAGTACCTGAACCACCCCAGATTTACTAAGTCTGTCAGTAGTACCTGAACCACCCCAGATTTACTAAGTCTGTCAGTAGTACCTGAACGACCCCCAGATTAATTAATTCTGTCAGTAGTACCTGAATGACTCCCAGATTAACTAAGTCTATCAGAGGTACCTGAACGACCCCCAGATTGACTAATTCTGTCAGTAGTACCTGAATGACCCCCAGATTAACTAAGTCTGTCAGTAGTACCTGATCGACCCCCCAGATTGACTAATTCTGTCAGTAGTACCTGAATGACCCCCAGATTAACTAAGTCTGTCAGTAGTACCTGAACGACCCCCAGATTGACTAAGTCTGTAAGTAGTACCTGAACGACCCCAGATTGACTAAGTCTATAAGTAGTACCTGAACGACCCCCAGATTGACTAAGTCTGTAAGTAGTACCCGAACGACCCACAGATTGACTACGTCTGTAAGTAGTACCTGAACGACCCCAGATTGACTAATTCTGTCAGTAGTACCTGAACGACCCCCCCCCCCCAGATTGACTAAGTCTATAAGTAGTACCTGAACGACCCCAAATTGACTAAGTCTGTCAGTAGTACCTGAACGACCCCCAGATTGACTAAGTCTGTCAGTAGTACCTGAACGACCCCCAGATTGACTAAGTCTGTCAGTAGTACACGAACGACCCCAAGATTGACTGATTATGTCAGTAGTACCTGAACGACCCCCAGATTGACTGATTATGTCAGTAGTACCTGAACGACCCCAAGATTGACTAATTATGTCAGTAGTACCTGAACGACCCCCAGATTGACTAAGTCTGTCAGTAGTACATGAACGACCCCCAGATTGACTAATTATGTCAGTAGTACCTGAACGACCCCCAGATTGACTAAGTCTGTCAGTAGTACCTGAACGACCCCCAGATTGACTAATTATGTCAGTAGTACCTGAACGACCCCCAGATTGACTAATTATGTCAGTAGTACCTGAACGACCCCCAGATTGACTAATTCTGGTAGTAGTACCTGAACGACCCCCAGATTGACTAATTATGTCAGTCGTACCTGAACGACCCCCAGATTAACTAATTATGTCAGTAGTACCTGAACGACCCCTAGTTTGACTAATTCTGTCAGTCATACTCCAACGACTCCCTCCCCCAACCCATGGCCCCATGGTTACGGATTAAAGAGGATGAAGAAGGTATCGTTTAGATTGTATCTGTTATGAAAATTATAACAATTCCACATAACAAAGTGTCAAATTTATCGATCTTTGAAGCTTGCAATCTTATAAGCTTCCGTCTACTCAAATATGACTAAACATTCATTCATTCATTCATTCATTTTCCTCTCAGACCGAAGGCGGCACATAGGGCGGAAGACCTAGTTCTCTACGAATGACGATCTGCTGCCTTCTTGGTTGTTTACATTAGTTCCGCTAGATAAATCACATGAGTTTGGTGTCGCACATAGAGACTACTTCCATAAACTGCAATTGTGAGAACGGAGAGACAAACTCTGTGTGTGTAGTGTAGTAGACTCCAGATACCTTCACTGATAAACTCTGCCAACTTGTCAGGATTAGAACTGACATATCACTTTTAGATTACAGCAGATCAGTTATGAATAATCCTGTACTCTGCTAGGGAATTAACACACTTGAGAATGCTTCCTGTTCAGACTGATAAATATAGTACATTCTGATAAGTATCACAGACAATGATAAATTAGACCTCAAAGCTGGCTGGGATATCCATAGCATGATAAACAGTCACAGTGTATGTCTGATACATCTAACATTAATGTACTCATATCTTTTAGCTTATTTTTTATATATTTTTATTATCTTAATATGTAGAGCATCTTCCTTTTATTTTATCAGCTCAATTCTTATCCTTCTTCGTATCTTTCTTTGACTTACTTGTCCCGCTCATTCGTTATGAAGTAAAGTTTATCCTTATTTTGTTGTCCGTTTGTGTTAGTATCATTTTATGAAGAATGTTGAATGTAGACCGAAAAGTTCGTGTTTTCTTGTGTTCTTCTTTGTAAAGCTGTCACCATCCATGTAGGAGTGTACGTTACACCCAAACACCTGCCCCATGCTAACAGCTTTACAGCAGCACTGCATTAATTTGCTTGTGTCCCTCCCTACTTATATTCTCACTACCGTCTGTGCAAGTTCGAGGCAAACACTGTGGCGTTATAAAACAACAGATTGACTATTTATCTGGCTTCTTATGTGTTTGCATAACGAGTGCTGCTTTTCGCCTTTAGGCGTGAGACAAATATATTTTCATTGCCACTGTTACAGTGTTTTGTCTAATCTGAGAAAGTGATTTCTTATTTTCATTTTTGAGTGGACAAAAACAGTCGACTGAAAAGTCTGAAACACCCCTCGACGCTGAAAGGCAAATAAAGATGGAAAGGAAAAGAGGAGGAAGGAGAAGAAGAGTGGACAATTGCAGTCTAATAAAACATAAAAGACTTAGTCTCAGGTTGAATGGATCATTCTTGGCCAAGAAGTTGACAAAACCAACAAGATAACATTTCCTTATCATTCGACCAACATTTGGCCGATGTTCAAAGTGTTTGGGAGTTTTCGGGAAATCCCCCTCAGCGGAAATATGAACGTGCATCAATTAGCGGTTATTGTAAAGTTAGGGATTACACAAATCAACGTGTCTCAACAATGTTTTTGATATATAACTATTATATTATTAATAATATTTTAAATAAAGTTATTTAAAGTATTGGCTACAGCTAAGCAACACGAATCATGACAACAATTGTAGTTTAGCAAGAGTGTATAGCATCGTAAATGTGTTCTATACAGAGATAGGCACAAATACAGCACGGAGACGCGAGTAAAGATGGGGAAACTTGAAAAAATAAATGTTCTATAAGGGCTACATGTAATTAGATTATTAGAGAACGTGCCTGTAGCATCAGTTGATGAAAATTTTGATAATCAACTGACAGTGTACTTTTGACACCGTTTTAATATCGAAAAGCGGATAGTTTTTTAAAGAAGATATGGAGAAATAATTGGGATGCAAGGGCCATAACACATAAGGCATGAAGCTAAAAATGTGCAGCCAGACGGAATCATGCTGATCTTGAAATAAAAATCGAATCAGCGAAAGAGAGGATTTGATTTAACGAAAGCTCTTTCTAGATAAATTGATATAATTAAATATAAGGTTATGTTAACAATAACAAATATAGTCTGATCAAAAATACGAACATATAATAACTGAACAAAGCAATTAACATATTTATATATCTTTGTAAATGAAAAGTGTGGCTGGTATTATAAAAATAATATGAATAAATAAACAATCAGTATGTAGTAAATGATATCAGTGACCTCGTGAGAGGTTAAGTCTACTAAATATTTGATGTATGTCTTGGGTAACTGGAAAGCCATTCAGTTATGAAAGTAAATGAGTTAATGAAACTGTTTTTCAAGTTTTGTTTTAATCAGAAAAATGGTGTTTATCATTTTTCTGGACACATAAAGAGAGAAATCCATCATTGTACTGTGAAAATAATCAGCAATATTGATAAAGCTAGAAACAGGCAAATGATTTGATTCACCTTGATTTATCTGACCGCTCATCAAAGATGTAGTAGAGTTTATCTTTATTTCGTTTGTGTTGTTCTCGTTTTCTGATGAAGGCTACATGTAGGCCGAAACGTCAGTATTTTGTTGTGTTCCTTTTTGTAAAGATGTCACCATAGCTTGTAGGAGTGTGGGTTACACCACACAACCTGCTCATGACAAGGTAAGAGTTTGACAGCAACATCATCATCATTGAGTGCCGTATACACATCGAAGATTGGTAACCAAGGAGCGCCATTCCACTCTATCTCTTGCTTTGATAATGCAGATTGTCATAGGTTGACTAGTCCATCTTTTGATGTTACTCCATCATGTTAGTCTTGGTCTGCCTCTTTTACTTTGTATTTTTCCCTCCAAGATTACTTTTATTAGGCTGTTGTGTCTTTTAACATACCCTTAAAATTTAATTTATCTTGTTCTAATTGTGTTTAGTAGTTTTCTTTTCATGTTTAGTTGTTTTAAAATTTCATCGTTTCTTTTCTTCTAATTCTACCTATTCTTCTATAAATCCACATTTCAAAGTCTTCAATTCTCTGTTCTGTTTTCTTGTCTAATGTCCATGTTTCTGCACCACACAGGAATAATTGAGAAGATGTAACATTTTGCTATTCTTAGTTTTAGCCCTGGTGTTCTTTGTTTTGATGTTAGTATATTTTTAATGGCATTAAAATTACTTTTTGCCATACCTATTCTTTTGTATATTTCAGTTGTACATTTTCCATCACTGGTTGTAGTATGTCCCAGATAGTTGTGGCTCTGAACTGTCTCCAGGTCTATTCCTTCAACTTTGATATTTAGTTGTAGGTCTTAAGAATTTTCTTTGTTTATGATCATAGTTTTAGTCCTTTTTTATATTCATATCTAGTCCATATTGTTTACCTGTCTTGTTTATTACATTAAATAATTGTTGTAGATCTTTAGGATTTTCTGCTAGAAGTACACTATCATCAGCATATCTTAGGTTATTGATTATCGTTCCATTAATGTTTAAGCCTGGCATTACTGTGATGTTTTTAAAGATTTGCTCAATGTATAGATTGAACAAGCTTGGTGATAGGATGCATCCCTGTCTTACTCCTCTTTTTATATCAATGGATGTAGAGTTCTCTTTGTTATATTTTATTATTGCTCTTTGCTTCCAGTACAAATTACATATCAGTCGTATGTCTGTATCGTCCAGATTTATATCTTTTAGACAGTCTTTAAGTTGATTATGGTGTACTCTATCAAAAGCCTTGGTGTAGTCTATGAAGTAGAGGCATATATTGGTTTGTTTACTTCTATGTATTTTTTCAACAAATGTCCTCATGCTGAATATAGCTTCTTTTGTCCCACTGTTTTTCCTAAATCCAAATTGTTGCTCATCTAATTCAGTGTTGATTTTATTCTGAATTCTTCCCTGTATAACTTTTAGTAAAAATTTTGTTACCTGGCTCATTAGGCTTATTGTTCTAAAATCACTGCATTCAACTGCACCATTCTTTTTAGGCAATGCAATGAAAGTTGATGTTTTTAGTTCATTTGGTATGTATCCTGTATGGTATATGTCATTGCATATGTCTGTGATCACTTCAATGATAAAATCTTCTATAGCTTGTTTCATAACTCGTGCCCAACTTTTAAAATCGATAGCTTTTTAACCGCTTGTTATAAGTTGTTCAAAAGTTGCATGTAAAGTTATAATGATTAGAACCCAACAGGGAATTAATTTCATTTAAAAAGAAACATTTGGTTATTATTGTTGCTTATTTGATTTATATAAATTTATAACGACCCATTGATGTAGTCAAAACTTAATGTTTACAGTATTTTAAGTTAAAAATAGCGAGCAAAAATCCATACACGGTAAAATTGACGTGTTTGCACGCATTCGCGTGGTTTTATTGACACAATTAGACACTTGAGAAATTGTGTGTTCCATTTCCGTTCATTCAGAGGTGGAGCGTGGAACGGTAACATTTATCATGAGTCTTAAAATGAAATTCTGCAGTTTACAAAACATCGCAATAAAAATGTATGACTATTTTTGCGCTTGATAATTGCTCATGCAGGTAGTCGACAACATGGACTAATACAGAATGCAGAGCTCATTCAAAATCCATAGACAATTGGGATTATCACTCTGAGATGAATGGTCACATATTTAGACATTGGATTGAAAATTCTGTTCTCCAATCACTAGATCGACCATCTTGCCTAATAGTGGACAATGCAGCGTACCACAACATTGTTGCACTTGAAGATAAAGTCCCGACAGTACAAAACATGCTATTAAGATATGGCTCACAAAGAAGCACATACAATTTAATAACATGTACTTAAAACCTGAATTACTATCTCTAGTAAAGCAAAAACAAAGGACAAAGATTTTTCAAATAGATAAGATTATCCAAGAGCACGGTCATATGAGTTTGAGGCTGCCACCTTACCATGCTCATTTAAATCCAATAGAACTAATCTGGGCAAAATTAAAAGGACAAGTGGCAGATGAAAATGCAACATTCAAAATATGCGATGTAAAGACTCTTGCTAATCTCGCTTTATTAAATATAGACAAAGATTATTGGGCTAAATGTGAAGACCACGTCTTAAAACAGGAAGAGGAATATTGGAAAAATGATGGTTTGTGGAATGTTCAACCCCAAACAGTTATTAATCTTTTAGACTCGTCTGATTCAGAATGAAAGTATATAGCCCCCACAATGTTGGCCCCTATATTACCTTAAATTAGTTCAACAAACGGTCCTTTTCAGGACCACACAACTATGAAAATTGGACATACAGGTATACCTTGATATTATCGTCCGTCCTCGAACTGAGAAGACAATAATTCTCCTGGTGTTTTGTCTTATTAGGTTATTTCCCCATTACGGCCACGCCTTTACCTAGTGAAAATTAATCATAGACCAGCAACTACGGTAATTTCTATTCTTTAGGGGTTCAGAATTTACAATTTTGACAAACATCAAAGAAATTCGCCGCTTTAAGAAAACTGCAGCTGCAAGATATTTGTTAAATATACATTTAAAGGGTCTTTTGCATTCTAATAACATTTGGAAAATTTCAACAGTTTTTAACAAACGGTTACTGAACAATAGCGTTTTGAAGTTGGGCACATGATTTGAAACGAGCTATAGTTCCTGTATCATCAGTAGTAGGTGTGGCTATTTATGACCTCCATAAGTGCATGTGCATGCACCGAAAGACAATAGATTTGGCACCAAAACCGCACGAAACTGGCACCAAAATCCGTGCAAAAGTCCGATAATCGGCTTATCTTGGTGGTCGTGACGGTAATCTCGGTGGTGTGCGTTGGTGCGTAACGATCGGTGGTGTGCGTTGGTGCGTGACGGCTTATCTCGTGGTGCGCGTCGCTCGCTGGTTATCGGACAGCGGTTCTCGCGGGCAACAGCGGTTCTAAAACTTGTGGGGTCGTCGGATCGTCGCCGGCTATCGAAGCGTGCGGGTGGGGAAAGGGGGGTGCCTTGAATGGTCGTGACGCTACCAACATCATCATGTGCCACCCTCACCAATCACCCCTTCCTATCATCATGTGCCACCCTCATCATCATGTGCCACCCTCAACACCATCATCATCCCTTCATGTCCTATCATCATGTGCCACCCTCAACACCATCATCATCCCTTCCTTTCATCATCATGTGCCACCCTCAACACCATCATCATCCCTTCCTATCATCATCATGTGCCACCCTCAACACCATCATCATCATGTGCCACCCTCAACACCAATCACCACTTCCTATCATCATCATGTGCCACCCTCAACACCATCATGTGCCACCCTCAACACCCTCAGCATCCCCTTCATGTCCTATCATCAAGCCACACAAAGTATCAACCACCGAAAATCTCTCTCTCTCTCACATTCATGGTAAAGCAAAACAAAAGTCGTTCTATATTTCTCACAGCTTTATTATTATTAATACAACAAATATACGACACATATTTGAAAATATATCACTGTCCGGTTGTTGATAATTTTAAGCGTCGTGGTTTCCTCCCTCCTGTTTTGGTGGTACTGTTTGTTAAATGTCTATCAAACACGGGTGCATAGGAAGTTTCATTAGCCTTCAAAACACAACCGCCCTCCATTTTGACAAAACCCTGATCAAGCTGGAATAGGTAATTGGTGACTCTGCTGAAACACCCGCGGCATTCATATTGGCTGCCGGATCTGTCGTCTGATTAACAAGAGCGAGGTTCCCTTGATTAACAAAGGGGGGCGTGTAGTCGATGAGATTCGGGTTAACAAGAGATGGTATGTAGTTTTGGTGGTTAACGACAGGCGACGTGTAGTTGATCTGATTAACGAGAGGTGGTGTTTAGTTGATCTGGTCAACGAGAGGTGGCGTGTAGCTGATCTGGTTAACAACAGGCGGTGTGTAGTTGAGGTTAGCATAAGCAGTTAAAATTTCCTCTCGCATCTCAACTAACGTGATAAATTCCTCTCTCGATAGTGTTATCCCAGTTCTGGTAGGAAATTTAAAAATACTATCACCGCTATATGTCCTTATTTTTATCAATGGTCTGTTACGAAAAGCACAAACCGAGACTGCCTTAACGCCATCTTTAGACAATGGAACTACTGTCTCATTTCCACGTGACATAAATATGCGCTGATCACTGACATCAAACGAAATTGGCGTATTCAAGCTACACGACTCCATATTCAAAGAAAAACAAACACAAACCACCTGGCAACAGACGTTGGTTATGTGTGTGCGTGTACACGGATCGACTGGGGGGAGGGGGGTTATACCCGTTACGTTTATCGGGTCGAGGACCGTCTATTTATAGTAGCTAACGCAATACGTTATCAGGCGTGGTAATCAGTCGTGTTGCGACATGTTCAGTGACCTCTGGAACTGACCCATTAGGGTGATGTGTGGGAAAATATGATGCGTGTAACAATTCGGTCTCAGCTAATGCGGCTTGAGACTAGGAAACTCCTCCCCCCCCCACCCCTGTAGTGTTTATATAGGTTGTGGATTATAAAAATAGGTGTTAGTTGAAGAGGGGGAAACCTCGCGCGCTGACCTAAAATCACTCGTTGTTATTTTTTGTCCGTGGCGTAATCACTAAAGTTAGTAGCACTTGTGAGGATGGATCCCCGATGGAATCATCCCTTGACAGCTCTGATAGCCGGTCCTACCGGGTGTGGGAAAACGGTATTTGTGCAAAAGTTTATACAGAACCTTCACGAGCTAGCTGTCCCAGTACCGGAGGAAGTTATATGGTGTTATTGGGAATGGCAATCGATATACGAGACTATGGGGTCAGTGAGATTTATCGAGGGTCTACCAGACGTCGATAAATTGGAAGGTGGTAAGAAGAGAAGACTGATCGTCATCGATGACTTGATGTCTGAGACGGACGAGCGGGTAACAAAATTATTCACCAAAGGTAGTCATCACAGAGATATTAGTGTGATGTACATTGTTCAAAATCTATTCGGAAAAAATAAAGAACATCGAACCATAAGTCTCAATACGCACTATTTAGTCCTTTTCAAGAACCCGAGAGACGGGAGTCAAATTATGAATCTGGGTAAACAAATGTACCCGGGTCGGGTGGGGTACCTCCAAGATAGTTTTAAGGACGCGACAGCGAGTCCTCACGGTTATTTGCTGGTCGATCTTCGTCAGGATACACCTGATAATCTTAGGTTGAGAACAAAAATATTCCCCGGGGAGAGACAAATCGTCTACGTGCCAAAGTAGAGAATCATGTGTGATGAAGCACTTAGACGGTACGGTGAAATGTTGAAATGTATGCGCGCCGCCTCGCCGACCGGTTTAAGAGCCATATTAAAAACAGCCTCTCCCAAACTCATTAACTTTTTGTGCGAGTGTTGTCATAACATATTAAAAGGTAATGTTAGACTCACTCAGCGACAGAAGTGCGAGCTACGTCGACACAAGAACAAGTTGAGACTTCTCACTAAAAAGAAACCGAATCTTAAGCGGCGGAGAGAGATTCTACAAACCGGTGGGTTCATAGGTGCTTTGCTCCGTCCTATATTAAGTATTCTCGGTGGAGTACTAGGTGCGTAACAATGGCCAAAAAAATGATTTTGATGGATCCTCGATTCCTCGAGGGTCTTAAACAGACTACTAGCACGTCGTATAGCCCACCCGAGGCGATCGGTGACAACTTGAGAGATTTAGATGATGAAATGCAACGTATCCTATTCCGCGATGATTTAGCACCCGCCGATAAGGCCAGAGTGTACCAACGTGCCCTGCATCAATATTTAACTAGATTGGAGCAGTATAAATGACGCTCATTGGGCTCGGTCGAGCTCATTCACAACACAACAAGGCAACAGAAAAAACACCTTCCCCACCACCATCAATCGAGGTATCACCAGAGCAGACCAAGACACCACAACCACCAGCGGAAACCCCAAAGGTAGGTAATGAAACCACTCCGCCCGTAACCACGTATAAACTGAGACCTAAAAAAAGAAAGAGCGGAATCCCAACACCAAAATGGGAACGGTGGAGAAAATATTAAGACGTCGTTACTTTGACCCTAGTCGACCAGGGGCGTATAGTGGTGCAACGGCTCTGCAACGTCACACCAAACTGGGACTCGCAAAGATCAAACAATGGCTGAGTCATCAGGATACCTATACCCTTCATAAACCAATTCGTCGAAAATTTGAAAGGCGTCCCATTATAACGAGTGGCCTCCCAACAGCAATATCAGGCAGACCTAATCGATTTGAGACATTTGAAAAAACACAATGACGGATATTCCTATTTGGTTTCTTGCGTGGACGTTTTCAGTAAATTCGCGTGGTCTGTACCGATACGAACCAAAACGGGGAAATCCTTAGTGGAAGCCGTCGGTAAGATATTTCTCGATGGGAAACCCGCGAGTTTTCAAACCGATAAGGGGTCAGAGTTTCTGAACAGAACATTTCAAAAATTCCTCGCCGACAACAACGTTCACTTTTTCACTAAGCAGAACGAAGTTATTAAGGCCGCCGTGGTGGAACGCTTTAATAGGACTCTGAAACAACGGATGTGGTGATATTTCACGAAATCCAATAAGTTGTCTTATGTCCGAGTCCTACCCGCCCTACTTCGAAGTTATAACCATTCGTATCACAGAAGTATAAAAATGGCACCGGTCGACGTCAACGCAGACAATCAAGAACAGGTATGGAACACGTTGTATAATAGCAAACGCAACTTTAAATTTGAAAGACCCCTGTACATGCCCGGTGATCGAGTTAGACTGGTCCTGGGCAGAGCCAATTTTAAAAGGGTTATGCCCCGGCTTGGACGGAGGAACTGTTTTCCATCAGTCGAGTAAATGAAACAAACCCCTTTACATATGTGTTGAAAGACGATAAGGGCGATGAGATAGAGGGGTCATTCTACACAGCGGAAATTCAAAAAGTTGGAGACAAGCACGAGTACAGAATCGAGAGTATCATAACCGAACGTCGCACATCCTTTGGGCGAAAGGAGTGTTTAGTCAATGGTTTGGGTACGATTCCTCATTTAACACTTGGATACCGTCCAAGGACATTGTCAGATACAAAAACTGGAGATGCGAGAAGAAGAAGAAGAGGAAGTGGTAACTTTTGGTGGAGAGCCCGATTTGCGAGCCGTAAACTTGGGAGTCAGGAGAGACGACAACGAACCACGCTGGTGGGGGTCGATGTTAGGGAAACTATCCCCCTACTTAGAACTTGTCTTTATTTGTCAAGTGGTAGTTATATATACAGTTGTAGCGGTCTCGCTGTTCAATCTGACCACCGAAAAGCCAGACGCAAAGGAGGGAAAACTGTGGATAGCCCTACTGAGCAGCTGTTTGGGTTACATGCTACCGACTCCAAACTTGGAGAGGCGACGGTGAAACGAGTAAAAAAAATGAGTTTTTATGTCACCCTGCCCAGCAATGCATCTATGGAACTTTTTAAGGATAATAACCCCGGCCACTTTTTCGTTAAACTTCCTCAGACCATTGACATTTCGACGCAGTATGAGATCGCACTGGTGGAGATACAGTTTTCGCTAAATTATTTCAATGTAATAGAGGGTGATGTCTGGATTCGGTGCGAATCTCTCGATAACGACGATATTTGCGACGCTAGACTTTATTTCAACGTGACATTGGAGCCTGGGTTATACACGAAACCCGATGCGTTCATCGGCGCGTTGAACGCGTCGATCGTAAAAGCGGAGGATGAGTCGTACAGGGGAGTGAAAGGGAAAAAATGAGATTCATTTACGCAAAAGAGGTGAATAAAGCCATCTTGAAACTTTACGAAAAAGGAGTCAGTGTTACCATAAGCGACACTTTGAAAAACATGCTATCCTTCCCCACGACCTCAATATCAGACACGGCTCCCGATATCTTCAGCGTGGGTGTAATGGACTTGGAAAGTGTTGCGAAGAATGTCTACGTCTACTGCGATCTCGTTTCCCCCAGACCGGTCGAGGATGTGATGGTGCCTCTCCTCAGGAGCGTGCCTGTTCTCAATAGAAATCACACCTCGGTGTTTCAGATCTACGATAAGCCTCACTACCTACCCCTGAGTAGATTTTCCTTCGACACCGTGGAAATCCTTTTAGCCAACGAACACGGAAAAACCATTCCATTCACCAGCGGGACGTCGGTGCTAACGGTACACTTTCGAGTCAAGAAGCATCTCGAGCTGGTATAATGGTGAAACACACTCCCCTTCATAGAGATGTTGAGTTATACGAAGACTTTTACTGTTGTCAGGCGGGCGATGGGATGCCCGTGTTTATAGGAGGTCGAAGTCAGAGCGGTCGAGGAATCGGTAGTTGCTTCGGTGGAATCGGGAGGGCTATTTTACCCTGGTTAAAAACCGGCGGTAAGGCCTTGCTCAGAGAAGATTTGGGGACCGGTCTGCAGGTCGCACAGGACGCATTAGCCGGGAAAAAATGTCGGTGAAGCTTTCAAAGAACGAGCTAAGGAGGCCGGTCAGCGGTTGCTACACGGGGCCGTAGACCACCTGCGTCATAACAACCAATCAGGAATGGGTTTACGTCAAAGCAGAAAGCGAGTTATGAAGCTACCTCCACCAGGAGAACCCGTTACGAAGAGGATAAAACCAACAGCTGGACGGTTCCCCCTTCATTTGGTGCACAACAGCGGGAAGAAGACGAAGACGAGGGTGGCAAAGGATATGTTCGACTAATAATGTCCCTCATTCACCCCAAATCGTGCGAATGTCTTCACTCTGGTTTGGATTTATTTAGCGTTCCACCAACGCAGACATCTCTAGACTCTGGCCAGTTTATTGAAATTCGTCCGATCGCAGCTTTGTCGCATAGCGCACCGATAGAGTTTTTCATTTCTGGAAACAGCGAGGAGTATCTAGATCTTTTCAACACGTTTTTACATCAACGGGTCAAGATCACCCTCCCGAATGGTGATAGTGTACCACCCAATGCTGAGGTAGGACCGATCAACAATTATCTTCACAGTCTATTTTCACAAGTCGACGTATCGCTAAACGACACGTTGGTTACACCGTCGGAGAATACCTATCCTTTTAACGCAGTGTTTGAGGCCACGCTAAATTACGGAGAGGATGCGAAAACGGGATACTTGACGGCCGCTCTGTTCTACAAAGACACAGCTGACCACCATGACGATTTGAAAGAAAATGAGGGTTTTAAAACACGGCGCGATTTGACTTCGGGTAGTAAAGAGGTTGAAATGATGGGTCGTTTGCACTCTGATGTCTTTGTGCAGGATCGTTACATGTTAAACAGAGTCGACGTAAAGATAAAACTCACGTCCTCGAAGGATGTGTTCAGCCTCGCGGCTAACTATAGTTCTATGGGATATAAGAGTGTTATCACCTACGCCGCGCTCGTGGTCAGGAAAGCTAAGCTAAACCCCGCGATTTCTCTGGCCCACGAAAAGGCTCTCTTAAGCGGGAATGCGCGGTACCCGATCAAGAGGGTTACCATCAAGACATTTTCCATCGCTAGCGGGATGTTCTCCCACAGTCAAGACAATTTATTTTTGTCTCAAACACCGACCCGTATAGTGATAGGTCTGATTACGGCCAGTGCTTTTAATGGTGTTTACACAGCTAACCCGTTCAATTTTCAACACTTTGGCCTGACTTATATGAACCTGACGGTTGACGGGAAATGTATCTCGGGAAAGCCTCTAACTATGGACTTTGAACGAAATCAATACGCGAGAGCTTTCTTCGGCACAAATCTGGCCATGGGTCTGATTGGTAAAGACGCTGGGAATAACGTTGATTATAGAGAATTCAAGGACGGATACTGTCTATTTGGTTTTGACCTCTCGTCCAGCCTACTGGACGGCTCCCATTTTGAACTAGCCACAAGCGGACCCTTGTCGATAGAACTCAAGTTTGCCGCTCACACAACTACTCCCCTACAAGTTATCGTCTACGCCGAGTTGGACTCGGTGCTCGATGTGTCCAAGACAAGGCAGATTCTAACAGACTTCGCCGTTTGAGAGAGAAAGAAGAAGAATATGAACACGAGGGAGATTTACAACCTTTTGATGTTGGATATTTTCGTTCGACGTTGTTCCCTTGTTAGTGTCATTCCACGAAACCACTTACCGCCAAGCATCGACCCAACGGCGACCGCGGCCTTTGTCATAAACACCGACCCTGCCCACGAACCCGGTGAGCATTGGGTGGCCCTCTTTTACAACGGTCTCGGCGAATGTGAGTATTTCGATTCCTACGGTTTGCCTCCCAGACACGTGGATATTTTAAACTTTATAGAGCAAAACTCACACGTTCCACTCGTCTACAACCCGCGGGTGTTGCAAGATTTGTTTAGCAACACGTGCGGTCTATATTGTGTTTATTATATACTTCTTAAGTGTCGTGGCGCTAAACTTAACATAATTCTCATGCATTTTTCATCGAGACAGCACATAAACGACCGTATCATTTATCGTTTGCTCGCCCCGTGGATACTTCGGCTTCGAGGGGCCCGCGGATGCCCAAATTCAACAACCGGACAGTGATATATTTTCAAATATGTGTCGTATATTTGTTGTATTAATAATAATTAAGCTGTGAAAAATATAGAACGACTTTTGTTTTGCTTTACCATGAATGTGAGAGAGAGAGATTTTCGGTGGTTGATACTTTGTGTGGCTTGATGATAGGACATGAAGGGGATGCTGAGGGTGTTGAGGGTGGCACATGATGATGAGGGTGGCACATGATGATAGGAAGGGGTGATTGGTGAGGGTGGCACATGATGATGTTGGTAGCGTCACGACCATTCAAGGCACCCCCCTTTCCCCACCCGCACGCCTCGATAGCCGGCGACGATCCGACGACCCCACAAGTTTTAGAACCGCTGTTGTCCGCGAGAACCGCTGTCCGATAACCAGCGAGCGACGCGCACCACGAGATATGCCGTCACGCACCAACGCACACCACCGATCGTCGCACACCACCGAGATTACCGTCACGACCACCGAGATAAGCCGATTATCGGACTTTTGCACGGATTTTGGTGCCAGTTTCGTGCGGTTTTGGTGCCAAAGCTATTGTCTTTCGGTGCATGCACATGCACTTTTGGAGTCATAAACAGCAACACCTACTACTATCATCTTTATCTGTATATTGTCAGGTGCTGCTACCTTTCCCTTATTCATTGTTTTTATAGCGTTTTCTACTTCACATTTCATGATTTTATTGTTGGACGTACATTTTATAAATGTTTTTTTGTCCCTTTCGTCATGAAATAATTCTGTTATATATTCCTGTCATCTATCTTTGTTGTCTGTTAGCATTCTTCCCTCTTTGTTTGCAATACAACCGTTTCATGCAGCTTTTTTGTCTTTATTAGTCATTCTCTTTATTTCTGTGTGCATCCCTCTTAAATTATGTTTACTTTCCATAGTTTCGACTTCTAGACATCTTTGATTGAGCCAGTCTTCTTTTGCATTTTTGCACATTTTGTGTATTTCATTATCAATTTCCTTGTATCTGGCAGTGTTCTTCGCTTGTCTTCTTTCTTCCATTTTTTCTAAAATGTTGTCAGTTATCCATGTTTGTTTTGTTATTTCCGTTTTTGGGTAAGGTATCACAAAATTCTTGTATGCATTGACATTTCATTATGAATTTTTTTCAGGATTTTCTTTCAGTACTACTCAATCCCTTCTTCTAGCAGCTTCTGTCATGTGTTCTTTACCTGTACTGTATAAATTTCTTTCACGTCTTTCTGATTTAAAGCTGTTATATCTACTGGTATTGCTGTATTATTCTTTTGCTTGTTTCTCTTTAATTTGATTTTCATTTTAATCATTACAGGATTGTGATCTAAATTAATATATGCTCCTTGATAGGTTTTTGACTTTCTTGACGCTGTTACGGAATCTGTCTTTTATCATTATGTAATCTATTTGATTCCTCTTCCTGTCTCCAGGGCTTTTCCATGTGTATAATTTCCTTTTCTCTTGCTCAAAGTAGGTGTTACATATTATCAGTCTGTTTTCTTCACAAAATTGGTTTAATCTTTCTCCTCTGTCATTTCTTTTTCCTAAACCATTGTTTCCTATAATGGTCTTATATCTACCTTTTCCTACTTTGGTGTTCATATCACCCATTACAATCAAGATGTCTGATGATTTCACTTGCTTCATAGCTGTATTTAGATCTTCATAGTATCTTCTATTTGTTCATCTGTATAGTCTTGAGTAAATGTGTATGTCTGTATTAATGCTATGTCAAATGGCTTTGCCTTCATTTTTATTAATATAATCCTATCATTGTATGTCCAGCGGGTACTTATATAGTTTTGTAGCTCTCGTTTTATTAGTATGCTTACCCCTCTTTGATGTTCTGTTATGTTGCCTGAATATATAAATGTATATTTATCGTCTTGTAGAGTTTGACAACAAACAAATAATGTAATTGATAGTTTCATGTCTTTAAAGTTGAATAACATCTTCTAAAAACCCCATGGGTATCGCTTTCAGTTTATATGTTGCATATTGATGGTTACAGTACCATGGAGGTTGAGCTTTCACCTAGCACATTAATGCATGCTGTCCTCTATACCTCTTGAAATCTGTATTCATAATCGTTGCATTCTAAACACTGCATTTTCAATGTTAGAAGTCTCGATTTCCAAATACAATTAATAGTTGATGTACTGTGTCATTCATGTGCATGCTAATCACTTCATCTCCACAGTGTTATCTGCTGAAACCAGGTATGGCATCGTTGACACAGAAACATGGGACATTGAAAAAATCATGAAAGTAGACAAGGAAGAGAATTGTGCAAATTGTAAATAAAAAACTAAAACACATTACTCAGATCAAACAAACTACTTGCATATTGATCAGTCTGGTATAAAAGGTTCCCTCCTCTGTCGTCCTAAAATAATGGGGGAAAACAAATGGTATCACGCAAAACACCTTTATTCCCAAGAAAAATCTCAGGTACTCATTTTTAGCGGCTGGGTGAAAAGGAAACATTGTCGGTCGGAAAAAAAGCGTCACCCTCACGGAGTTGAACCAGGACCCTTCAGGCCAGGAATTGAGGACACTAACCAGTCAGTCCCGAGGATTCACTCTAGTTTGGTGAATTCTCTAGTTATTTATGTGAATACTAATGTGATAATGTCCTTGACAGGCAGATATATAGTTATCTATGTGATTACTAATGCCCATGGCAGACATATATCTTGTTATCTATGTGATTACTAATGCCCATGGCGGGCAAATATCTTGTTATGTATGTGATTACTAATGTGAAAAGAATGGTGCAGTTGAATGCAGTGACTTTAGAACAATAAGCCCAATGAGCCATGTTACAAAAATCTTGCTAAAAAGTTACACAAGGAAGGATTCAGAATAAAATCAATACTGAATTAGATGAGCAGCAATTTGGATTTAGGAAAAAAAAGCGGGACAAAAGAAGCCATATTCTGCATGAGAACATTAATCGAAAAGTACCCACAAGTAAACAAACCAATATATGCCATGCTTCGTAGACTACACCAAAGCTTTTGATAGAATACACCATAAACAACTTATAGAATGCCTAAAAGAGATACATCTAGATGACATGGACATACGACAAATATGCAATATATACTGGAAGCAAACAGCAATAATAAAATACAACAAAGAGAACTCTACACCCATTGATATAAAAAGAGGAGTAAGACAGGGATGCATCCTATCGCCAAGCTTGTTCAATCTATACACTGAGCAAATCTTTAAGAACATCATAGAGGTGCTAGGCCTACAAATTAATGGAAAGATAATCAATAACCTAAGATATGCTGATGATAGTGCACTACTAGCAGAAAATCCTTAAAAAGATCTACAACAATTATGTAATGAAATAAACATGACAAGCAAAAAATATGGACTAGATATGAATATCAAAAAGACTAAAACTGTGATCATAAACAAAGGAAATACTTAAAACCTGAAAGTGGATATCACAATTGAAGGAATAGACCTTGAGACAGTTCAGAATTACAACTACCTTGGACATACTATAACCAGTGATGGAAAATGAACAACTGAAATAAACAAAAGAATAGGAATAGCAAAAAGTAATTTGAATGTCATGAAGAGCATACTAACATCAAAACAAATAACACCAGGGCTAAAACAAAGAATAGCAAAATGGTACATCTTCTCAATATTCCTATATGGTGCAGAAACATGGACATTAGACAAGAAAACAGAACAGAGAATTGAAGCCTTTAAAATGTTGATATAAAGAAGAATAGGTAGAATTGGATGGAAGGAAAAGAAAACAAACGATGAAGTCTTAAAACAACTAAAAATGAAAAGAGAACTACTAAGCACAATTCAAACAAGACAAATGCGATTTTTGGCCATGTTAAAAGACACAACAGCCTACTAAAAGTAATCCTGGAGGGGAATATACAAGGTAAAAGAGGCAGAGGCAGACTAACATGGACGAGTAACATCAAAAGATGGACAAATCAGCCTATGACAACCTGCATCATCAAAGCAAGAGACAGAGCAGAATGGCGCTCCATGGTAGCCAACCTTCTTTGCGGAGATGGATGATGACTAATGTGATAATGTCCATGGCTGGCAGATATCTAGTTATCTATATTTTTGTTTACCAATGTGATAATGAACAAGAACCAATTGAAAACAAGAAAACAATCCGAAAGGACAATAAAATTAAGCCAACTTAAAACAGAAGATAAAAAGTAAGAAATAGAAAAACAACTAGAAAACCAATTTAAACAACTACCACAACAAATAACTACAGTAGATAACGAGTGGCTCATATTCAAAAAATCATTGACGAAAATAGCAACCACAATCTGCGGAACGAAGCAAAGGAAGAAGGAGGGAAAGATGAGTACTCCATGGTGGAATGACATAGTCAAGAACGCCATAAAAAGAAAGAAAAAACTATACAAAATCTGGCTAAAAACTAAAAAGCCAAGCGATTATGATATATACACAATAGAAAGAAGAGAAGTGATTTGAAGAAATTAATCACAGAAGAAAAACATAAAGCATGGATAAAATTTGGCGAAATGATTAGTAACAACCACAAATCAGCAACCAGAGATTTCTATAGAACAATTAAAGCCATAAGACAAAAGAAAGACAATTATGACCCAACTGAAATCATTAATGATAAACGAGGCCAAGCAATAACAAACAAAGCGCAAATCTTAACGAGATGGAAAGAATATTTCGAAGAGCTTTTGAATGTAGAAACAAGTCTAAAAACTCACAAAAAACAACTAACAGTTGGCGATAAAGAACCAAATATACTAATGGAAGAAATAGAAGAAACATTACGACTAGCACCAAAAAACAAAGCCCCAGGAATCGATAACATCCCAGTAGAAATGCTAACAGCAGCGGGAGAGGCAGGATGTAAATGGCTACACAGAATATTCAACGCTGCATGGATACAACAGCAAGTCCCAGACTACTGGAAACAGTCCATTATATTACCGATATGGAAAAAGAAGGGCAGCAGAAGAGACTGCAACCAATATAGAGGAATATCACTATTAAGCCACACAGGGAAGTTATATGCCAAGATAGTTGAAAAAAGATTGAGACCAATTATAGACCCGCAACTAAGCGATGCTCAGATGGGCTTCAGGAGGAACAGAGGTTGCACAGATGCCCTATTTATCATAAAACAACTAGCGGAGAAAACAATAGAGCATAATAAAACACTATATACAGCTTTTATTGACCAAGAAAAGGCGTTCGATAGGGTGGACAGGGAACAACTATGGTCTGTATTGCCCTTGTACGGAGTGAGTCACCACCTAGTAGAGATATGCAAGAGCCTCTATGAAAGTAGTCGCACTACAGTAAGATCTTCAGCAGGTTACTCTAAACATTTCACCATTAACTCCGGAGTAAGACAAGGCTGCGTGCTTTCCCCCTTACTTTTCATCACATATATGGACAATATATGCAAATTAGCATGCCCAATCAGAGGAAACATACCAACACGGATGACAACAAACTATAACACAGAAGAGAACGAAATATGCATACCAGAAAACAACAGAAGAGAGAAAGAAATAAATGAAATACTATTTGCAGACGACCAAGTTCTGATACATGAAACAACCGAGGACCTACAAGAACATATCAACTGGCTAAAAACCACTTGTAAACAATACAACATGAAGATCAACATAAGCAAAACCGAAGTAATGGCAAAAGCGAGAAAGAAAGAAAAACTAAACATCATTATAGATAATACGTCTTTGAAGCAAGTTGACAATTTTAAATATCTGGGTAGCACGCTAACACAAGACAATAACCAAGAAACAGAGATAGATATAAGGTGTAACAAAGCATGCCAAGTTATAGGCCAAGTATCAACACTATTGAAAAACAAAGCAATAACTAAGGAAGCAAAAAGGGCAATATACAAATCAATTTTTCTACCAACTCTGTGCTATCAGTGCCAGAATTGGACGCTGGACTCGAGAACAATAAGAAAGATAACGACCACCGAAATGAAATGTGTCAGAAGAATGACAGGAAACAGCTTAAGGGACAGAGTAAGAAACACTGACCTGAGGAAGAAACTCGAAATTGAACCAGCCATCGAATACATAAAGAAACAACAGATAAATTGGTTCGGCCACATAACAAGACAGAAAGAACTAACAATGAATCAAAGAGCCATAAACAAACGCTACGAAAACGTCAGATTAAGAGGAAGACCGAGAAAGAGATGGATAAAGGGAATACTAGAGTCACTAGGAGGAATAATATCAGAAGAGGCCAACAGAAGAGCAAAGAATCGCAGATTGTTTCTCCCCTCGACGCCAACGGCAACAGAGGAAGGATAGAAGTAGAAGAAGAATGTGATAATGTCCAAGGCAGGCAGATATATAGTTATTTATGTAATTACTAATGTCCATGGCAGGCAGATATCTGATTATTTATGTGATTACTTATGTGATACTGTCCATGGCAGGCAGATATCTAGTTATTTATGTGATTACTAATGTCTATAGAGGCAGATTTCTAGTTATGTATGTGATTACTAATGTGATAATATCCATGGCAGGCAGATATCTATAGTCCGTTCAGAAATTCATAATCACACCTGAATTAGTTTTGCGTGATAACCGTTTGTTATTTTGGTTTCACATTTTGCATGGAATCTTAGAATATTGATGATGTTATAGAAATATTTTTTGCTCTGAGAAATTTGATCTAGTTTAAAAGTTTTCTTCTTTAGGCTATATTAAATTCACCCTGTTCGAATTTAACACCATTTTAGGATATATACATTAATTTGGTGCGGTCGTTGACGTAAAATAGTTTGGCTATTGCAGAAACACTAACTTCAGGAAAATCCCGTGCAAAAAACTGAATTGTTATTGAACGACATGACGCACTACGGCCTGGGCATTAATTACCGAAGGGAAGGCGTGTCTTTATTAATTTTGTGAAGACTCAGTAGACAATTTGTTGACTTTAAATACCAACATTTATATCTAAATTACAATGAGTTTGAAATGCAAATTTATAACTATGCAAAAGAAGTGTGTTGAACATGTGTTGCGGGTGGAAGATGAGTACTGGAAGCGAGATGGATTACTTTTTGTCCAGCCAGTAATGATTATCAACCTCTTGGAATCGTCAGATTCGGAATGATTAAAATTAAGATGAATTCAATTCCAGCTGCAGTTAGGACGTCCTGGGGTCTAATGGTGACCGAAGGACACGACTAATTGTAACCAATTGAATTCATGTTTGCAAATTCACATAACGAACAACACCCACAATTAAGCACTAGCACTATGTAGATACGCCTCTGACAAGAATTGCAGTAAACTGGACAATTTATCACGATTACTGTAAACTCTAAAATTTGAATCAACTTGTGTGATATCGCCATAAAAGATCAAAGGAATTCGATGATGTGCGAAATCTGTTGTGTTTGTGGAATAAAAAATACCAAAATCTTTGCGCCATCAATATTCTAAGATTGCATGCAAAATGTGAAACCAAAATAACAAGCGGTTATCACGCAAAACTAATTCAGGTGTGATTATGAATTTCTGAACGGACTATAGTTGTTTATGTGATTACTAATGTTCATGGCAGGCAGATATCTAGTTATTTATGTGATTACTAATGTGATAATGTTCATGGCAGGCAGATATCTAGTTATTCATGTGATTACTAATGTGAAAATGTTAATGGCAGGCACATATCTATTATAGTTATATATGTTTTTAATTACTAATGTGATTTTGTTCACATAACAGAACATGTCTATTATGCCAGACGTTTTTATTAAACAACGACTCCTGTTTACGAATATACAATTTTTGTTCCACACTGACGTCTGTATTCAATGTATAGTCCACGTCACGCAAAGTGGCGTTGAGGGAATACCATTTTTATAGACTTTCGGCACACGATTTTTTGAGTAATGTGATCAGTATTACGCCCGTGCCGCTTAATTTTCCCAGAAAAAATCCGGTACCCATTTAAGGTTGGGTGAACCCGGAAGCCTTTTGTCGTTTGTAGGCCAGTTCACTAACCACTGAGCTATAGCGGCCCCATTAGATGTGTAGTTATCAAGTCATTATTAATTGCTCACTTTCAGCTTGAATTTTTGACACCAAAGTTTATTGATTTTGTTTGGTCTTCATTCTTCTAGCACACTTTGTTTCTTGAGTGTTGCTTAATTGCGGCGCCCACATGAAGTCTCACTCGTGCCTTATTTTTTAAAAAAAATTTTCCTCAATTTCATTTAAATTATCGTTTATTGAGCCTCTTCAAGTACTACTATATTACACATATTTTTATTCGCGTCTGTAAATTATTTGTTATGAATTGCTAGGTTTTGATTGGCGCAATAATGAATCGCGAAATGCTTCGTTCAACGCAAGGCTATACTCATATCCTTTTATTACTATCATCATTTTTTTGTGTGGCTCACTTTATTGATACCAATGATAAAAAAGCATAACACATTAAAGAAACAATTATATTAAATTATTAAGTGTGATTTTTTAAAAAATCTTTCAAGTTTAAAAACAATAATGATAGTGTATTCTGTTGTTGAACAGTTTCATTCATTCTTATTATTTCTAGTGATTACTGTTCTCTCAGATTATCAACGGCCGTTATTGTTTGCACAAACAATTGACTGATCTCTGATATGATACGACAAAGGAACAGATTGTGTTCAATTTCCACATGTGAAAGAAGGCAGAGATTGTCGCCGTGATAAATTTGATGACATATGATTATGGGTCCGACATGTTGAGCTGACAGTTCTCATCTATAATGTGGGCGTGTTAGAATATGAAGTAGATATTTATTACGATATCGAACAAAAAGGATGGAGAGATACATAGTGGTTATAAATATTTAAAAAAGGAAAGATAGATAACGTAATAAAGATGAAACAATGCAGGGCGGGTCCATGAGTTTATATGAGTAGCACTATTAATGAAGCACACGACAGGCAATGTTGAAGAATAACATAACCACAAGTAGTCACTGTCCTTCATGATAATACAATAGACGTTTGCGTCACGAAAATGTCAAAGAGATGTTGCTTTTTTTTAAAATCACTTTCACTTGTAACTTGTCGGGTGTTGAGTGAGGCGCACAATTCTAGTTCTCACTTCTGTGGTGGTATCCGTCATTATCAATTGATGCTGGTGTGGCGTGCTTCCATCGTATTCTGGTTCTCCTACTCTGTCTCTTCCCATTTTCTTATATACGAAAAGGGTAATCAGAGGTGACAAGTCATTCTCTTTACAATAATTGCCTCCCAATGTACTTCAATATTAGTTCTATCTTAAAACCTGCTCTCATGATCTCGCTTCCGATGATATGCTAAAGACGGATGTATCGGGCCAAAAGGCGCAGATACCACGGAGTGCTGTAAACTAGCGACATAACGCAACATACGCTCACTTATCTTTTAGGAGAGAACGACCTGGCCATAATGCTAATGGTAACATTTATTTCAGTAAATTGTACTGTTTTCATGTTAGAGAAATGTCAAGCCATGCCAAAATATCTGATGAACAAAGAAAGAATCGCGTCACGCTGTGGGATCAAGGGAATATTGTGTTAGTGCCCCTATGTGTATTATCTGTACGTTAATGGGTAATGTGGTCACTATTACGCCAGGCCAGTACCGTTATCTGTCCAAAAATAAACATTGGATTCCACTTAAACAAACATTCAAATAGAAGCCATCGATCTATATTGAAACAGATAAGGTGGACAATTCATCAAGCACTGGTCTACTGCGACTATCTACTTAGTGTTGGCCATGTTTGATCGCCACATCACCGCCACAATCACCAGTTCATCACCTCCACAATCACCAGTACATCACCGCCACAATCACCAGAACATCACATCGACAATCACCAGTTCATCACCTCCACAATCACCAGTACATCACATCCACAATCACCAGTACATCACCGCCACAATCACCAGTACATCACTCTCACAATCACCAGTACATCACATCCACAATCACCAGTTCATCACCTCCACAATCACCAGTACATCACCGCCACAATCACCAGTACATCACATCCACAATCAAAAGTTCATCACCTCCACAATCACCAGTACATCACATCCACAATCACCAGTTCATCACCTCCACAATCACCAGTACATCACCGCCACAATCACCAGTATATCACATCCACAATCACCAGTTCATCACCGCCACAATCACCAGTACATCACATCCACAATCACCAATTCATCACCGCCACAATCACCAGTACATCACCGCCACAATCACCAGTTCATCACCTCCACAATCACCAGTACATCACATCCACAATCACCAGTACATCACATCCACAATAACCAGTTCATCACCTCCACAATCACCAGTATATCACCTATACATCACCGCCAAAATCACCAACACATAACCGATACAATCACCAGTACATCACCTCCACAATTACAAATATATCATCGTCACAATCACTAGTACATAACCGCACCATCACCTTCACAATCATCAGTATATTCAACTGTCTACTAACTACTGTTGAGACAAACTTTAATGCAAATTATGAAAAAAAGACTTGAGTCTAGTGACTTTTACTTCATCATCATGTGCCATACCGGTTGGCGTAGCCGATCGTGTCCTTCCACAATCTTCTATCTACAGTGCATCATATCAGTTATGTTGTTGACTGTTTTCCATGCCATGACACCAAGCTATCCAGTATTTTCTCTCTTTGTCGTCCGCGATCTCTCTTTCCTCTTATTTTGCCAGTTGTAACCAAGTATTCCAACTTTACTCTTATCATGATTTGCCCGAAAATAGTTGATTGTTTCTTTCTGATGTTTTTTAGGAGCTGCCTTTTTGTGTTGGCCTCTTTGAGAATTTCATCATTGGTCTTTTTAGCTGTCCAGGGAACTTTCACAATTCTTCATTACTTCTATTTTTTTACTATTCAGACTGAGACCTTTCTTGTTGCTTTCTTTTACTATTATGTCTATTTTTTCTTATAGTTAATTCTCTGTCTCTGCTATTAAGACTGTGTCATCCGCATATAGCAAATTATTTATGTTGTGACCGTTGACTTCAATTCCTTTTTTTTGTCTACTATTGATCTCATAATATGTTCGCTGTAAAGTGAAAACAAATCCGGCGACAGAATAAAACCTTATATGACTCCTTGTTTTATGTATTGGAATTGTCCTGTTTGGTTGCTAATTCGTATGGCTGCTGTTTGTTGCCAGTATATTTTTTTTTAAGATTCGCAGATCCTTGCCATCAATGTTTAACTTCTCCAGTATATTGATTATTTCCACATGCTTTACTTTGTCAAATGCTGTTGTGTAGTCTATAAAGCACATATATAGATTTTTATTTACCTCTGTAGATTTTTCTATCAGTGTTCTTAAGATGTATATTGCATTATTGGTGCCCTTTCCTTCCATAAATTCACATTGTTTCTCACTTATTTCTGGTTTTTATTTTGTTTCTTACACGTCTCATGATGATTCTTAGTAATATTTTCGTCATATGGCTCATGAGGCTAATAGTGCAAATTTTGTGATGGTCTTCACAATGGACTTGAACTTACCGAGAGAAAATCAAAACCTTAACATGTCCACTCCATGGATACTGCACTAGACATGCGGCCTTCATTCTTATACACCATAAAAGGTCCCACAGACCTATAGAAATGTAAGAAATTTCGCTAAATCTAATTTTCTATTTGAAACTAACGTATAACCAGAGCCAACTATCATCATTATGTGTGATACCGGTCGGCGTAGGTGAACATGTACATCCACATACAATTCTCTATCCACAGAACATCGTATCACTTCTGTTATTGGCTGCTCAGTGTCATGACACCACAGCTATCCAGTATCTTTTCTCTTTGCCGTGCGTGAGCTCTCTTTCCATCAGTTCTAGCCAGGTGCCCAACTTTAGTTTTCTCATGATGTTCCCGAAAAATGTTTTTTGTTTCTTTCTGATGTTTCTTATCAGCTCACTTTTTGTGTTGGCCTCTGAGAATTTCCTCGTTGGTCTTTGTAGTTGTGCAGGGAACTTTCTAGCTGAAACAAGTAAAGGAATTTAAATACCTAGGAAGTTTAGTGACAAATGACATTTCCCAAATAGCAAAAATAGATAGAAGATGCAACAAAGCTTGTCAAATCATTTGATAGCCATTACCACTTTTGTCCAACAAGGAAATCATTCTAAAGATAAAACGGGAACTCTACAATACGATCTTCTATCAACGTGTGCTACCAATGCCAGTCCTGGGCCATTAATGGAATACAAATGAGAATAACAACTTATACTGAGATGAAATGTGTCAGACGAATGGCAGGAAACAGCCTGAGAATTATTAGATCAGAAATGAAGAACTGAGAACAAAGCTGGGAATAATCTCCGGAATAGAATAATTTAAAAAACAACACATATCATGGTTTTGTCACGTGATAAGGCAGAAATATCAAAACACAATACAACGAGCATTTAATAAACGTTGCGAGAACACCATACCCAAGCAACAACGAATATTATTTTGACAACGAAAACGATAGTAGGAAAGTAATAGGAAATATAGCAGTAGAGGCGAACAGAAGAGCAAAAGACCACAAATTATATCTCCCCTCGACGCTGAAAGGCCGATGAGGAATGAACGAGGAAGAATGGAACATTCTTCTGCGAAATACTATCTCTTTGGCCTCTAACTGTTCTTTTCATTTGTTTGTCGACTGTCTTTTATTAACTGATCAGGGATATCAGGAATAGAATTCTATGTTAGGAATTTATAATTCTATAGTTGGCAAAGTATAACTGTCTGTATATTTAATCTTTTGTTTTCTTTGCCAAGTACAAGTATTTCCTAGTACACCTTTCAATGCAGTAATCTTTGCTAGAGCTGTAAAAAGAATGAATAATTTCAACTCACGTTTCCACAGTTACAGCATTGTCTATGCATTCTATGTAGTAAAGAAAGAAAACGTGTATAGATGGAAATCCACAGGCCCCCAAGCAGCATAATATATTTTGATGGATCCAGAAATCTCTCTTCTCCCGCCATCCCCCTTTTCTTTTGCACACTCGAGAGAAAAAAATTATCACAGATCGCTAGATCAATAATATAAAGGGGCAAACAAAAAATTGTGAACTACGCTGTGAACTCAGCCTGAGGTGACTGACAGTTTTCATAATTCAGTTCATATTTTCGCTCCTTGATTTATTCAATTTTATATTGATGACTTGTGTCGTATATTTTTATTGCTTTGTTTCTTCTTTATCTGAGAGCATTTGGTGATAACGTTTTGAATGCAGGTATTACCAATAGGTAATTTTATGTTTAAAAAAATATCCAATCTGTGGTCACATCATAGAGAAAAGGGATTCGTAGAAATACATGTAAACTACGGTTACTGAACTGGACTACAAAGCACAAGGGGTAGGGTTCGATCCCAACCGACGGCTACGGGTTCGCACAACCTTAAATGGGTATCGGATTTTTTCTGGGAAAGTAAAGCGGCACGGGCGTAATACCGACCACATTACCCCAAAAATCATTTGCTGAAAATCTGTAAAATTTATGGTCACTAACACCATATTCCCTATACGCCACTTGGCGTGACGGGGGCTCTTTACTTTAACTTTTATAGTATCGCATAATGCGACTTGACGTGACGCAACACAACTGTAAAATACAATATAATATGAAGAACTCAACTTCACAACAGCTTATTTTGGCAATTTAGTTGTATAAATAGACTAATTCTCTCTGATTAAATACCGGAACGGTCGCAGCACGGGTTAATAATGACTGCGCCTTTTGTTGTTCCCGGCTTGTTTGCCAACTTATATCGATCGTCTGGCCTAGAAAAAACCATTATGCCAGAAACTGTTAAAGCAGCAATAAGGAGAGATAGACAAAACAGAAATTGAAAGATAAAATCAAATAATGGACAGGCCTCGACTTGACAGAGTTCTAAAGAATGATTTAAGCTGATGAAAAATGAGAAGGTTGACGCCGTCTGTCAGTGGTGCCCCAACGAACCGCGGGTTATGGAAAAAAGAAGAAAACAAAATCATATAATATAAAGAATAAAGAAAAGCTAGACCATATAGTGATAACGAGAAAGAAAATAAGAGGATGAAGAGTTAGATGGAATCATAAAAAATAAAGAGAACAATAAACAAATGAAGAGTTAGATGGAATCATCAAAAATAAAGAGAACAATAAACAAATGAAGAGTTAGATGGGATCATCAAAAATAAAGAGAACAATAAACAAATGAAGAGTTGGGAAGTTGAATTGTGATCATCTACAGAAATAGGTGTGCTACAAGATGATGATAGTTCATATCAGTCAAACGAAAATCAGTTTTGGACGTTGTATTGTTTCACCCAGGGCCATTCCTAACGGTTGACACTCCAATCTTGTCTGGAAGTCCTATTCGAGTTTGTTGTCAGCGAAATAGTCACTAGTGAATATTTTACTCCTGTGGTACCGAGTACAAAGTGAGCAGCTTCGGTTATGGCAAAGAGTAATAAGAATATTAGTCTCTTGCTATCTGCAAATCCATTAGGAAATTGTTTCCTGGAGAAAGGCCGGTAGTATGACGTTCCCCACGTTCCGAATCTTTTGAAATTGATAATTACACACAGGTTCAATTTTCACACCCTTTTACAGTGATCCTTAATTATTCAATTTCAAATAATTTCTTTTGTATTTGTTCTCTTTCTTGTTGTTTTTGTTTACATTTAGAAGCCCTCAACTGTGTGCAGCAGCTCTCTCCAAGTATTTCTTAACGTTATTTAATGCTGCTCTTTCCAATTAATTATCTTTCTTTTAAAATTCAGTTTTATAAATTCTTTGTTTGTCATTTATTTTTATATCTCATATAATTATCATTTTAAATATTTAAGTGAAAATCATGACTTAAATATTTTGTTTTAATGACAATCAAATACATATACGATGTTGCACTAAGGTTATAAGATGTTGGACTAGGGTTATAAGATGTTAGATTAGGGTTATAAGACGTTGGACTAGGGTTATAAGTTGTTGGACTAGGGTTATAAGATGTTGGACTAGGGTTATAAGATGTTGGACTAGGGTTATAAGACGTTGGACTAGGGTTATAAGATGTTGGACTAGGGTTATAAGACGTTGGACTAGGGTTATAAGACGTTGGACTAGGGTTATAAGACTTTCTACTATGGTTATAAGACGTTGGACTGGGGTTATAAGATGTTGGACTAGGGTTATAAGACTTTCTACTACGGTTGTTGGACTAGGGTTATAAGACTTTCTACTAGGGTTATAAGACTTTCTACTAGGGTTATAAGACTTTCTACTAGGGTTATAAGACGTTGGGCTGGGGTTATAAGACTTTCTCCTAGGGTTGTTGGACTAGGGTTATAAGACTTTGGACTGGGGTTATAATATGTTGATCTAGGGTTATAAGACTTTCTACTAGGGTTATAAGACGTTGGACTGGGGTTATAAGATTTTCTACTAGGGTTGTTGGACTAGGATTATAGGATGTTTGACTAGGGTTATAAAATGTTGGAATAGGGTTATAAGATGTTGGACTAGGGTTATAAAATGTTGGAATAGGGTTATAGGATGTTGGACTCTTGACTCGAAGGTATCGAGTTTGAATCCAGGCACATGCGCCTTTAACTTGAAATTGTTTTATTCTAATCCGCTAACTTGTATTGGTTTAACTAATTAAAAAGCCCGAGTGTCTGGATGATGATATCGGGGTTCTAGCACTTTCTATAAAGGTGCAAAATTGGAGGCCCCCTGTGTAACCTGCGCACGTTAAAAAATATGTGGCAGTTAACATTCGAATAGTTCGACAAATATAGCCGCTGCCAGGGCAAAAATGTCAAGAGATAAAAAAAAACATCTACTTGATTACCCACCCCATTCCCCTCTTATGTTCACGGTCATTGTTGGTGTTACGGATATCTGAGCTCTAACCATCTTCAGTACATTCTCTAGTGTATGACCTTGGTTTGCAAGCTGGGAAATATGCTGAGAAGGGGATCAGAGTGCAATGCAGTTTTCCAATGTACAATAAAAATAATCCACGTAAACTCTCTATGACAACATAATCGATCTATCTGTTTCCTAAACTATAGTTATCTGTTATCGCGTTCCTTAACCCTGTCCTCCCTTTTAATATTTATTTTATTTCTCGTCTCCAATCATAACGCCCTAATAGATAGTCTGCCAGCTCGTTTAGATTTCTATTTAAATAGAACACAAAGCCGTTAACTCCGTGAGCAAACCAATACATTCAGTTATAATAACGCAGGCTATATCACACTGACCTCACTTCATGCCCCCGATACATACCGCTATTCCAAATAGCAAATATCTTATTTTATTTCACTGAACTAAGCCTGACATCATTAACTAAAATGATTTCACTCGCAATCAGAAATTAAAGAACCTGAGAGATAAGATCAGAAATGAAGAAATGAGAAAAAACTAGGAATCGGTCCCATCATATAAAACATAACAAAACCACAGATACAATGGTTATGCCACCTGAGAAGTCAAAAATACCAAAGCACAATACAACGAGACTTTAATAAATGTTGCGAAAATACGAGTCTCGAAGGCGGACCACGAAAAAGATGAATTGATTGACTATTAGAAACACTAGGAAACGTAACAGAAGCAGAGGTCAACAGACAAGCAAAAGACCAAAAATTGTATCTCCCCTCGGCGCTGAAAGACAAATGAAGAAGGAAAGAAGAAGAAGATTGCAAGAAAGCGTGAAATGTCACAAGAAAGATTTAAAACGTTCTCGAACATGTTAACAAGAATGCTCAAAAAGTTTAACTGGTTGGTAGTTCACCGCCTGTCAGGAATTAAATAAGACCCAAAACATTATTCTTCCTTTTCTTCTTTCCTTCCTCATTTGCCTTTCAGCGTCGAGGGCAGATATAATTTGCGGTCTTTTTCTCTTCTGTTCGCTTCTGCTGCTGTTATGTTCCCCTAGTGCTTCTAATATTCCATCCTTCCATCCTTTTCGTGGTCGCCCCTTGGGTCTGGTATTCTCACAACGTTTGTTGAAGGCTCGTTGTGATGTGTTTTGATCACTCTGCCTTGTCACGTGACCAAACCATTTCATCTGTCGTTTCTTTATATATTCTATAGCGGGGTCTATTCCTACCTTTTTTCTCAGTTCTTCATTTCTGATCTTATCTCTGAGGCTGTTTCCTGTCATTCGTTTAACAAATTTCATATCAGTAGAGGTTATTTTTCTTATTGTTTTTGCATCTAGGGTCCAGGACTGACATTGGTTGCACAACGTTGGTATGAAGATTGTATTGTGAAGTGCCTGTTTTGCCTCTAGAGTTATATCCTTGTTGGACAATAGTGGTGATAACTGTCCAATGATTTGACAAGCTTTGATGCATCTTGAGTCTATCTTGGCTGTGAATTGTCGTTTGTCACTAAACTTCCAAGGTATTTTAATTCTTCTACTTGTTTTAGTTGCCTGCCTTCAATAGCTATGTTGATGTTCTGTTTCTCTTTTGCGACAGTCATGACTTCTGTTTTGTTGATGTTGATTTTCATGTTGTATTTTGTGCCTGTGCTGTTGAGTTTATTTAAGTGTTCTTTAGGTCTTATATTTTTCCATGTATTAGTGCCTGGTCGTCTGCAAATAAATACTCGTTAATACATTATTAAAGTGAACAAACAATAAATGTATACTTTACAATTATGGTATGCTTGAAGTAAAGCTTATGACGATTTTGTAAAAGAATAATTTGTAGAATGACAAAGAGGCACATTTTTTTAGACAAATCTCGGAAGACAATTGACAATAGTAAAACTTACAAATTGTAACACCTTACACAAATGCATGTCTGGTATTATTTTGTTGATATTTATAGACCAGATGGAACATCAGTTTATTAGAACTATGTACAGTATGGCTCCTATCTCGTGTCCAAACAAGAACATCTCACAGAAGTGTGGAAACCCTGACGCAGAGGCGAGGGTGAGCAAGCCAACTTCATGTAAATGATTATATATACAATTCTATAAAGCCAGAATGTATTTTCTTTTTTTTCTCGACTGTTGATTGCAGCATATTCTTTTCAACTCTCAGAATCGGAACGAAGTATTTTCAGTATTTATCTTTATTTTGGGTGATTCCCAGTTATTTTCTACAGTATATCAAAATCTATTTCTAGATATTTTTTTTTTCAACCCGAGGCCATATTTTATTTGCTTCATGACTTATATTTTCTATATTTTCTTTCATTACAGAATGTGTTCCTTCTTTCCAACTTCCACTCCCTCTTACTCTCGTCCCTCCACTCTTGTTGATACACAATTCATGTTTATTATTTCTATCTATCTATCTATCTATCTATCTATCTATCTATCTATCTATCTATCTATCTATCTATCTATCTATCTATCTATCTATCTATCTATCTATCTATCTATCTATCTATCTATCTATCTATCTATCTATCTATCTCTATCTATCTATCTATCTATCTATCTATCTATCTATCTATCTATCTATCTATCTATCTATCTATCTATCTATCTATCTATCTATCTATCTATCTATCTATCTATCTATCTATCTATCTATCTATCTATCTATCTATCTATCTATCTATCTATCTATCTATCTATCTATCTATCTATCTATCTATCTATCTATCTATCTATCTATCTATCTATCTATCTATCTATCTATCTATCTATCTATCTATCTATCTATCTATCTATCTATCTATCTATCTATCTATCTATCTATCTATCTATCTATCTATCTATATATCTATCTATCGATCGATCTATCTATCTATCTATCTATCTATCTATCTATCTATCTATCTATCTATCTATCTATCTATCTATCTATCTATCTATCTATCTATCTATCTATCTATCTATCTATCTATCTATCTATCTATCTATCTATCTATCTATCTATCTATCTATCTATCTATCTATCTATCTATCTATCTATCTATCTATTTATCTATCTATCTATCTGTCTGTCTGTATGTCTGTCTGTCTGTCTGTCTCACTTTCTGTCTATTGGTCTTTCTAGCCATGGCCGGCCCATGGGGCATAGACCCTGGTACTCATTCACTTTTTCTTAATTTTCTTTCTAGCAGTCTCAATCCTTGAAAAAAAACATTGATCAAATACCGCCATTTGTTTCTGTTCTGTGCAAGCATCTCAGTATTGAGAGAGCCGATTGCTGCTGCTTCTGCCTCTCTGATCAATGTTCTTCTCAGTGTCTTTCTGGGTCGGCCTATTTTCCTCCTACCTGTTGTTGTCCATATGATGGCTTGCTTTGCTGTTCGGTTATTACTTCTTCTCATCACGTGTCGAACATATGTCCAATGTTCATTATTTACTCTCTCTCTCTCTCTCTCTTTCTCATTCTCTCTCTTTCTCTTCTCCTCATCGACGTCACATGCTAACAAAGTACTCAGCAGGTAAGCTTTAGAGTATGACAACAAAGATGTTCTATTTCGTGATGTCCGTGATTATTCTTCGAAATGTGCCCCAAGTCTGGTTCACAGTAATTATAATCATCACATCCATTTTGTTACTGTCCCTCGCTGACTTGGTCTTGTTCTGTCTCTGTTTCGTCTTCTTTGAAGAGCCCACTATGTAGAAGTTCTTGCTGTTATTTGCGTACCTTTTCTGCGCCGTCCAATTACATAGCAACCTGTTACTCTACTTTCTCTCTCTCCCTCCCACTGTCTCGTTCTTTTCTTCCCCTCTCCCCTACCTTACTACTCTCTCCCCTTTATCTTAAACAAATTTTTCGTTCTCCCTCTCTCTTTCTCTCTCTCACATTCTCCCTTCTTTATCTCAACTCTCTCTCTCTCTCACTTTCTCCCTCCATCTCTACTCTCTCTACCCATTATTTTACCTTCCCTCTCTTTCTTTCTCCCCTCCTTCTGTCTTCCCTATACTCTTTCTTTTGTTCACTTTTTTCATTCTTTCATATCCTGAATTAATTCACAGAATGTAACGTCACGCAATGCACCATTCTGTTACAGGAACACGGGCACTCAGACACAAAAACTAAATAAACCGAGGATGACACTCGCCCAAGCTCGCTATTTCTATGTCCGGTAAAACACGACACAAGCTATATACCTTATAAATCCACTTCCTGTTTCATTCATTATTTTCAGAAAAGATCCAAATCCTTGGAACTCGAACACGAAACGAGACTCAAAAAATATTCCCTTTTCGCTTCTCAACTTTTTGTCCCCCAGAAAATGGCTTGAAATAATAGATGTAAATTTTCTACACAATGTCAGCTACCTGATAAATTTTGATAAAAAATATTTTGTGAAGTAAATAATGTATATTTATATATTTGTGAAATATTATAAGAGTTTAGATTTAAGTCACAAAAACTATATTGAAATTCTTTACTGGCTGAAGAGGAAGACCCAGAAGAAGATGGATAGATGCTGTGACAGTGACATGTAACAACAGAGGAAAATCACTAATTCAGACAGTTCGAGCAGCTCAAGAACGACAAATGATATAAACCACGACACCTTTCAGGTATCAGTGAAAAGAGAAAAGATGAAAAAAGAAGAAGACTGGCTGAAACAATTTGAATACTTTCAAGGCAGGCACGTCCAATATTTCTCTAGTCACTTCTTCATTTTTAGTTGCCAAGTAACTCGCGACTCGCTTTTATAAAAGCTCATTGAAAAGTAACAAAAATTGTTGCAACATTCGTGATTCAATGTCCTGCTTAAACAACTAAAAACTGTAATTAAAAGTTACTTTCGCGCCGTACACGTCAACACGTTACATACAACCCTTAATGAATAATATACATAAATGTGATGACTTTGGTAGAATGGAGAGAAGCTGATTTACCTAATAACAAATAAATAAATGAACCTGCATCTGATATTTCAAATCTGAAACAGCAAGGACAAACTCTGGGTAGTGAGCATCATATTTCCATCATAGAAGGAGAATGAGATTTCATGAATTTAGCTTGGAGATACCGAGATTTTATTTTTTAAGAAACTGGCAGGTAAATTATATTTAAAAGTTTGCGACAATAAGAGAATGCATTAGAAGAATGTTCACGGAATAAATAAATTAAAAATCGCAAAAAAATTCGGCGAATTGTTGTTTAAAAGCCACAAAGGAAATAATGGAATCCATAAAGGTGTACCTTCCAATTAAAAACTGAAATGCAGAATAAAAATGTTGAAACAACTATACGCGAGACAAAACTGAATGTGGTGGCAACAAGGATCGCTGTATTCTTGTTTTAATTGACTTCTTATAACATTGCAAGTGTCGAGGGAGACACCAAGTTCTGGTTCTCATTCTTTTGGCAGCCTTAGATTTGTTATTTCAACAATGAACTGTTGCTATAGATCTAGACAGGTGTGTTTGTGCTCTCTTTGGGTCCATGTAGTTTTTTCATGCAGGCTTGCTTCAGTGAACCAATGTTGTTTCGTTTTCTGGTTTCGTTGGTGATGTAGCCATTTAATACATGTTCAGAAGTTTCGGCGCCTCAATGTCATAGGTAATAAATTCACTGAGACCAATTTTGAAAATGTCTACGTTTACGCACGAATTTTGTGCTTAGTAATATGTTATTTTGTTCTGCAAATGTCTATGTTTACGCATGCATTTTAGGTTTATTTATTATATGTGGTCTTGTTCTGGCTCGTAACATGCTCCTCAAAATTCGCCACTTATTCGCGACATGTCTAATACACGAATTTCCAGAAAGAAAGACACTTTCTTGATGATACATAAAGCGTACCATATATTTACTACATGTACCCACAGAGTTCAAACGTCTTGTAAGAAGTAATTGGACACCAAGATTAAAACTCCACACGGACTAAATACACTCATTTCACATGCATACGCTGTAAAGGAACCTCTTTTCAAATCTGTATTGCATTCTCATAGTTCAAAAAAATATATAAAGAAACCGATCTAACGACATCAGCTCTCAATGTTTTAGATTAAGTTTAGTATCAATATTATCATCATCATCATTATCAGGTACCATCACTACCGGCGTAGATGATCATGTCTCTCCACAGCTTTCGATCTCGACAGTTATTTATCATTTCTGTAGTTGACCTTCTACCAAGCCATTCTCTTAATCTGTCTGGTATCTTTTCTCTTTGCTTCCCTGTATCTCTTTGTCCCTCAATTTTCCCAATTGTCACAATATATTTCAACTGCCCTCTTCTCATTAAATGACATCAACATTGCACTTCACGTTAACAAATGAAGGGATTTAACAACTCACACGCGTACATTAGACATGCTACTTTCTTGTTACTTCAGCTTTTGATGGAACAGTCAGTGACCATTAAGCCGTGTTAGGTCTTGTACATTCACTAAACTATTGACGCAGCAATTTACTATAAATACAGCTGTTACTAACGTTGGCTATTAATACGTCTACAGATGCAGCTAATGTTACTGCAACTACTATTACCACAGCCACTACACTCACGTTTTTTTTTTTTTACCAGATATTGCCAATATTACAGAAACTAATTTATATCCCGACTATTACTTAAACTAATTTATATCACGACTATTAATTAAACTAATTTATATCACGACTATTGTAACAGTGAAGCTGGTGGAAGCTACCGCTTCTCAAATAGACGATAGCAGTATCATATAGTGGCGACCAGCAGATTTAACTATAATGATGGTATTTCAGTATAACTAGTGAGTCAGAAGTTTAGTTACAGTAGAGGTTATAGGAGAAGGGTAGTAACCAGGAGGAAGGAGTGAGGTTCAGAGTATTGGACAAAGCGATGGGAGGTTACATGATCCCCACTCACCAGTTGTAGAGGGTGGGTAGTGACACGCACCGAAGGAGAGGTCCAGAATAGTGGAACGACACAATGTCTCACTACATGGAAAAGTTTAGTTACATGCAACGACCTCGTGGTGTTATTGTCAGATCTCCACGAGTGTCCATCATGATCACAATAAAGAGTCATTGTCATGAGGTAACATTATGTCGCCAAGTAGGCGAAAAACAGGATGCTTTGTCCAAAAGATGGGAAAGTTCAGGTGAGTCACAGATGGTGGACACTGGACACGTAAACATTGAGTGACCAGATCACGTTGGAGTGGTCAATTTGCGATGATCTTATTGGTCACCATCTCGCAGGTAGAAGAGAGTTGAGGAGTATTTAAAGTCGAAGGAGTTAGGACAGTGAAGGCAAGCCAGAGAATTAGAAGAAGTAGAATGTAGACTGAGTCAGTTAAAACGGCTTCGGCCGAACTGCTAAAGGCAGTTAGCCAGTTAACAGTTAGAGTCAGAACAGTTAGAAAGTTAAGTTGGAAGTGTAGTAATAAGTTTTGATGGAGTTAGCAAGAACAGTTAGAAATATACAAGTTACAGTCATAAGTCAGTGATAGATTATTAAGACACTAGAGAAGTTATCAGTAGAAGTTGTCTTACAAGTGTCCAAGAATTGTGTTCCATGGTGTTTCATATATTCTACATGTCGTAAGTAGACTCACAAGTTTGTAAGAAAATGAATTGTTGATGAATAATGTTTGATGATCAATAAACTGAATATAATTGTGTAACAAGAGAGACTTCGTGTGCAACTCTATAACATTTATTAATTTGGTCCATTGACTCAGCACGAAACCTGGGTTTGTCGCGGAGAGAAATCAAATAAATGAATGACAGAAAGTTAACGGAAGAATAAATAGCCTGCCCAGTCTTCAACTTAGAAATCACGGAGAAATCACCGTGTACCGTCTACCGGGTCAAAAGTTCAACACGACCACAATTCTACCTGTGTTGCACTCCTGCCAGCTGAGATTGTAATTTTACCAATCAAGAGTACCTGTCCTTCAGGTCAAAAAGTCAAATTACACTGTTACAAGTCTGAAATTTACCTGTGTCAAGACAAGAGAGGCACTAAAATTTTTAGTCAGCATTAAATCTGACCAGCCAAGAGATTGTCAAATTGTCAATCAATATTACCTGTTTTGTTGGTATCCAGTCATAGCGTCAAGTTTGCAACAAATCATCGTTTCAAGTTTCATTTCATTCAATGATCCCGACCTTTGACCTGTGACCCATCACAGTTTGTTTATTTTGAAAGTATTCAGGAAGAGGCATAACTCTCAACAGAATATCGTCATCGTCAGATAACTCCCGACACATTTGTAATTGTCGAACATGTGTCGGATTTTCTCATGTGGCAATTTATTGAGGAAAATTGTGAATTGTGATTGATAATTAATAATTTCAAGTGGTGTAGTTTTTATTTAGAGAAACAAGTCAAGTAACAAGTAAGAGTGTTAATATTTCAGTGTTATAATGGCCATTCGCGTGTGTTAGAAATTAAATTAAAATAAATTAACATTAGACATTAGAAGACCAGAAGGAAAGGAGACCGATCGTCAGCACAGCTGAGAAACAATAATTAATTAATTAATTAGAGTTATTAAGTAATTTATTTATTTATTTATTAAGTAATTGGTTATTGAATTTATTAAGTAGTTAATTAATTAATTTATTAAGTAATTAGTTAAAGATTGTATTTTTTAAAATAAGTATTGTAAACCATTTTTTTCAACAGCTAGTGGAATTGTTTAAATAGTGTTTCTGTTATGTATGTAGTCTATTTTATTGTAGTTTAAGTTTGGTTAAATAAGTAATTAATTTTAATTATTATTATTATTGATAAGGTGACATACCCTATTTTATATTGTTCTGTAACAATTTTTTAAATTGTACTGGATGTATTTTTTAATAGTGTTTATAATACTACACTGTTGTTATTCCACAGGGAAACTAATAATAATTTCTATTTATTTCAGAAACTGAGGCCAGAGTAGAGCTCATAAAGTGCTGATAATTAGTACATGTAAAATAACATATAATAAATTTTAATTGTTGTTCTATCAATAGAAGGGAGAGGTAGGTATTATAGGAAACATGGCAACCACAGTAGACCCCACAACCGAAACGCTGAATGAACTGCGACTGACGATAAACCTGCCATCAAACTTAAGAGGACGGAGGGAGAGTGTAGAGAATTTGCAGACTTAACACTGAATTGGAGAGACCTAAAGAATATAACTTTCAAGACTTGATCGGATGAAGTATCCACATTCATGGGAAGGTAAGGTAGAATTAATGCCTGTGTGTATATACGGAGACAGAGTATTGGTCTAACGGAAAAGGGCATTTGTGAGATCTGGTGGAAGAGGTGATATCCAGTGACAGATCATAAATATTTTCATTGAAGTACTAGCCAACAGAGGACAGAGGATTAATTTATATTGACTTAGGAAGGATCTTACGACTATGAATGGAACTTTAGATTTAGCCAGCAAGGAAGAAATCATAGAAGATGTGATTCAAGTATGAGCTCATATTCAATAAATTATAGATGGAGCTTGAATGAGACTAAACGGGTCTTATGCTGCAATAAGAGATATTAATATTTACTATGTAGACAGGAGATGAATTATAAAGACTAGATGTATGAAGATGTCAATAGAGGAACAATAAGGTTCCTAAAGTAATGATCGTATAAGAGATACGAGAGTCGATAGACGAGAATGTAAACAAGGGTAAGGGATTCCCAAGGTTTACCTGTCATGACTCACTAATGAGAAGCCAGGATTTAGTTAAGCCGTATAGGTGACCACTTGGGGAGTGAGTCACCCGAAGTAACGAATAAAAAAATGGTGATAACCATGTTTACATCGGCTTAATTAAGGCTTGAGTCGAGTTGAGAGGACGCTATTTACAGACGCAGAAGTCTTAGCGTACCTAGAGTTAAGAGAACTCAGAATTGACAAACAAGAGATGATTTATAGAGAATGTCTAGAGATGATAGTAGTGTCAAGAGAATATAGAAGACAAGAGAGCTGAGGAAATAGAGATTACCTCAGATGAACTAGGAGTTAAAAGAGTTACCAATGTGGAACATATGGTAACTAGCTGCGAGTTGGTCAGAGTTCTTAAACTGGCGAAGTTGGATGGTAATCCAAGGAACAACTGACCAATAATAGGTAATGAGAAAAGACAAAGTGATAACCTGTGTTGAGTGAGACCTAAAAGGAAGTTAGGTGATAAAGGTGATACTAGGAGAAGTATCATGAGAAAGGAGTCTGGAAGAGACTCATGTGAAACATGTACCGAGTGATAACTCATAGAAAGGTTACATGAGGGAATTATAGGAGACTTACAAGAAGTCAGAGAAATGAGAGAATTATTGAGAGAACCTCAAGGAGAATTCTAAGTGGTGAAATTAATCATGTAACTGAGTGATAACTCATAGAAAAGTTACATGAAAAGAGAAGCTATATAAGATGAAGAAGTAATGAGAACCTGAGAGGTGGATGCGATATATATATTCTGTTGTCGAATGACAAAGTTTGTACAGATATGAAGATGCATACACAGAAATAGAGCATTATGAGGAATAGAAAAAGATGGAACTTGAGAGAGAGTTCCAGAATTTATTGAGACTAAATAGTAGTCCTGTGTGAATACAAGAGATTAATGGATTAATCGCAGATTATTCTGAGTCAAATTAATGACTAGCAGATGCTGTCAAGTGGACTGTATCCAGATAATTCTGATATTGAGAGTAGAGAGGAGATACTAAAAGAGAGTATCATGAAGAAGTTGAGTTTTAAAATGAGGCTCAAAGAAGATATGTTGTAAATAAAGATAAGGCTTAAATAAGTAGGTATATTGATATATTATTGCTCAAGCTAAGTGTGGTTGGTGATCGTGTTGTGATTGTGGTCTCCGGAGATATGTGAATTGTCTACGTATTGTCATATATGTTCTATGTCAATTGAGCGGATATGTTCTAAAGCATAAAGACTCGCAATAATGATGCATGATAATAAATGCTGTAAATGGTTTATTTGTATGAGTTTATTCTTAGATTCTGATACTGGGATCACAGATGCCAGTCGACAGAGGTTCTGCTGATGCCTGTAATGTAGCTCTCCTCAAGAAGCTGGCAATCAGTCATCAGAAGTAGTTAGAATGCTCAAGAAGACTTGAATTTTTTTTATTATCAGGGGACACAACTGGACATATTTTGAAAAATTAAGTCCCTTGGAAATGTTACATTTTTTTGTTACAAATAATTTTTATTGCTCAGTACCTTATTGTCTCCTAGATTGTGTTGATGCTTATGTATTATTAAAGAATGAATGTTATATTGTGACAATTATTTAGAGAAACATTTTACTCACATGACTTAGAATCTGCTATTGCATGTTATCAGTTAGTAGACCATAGAATTCAAAGATGTATATATGTATACTGTTACTATTTTTATTATGATGTTACAAAATTTAATACTGCGTATGTAAATCTGGACATTAGGGGGAGATAATGTAACAGTGAAGCTGGTGGAAGCTACCGCTTCTCAAATAGACGATAGCAGTATCATATAGTGGCGACCAGCAGATTTAACTATAATGATGGTATTTCAGTATAACTAGTGAGTCAGAAGTTTAGTTACAGTAGAGGTTATAGGAGAAGGGTAGTAACCAGGAGGAAGGAGTGAGGTTCAGAGTATTGGACAATGCGATGGGAGGTTACATGATCCCCACTCACCAGTTGTAGAGGGTGGGTAGTGACACGCACCGAAGGAGAGGTCCAGAATAGTGGAACGATACAATGTCTCACTACATGGAAAAGTTTAGTTACATGCAACGACCTCGTGGTGTTATTGTCAGATCTCCACGAGTGTCCATCATGATCACAATAAAGAGTCATTGTCATGAGGTAACATTATGTCGCCAAGTAGGCGAAAAACAGGATGCTTTGTCCAAAAGATGGGAAAGTTCAGGTGAGTCACAGATGGTGGACACTGGACACGTAAACATTGAGTGACCAGATCACGTTGGAGTGGTCAATTTGCGATGATCTTATTGGTCACCATCTCGCAGGTAGAAGAGAGTTGAGGAGTATTTAAAGTCGAAGGAGTTAGGACAGTGAAGGCAAGCCAGAGAATTAGAAGAAGTAGAATGTAGACTGAGTCAGTTAAAACGGCTTCGGCCGAACTGCTAAAGGCAGTTAGCCAGTTAACAGTTAGAGTCAGAACAGTTAGAAAGTTAAGTTGGAAGTGTAGTAATAAGTTTTGATGGAGTTAGCAAGAACAGTTAGAAATATACAAGTTACAGTCATAAGTCAGTGATAGATTATTAAGACACTAGAGAAGTTATCAGTAGAAGTTGTCTTACAAGTGTCCAAGAATTGTGTTCCATGGTGTTTCATATATTCTACATGTCGTAAGTAGACTCACAAGTTTGTAAGAAAATGAATTGTTGATGAATAATGTTTGATGATCAATAAACTGAATATAATTGTGTAACAAGAGAGACTTCGTGTGCAACTCTACAACATATTACTTAAACTAATTTATATCACGACTATTAATTAAACTAATTTATCAGGAGCGATGGACGCAGCCACCCTGGTGGAAAGTAGATGTCGAGGAAGCTTGGCGGAGCAAGAGACAAACGGTCAAGGCATGGCAGAATACTAGAAGGAAAGGAAGAACACAACCTGAGCTCTTGAAGAGTCTGAAAGTAGAGGTCGACCAAAAAATGATGCACTTTAAACTATGCGCTAAGCAGGCTAAGGATGCCAAATGGGATGACTTCTGTAAAAAAGTGTGCTCAGAAAAATGGCTCGCCACATTCTGGCGCCTTCATCAGTGCATGAATGGCACACCGCGACACAGAGGTATACCAGACTTTCAGAGCACAGGCCGGGTATGGCGCAAATCTGATGAGAGCAAAGGGAAGGTGCCCGCTACATTGAGCAGGCGGACGAAAGAAATGAGGCTGTAAGAATGAGGATACGGGGATCGCTGTCAAAATTGTGAAAGGATGTAGTGCTGGAAGAAGATCTCACAATCACAACCGATACCATTCGCACGACACTTAAAAGGTCACACAATACTGCTCCTGGTCCAGATGGTGTTCGGTACGATGACATAGGCAATTTAGCTGACGACGACTTGACAAAACTGGCCAATGAGTTTAATGCCAGTATTCGGAGTGGCCAGATTAAGGAGGAGTGGCTGCACAGCTACTTACTACCGCTACCGAAGCCAAACAAGGACCATTCTCAGATCAGTGCCTACAGAATCATCACAATGCAGAACACTACGGGCAAGCTGCTGGAGAAAATAGTTGCCCGTGTCCTCACTTGTCACCTTGAACAGAAACGTGTATTCCCACCCACACTTGGAGGTTATAGATATAACAAAGAGACATGGCTCAATGCGGCAGCATTTGCCTATGACGTCTTCGAAGGCTTCCACAGACGAGAGGAGACATTTGCTGCTGCTATAGATCTGGAGGATGCATACAACAGGGTACCATTTGAATATCTCATCCATATGCTCCTCAAACTGGCGGTGCACCCCTTCCTCATTAGAAGGATCGCCGCGGCACTGTTTCAGAGGAAGGTGATACTCAGATGTGGAAGTTGGTCTTCCGAGCCAACATCCATTTGCCCAGGGCTGCCACAAGGCTCACCATTGTCACCAGTTCTATTTAACGTGTACACAATAACGATCACGGAACAACAACTGGATGGGAGGGGAGAACTATGACTTTTGCTGATGATATTCTGGTATATCGACAGGGAAGAGACAGACGGGAAATCGCTTCCACAATGCAAGACGAACTCTATCGCATTTCTTCCTGGTGTGGGATATCAGGTGCCGTGGTTAATCCTAATAAAGCATCAGTTTCATGGTTCTCCCTTAACAATCTTATCGTTAATACGACCACACCGGTAGTACGAATGGGAGCTGATGAGGTGACCAGGGACAAGTTGATGACATATCTCGGGGTTAAGTTTGATAGCAGCCTATGTTTTCGGGACCACGTCGACCATGTGGTAACAAAATCCCGCAAAGGATTAGCCGCCTTGAAGGTCATGGCAGCTGCCAACATCGAGCAGAGGCTACTTACTCTTCTGTTCCAGGGATTAGTCCTCGCACCTATCGAATATGCCCTGGCAATTCTTACTGTCAGTACGACTCAAATTGATAGGCTGGAGAAAATACAAAATGAAGCCACGCGCATTATCCTGGAATGTACGAGGGACACTCCCTGTGTAGCAATGAGGTATCTTCTTGACTTTCCAACCATGGATGACAGAAACAAGATCTAGAGAGCACGAGTATGCCTGAAGATTAGTACATAAACAGAGCATCCATTGCACCACGTGCTCAACGGAGAGAAAGGTGACAGGCTAAAAAGAGGCAAATCATGGGTGGGCCGAGCAGAAGATGTCATCAAACAGGTCTGTGAGCTTACCAATATCAGCGTTGGTGAGGAGTTGATACCAGTGCCTACGTCATTCAAGGGGACTTTCTCTTGTATTGTCACACTCGACAAGAAAAGTTGGAACAGAACCCGGTCGTGGTTAATGCTGAGGTCAACGGTCTCATCTGCGATAACACTCATGAGAAAGATGTAGTCATCTATACAGACGGATCTGTAAGACGACACCAAAGAAGTGCATGGTCATTTACACCACGCTCGGCAGGCAGAATAGTCTACGAAGGCAGTGGTGCATACGTCGTGACCACGAGTAGCATGACAATGGAGGCGATGGCAGTGACCAAGGCATTCAAATGATTAGAGTCACAAGACTACACCCACGCATGTATACTGAGTGATTCGATGAGCATGATAAAAAAAAGTGGAGGCGGGCTCTGTACGCATGCAATGGGTAGAGTCGTTGCAGAAATCCAAAATACGTAAGGTCACCTTTGTCTATGTCCCTTGGCATGCGGGAGTACGGGGAAATGAAAGAGCGGACAGGTTGACTAGCTGCGCTGTCGTTGAGGACGGGAAACCAATGGATCGGGCGGATATCATCAATGCCCTCCAGATGTGGGAAGAGCACAAGACTTCGACAAACACAGATCCATGTCACTTTTTCTGATGATGGAAATGGGAGTTAAGTTGGGCACAGGCAGAAATGAGACTCTTAGTGGCCGTGTAAGAAGACTTATCAACCAACATAGAACTGGAGTCGTCAGTCGCTTGAACTGAGGGAATTGCTGAGGAGGGGATCTGAGCACCTATGGACATGTTCTGAGTGCAATGATGATGACCCGCAAATAACTCAATAACTCAATATCACGACTATTAATTAAATTAATTTATATCACGACCATTAGTGACTACACTCCCTAGTACCAGTGATGTTAACATTTGTTTCCCACCTAAAAGGTTCCCGTGGTTCACCCAATCTCTTTAAATCGGTGCTAGTGATATCCTCTGGAAAGGGAAAATAGTTTTATTCACTCGGCTCTTGTTGACGTGTTTAACTGATTTGCTCGAAAGTATTTTTGTGAAATAATGTTCGCTGTTCCCCGTTGTGGTTATGTTTACTTCTGACGAGCGGATGGACTGTGAACTGTATCGATCTTTCAGTGCAATATTATTTATCTTCTTGTGTCGATGGTTTAACCTATCGTCTATGAGCCGACGTGTGTTCGCGGTTCGTCAGACAAGCATGCACTTTGACCACAATGGCGCCTACCGGTAATGTCCATCCCGAATGTACAAAGTCTGTGACAGAGATGGGGCGAGAGAATTAGAAATGATCACCGGCTCAGAAAGTGAAAACAGCAAAGTGTGTGGTACATAAAAGAGGCATATTCAGGACACGAAAGACAAATATGGCTGACCACCGTAAAAGAGATTGGAGCCTCAACACGTACTATTGCAAAGAAAGCCATGGAGAGACATTCCTGAATGGTGCAGAAACATGGTCATTAGACAGGAAAATAGAACAGAAAATTGAAGCCTTTGAAATGTGGGTTTATAGAAGAATAGGTAGAATTGGATGGAAGGTAAAGAAAACAAACAATGAAGTTTTAAAACAACTAAAAATGAAAATAGAATTACTAAACGCAATTCAAACAAAACAAATAACATTTTTGGGCTATGTTAAAAGACACAGCAGCCAAATGAAAGTAACATTGAAAGGGAAAATACAAGGTAAAAGAGACAGAGGCAGACCAAGGCTAACATGGACGAGCAACATCAAACGATGGACAAGTCAGCCTATGACAACCTGCACTATCAAAGCAAGAGACAGAGAGGAATGGCTCGCCATGGTAGCGAACCTTCAATGCGGAGACGGCACTCAATGATAATGATTATAAGTACAATGAAGTTTCTAACGCTTCCTTAATCAACAGTAGTTACTATTAGACTCTCATTACCGTTTACCTTTATTACATCTAACACTAGTTTCATGTCTACAAACATTAATAACAAACCAGACAGAGCTTAAGTTCATGCTACAAGCCCTAGTGTGAAAGATCATTGTTGTCGTTGTTATTATTATTATTTGTATTAATGTTACAATTGATACTATTGTTGTAACTAATTTATAAATAGCAGTTTTAATTCGTTCAAATAGATTAAATGTTGATATCTTTAGCTTCCTATAATTAACAATACAAAATATAATAGATGTTAAATGTGTACTGTATGTGAACAGTTTATAACCATCTTTTAAAGATGAAGCAATATTTTATTTGTCATTACAACAATTTTCTCTAATGATAAATAATACATAATTTCCCATAAAGTTAAATAAGGTTGGCAGAACTTACGATAAAGATAAATACAAAATTCAGAAATTAAATAAGTGAAAATGAAATAACATGTAACAGAAACAACAAAAAAAAAGCGAGGAATAATATTCACCATAATTCCCAGCGAAGAACATACTATAAATACACAGTTCAGCTGTTAAAGCATGCAGGTACCTGCTCGGTTAGGAATTACAGAGTAAGTGGGTCAAAGGTGTCTTAGGTTTAACGAATGTTAGTGTAGGTCATTTATGATAATACTGGTCCATCCATAATCCCCTTAAGGCTGTGTTTATCTAGTCTAACATTTACGACATACAGACCACCATATTTATAACATAAACATAACACTGACCATTTTATTCATTAGTTTATATATAGTTATAATAAATCCAAAATTTAGAACGCATTAACGTAGACAGCAAAGATCTCAGAATAATAAAGAACATGTAGTGGCAACAAACAGCGGCCATGAAAACTGGAAACCAATTGGGATTGTTTCAACACATAAAACAGGGTGTTGGGCAAGGTTGTGTGTTGTCACCAGATTTATTTAATATGTATAGTGAGATTATTTTAAGATCCATAAGGGCCATTCATGTAATAACAATTGGAGATCATAATATAGGTAATATAATGTATGCTGATTATACAGTCTTAATCGCTAACAGTGAAAATTAGCTATCAAAAATGTTAGACACTGTAGTGAAGGAAAACTAAAATAAAGGACTCAGCCTGAATAGTGAAAAGACAGAAGTAATGGTAACAACAAAGAAAAAGACTTCACCGCAACGCAAAATAAGGACAGGTGGGACAATATTATAGCAAGTAAATGAATTTAAATTTCTGGGAACAATGATAAACTTATATGGTAGATTTACAACAGAGGTGAGATGCAGAATGGCTCAGGCAAAAGAAACTTTCTTAAAAATGAGGTAGATAATGTGCAATCCATTTTTGACAATAGAAACAAGAAAAAGAGTTCTTAATATATAGAACCAGTCTTAACATATGGATGTTAATCAGGGCAATAAGACAAGAGACAAGAAAATAACTGGAGGTTGTAGAAATGTTGTTTTACAAAAGAATGTTGAGAATACCATGGACAGCTAAAAAGAGTAATGAAAACGTTTTGAAAAAAGTCAAAGCAAGAAGTGAATTAATATCCAAAATTCGGAAGAACAATCATCATTTGTTGGCCATTTAATGAGAAGGGAGCAGCTGTAATATATTGTAACAACTAGGAAAATTGAGGGATGAAGAGATAGAGGGAAGCAAAGAGAAAAAGATACCAGACAGCTCATAAGAAGAGCGTGCAGAAGGTCAACAACATAAATAATAAATAACTGTCGAGATCGAAAGTTGCGGAGAGACATGATCACATTCGCCAGCAGGCATGGTACTTTGGAGATGTTGATAATGATGATGATGATGATATATCCCGTTAAAAAGGAATTACCATTAGGTTATTCATCCTCAGGGGACTTCACGAGAGGAAAACTGGGGTAGGGGGGACCTGCAACTTGATGATAAATATCACTTGATTAGTGAAATCGTCACTTGGTTTGCTGGTGTGAATTTTTACTTTATCCCCGACAAGAAAATACTTTCTCATTCTGTCGGGTATCGCCTTCACCATAAAACTTATTGATATTGGAGAAAAGTAGGGTATAGAGTCCTCTTGTTTAGGCGCTCGCCTGTAGAATTATTTAATTATATATATATATATATATATATATATATATATATATATATATATATATATATATATATATATATAGTAAGTGAATGTCGCCTCTACGCAGTCTAGGTGCGTGGGAAATGCGACGTTAGGGACCACATTTAATCGTTTTAGAGTGTTTTGTGTATTAAGCGTAGTTATTTTGTGCCGAACATACTGTGTAAGCCTTAGAGGCAATGCAGCAGGTGGTCGACGCCTGGGAGTCTTTACCCAGGTGGGCCCACCTCCCCTAGTGTCAAGAAGCTAAAGGGCCGAAACACTTGCTCGACGGGGGTGGGGGGATTCCCTTCTGATGACCAGATTGCCTCCTGCTGTGAAGCTCTGTACAAAGAGTTTCCTAATACTGATATATATATATCTATCTATCTATTGACCTTTCGAGCCGTAACCGGCCCATAGGGCGTAGACCAAGATACACCTTCTCCTATATGGATTTTTTGTTCTAGCAGTTTTCTTTTAAAGATATTTTATCAAATCTCGCCATCTGTCTCTGTTCTGTGCAAGCAGTTCTATCTCATTGAGGGAGCCGACTCCTGCTGCTCTTGCCTCTCTCATCAATGTTCTTCTCAGTGTCTCCCTGGGTCTTCCTCTTTTTCTTTTACCTGTTGTTTCCCATATGAGGGCTTGCTTTGCTATTCGGTTATTATCTCTTCTCATCACATGTCCAACGTATGACCATCGTCTTTTCTTTATTACTGAAGATATTAGTGGTTGATTGGCGATTTCTCTAATTTCCTCATTTGTTTTGAATTCGTTCCATGCTATACCAAGTATTTTCCTTAGACATTTATTTTCGAATGCGTTCAACTTTGTTTCTATATCTCTTGTTGTTTTCCAGCTTTCACACGCATACGTAAGGGTTGATAGTACATTTGATTTGAATAGCCTAAGTTTTGTGTTTGTGCTGATAAGTTTTGATTTCCACAACTTTTCAAGGCTTCTGAAAGACATTGCTGCTTTAGCTATTCTGATTTTAATTCTATAATATTCTAAAATATATGATATATATATATATACAGGGTGTTTTTAAAGTTGCAGTGCAGTGAATATTTCTAATATTCAGTAAATGACGTAATCATCATCTACGTGCCACAATTTTGTAAACCACATTTATGAACAAACCGCTGCTTCCTTTAAGGTTTTATTTACGTGAAGGACGGGCACTACGCTACTTTCACTGTCTCATTGCTTGAAGGAAATGGTGTTGACGATTGAAAACAGGGTATTTCTGGTTGAGCATGTCTTTCGTAATGGCGGTAAATATACGGATGAGGTCATTAGACAATTCGTGAGGAAATTTCCAGACTCACAAGTCCCTCACCGAAATTCTGTTACAAAATTGATCAAAAAGTTTCGTGAAACCGATAGTGTGGTAGATGCATACCGATCTGGAAGACCTTCAATTTCACAAGACCAAATTATGGAACTCCAAGACAGAATTACAATGAGTCCAAATGCATCTTTAAACCACTTGTCTCAACAGGTGCAAATATCTAAGAGTTCTGTTCACAAGGTTTTAAGAAGTGAACTACACTATCGTCCATACAAATTAACTGAAGTGTCTCAACTCCAAGAAAGAGATTATGAATCCCGTTTAAACTACTGCATGTGGTTTCAGAATTTTATTTATGAACATGGCGCTGCCATCCTTGACGTCACTTTTTTCACTGATGAGGCCTGGTTTCATTTATCCGGTTATGTGAACAGTCAGAACAATCGGCTGTGGAGCAGTGAAAACCCCCATGAATTTCATCAAGTGCCGCTTTACGATCAAAAAGTCGGAGTGTGGTGCGCTATAAGTCGTATGCGGATAATAGGACCTATATTTTTTAATGAAACAATAAATGCAGAACGTTACCGTACTTTAATTCTGGAACCGTTCATAGCACACCTTACAGAACGGGAAATTATGGAATCCTGGTTTCAGCAGGATGGGGCAACAGCACACACAGCCACAACAACACTCAATTATTTAGAAAGCATATTTGCAAATCGCATTATTTCACGTGGAATCTGGCCTGCTCGTTCACCAGATCTAACACCCCCAGATTATTATCTGTGGGGGGCATTGAAGGGGAAAGTTTATGAAAATAATCCGCAGACAATTAATGACCTAAAGACTGAAATAGTAGACAAGATTAAACAAATATCACCAGACATTATTCTGAAGGTTTTCGCAAATATGGAAAGACGAATCACGACATGTCTTGAGGCCCGTGGTGGACATTTTCAACATATGCTTTAGGCACAACTTTATTGTGTTAATACCAACATTACCCATTATAAGCTCGCCGATAGCAGTCAAGTATATTTGAATAATACCATTTATTTTACAATTTGTGTGACGCATTAGTTAACCGCATTTCTGGTGACGTTTTTCTTCCGAGAGTAGAAATTCACTGCACTGCAACTTTAAAAACACCCTATAGTAAGTGAATGTCGCCTCCACGCAGTCTAGGAGTATAGGAAATGTCGTGTCAAGGAACACATTTTATCATGACCAGAGGCACATTTTTAGGTTATGTGGTCGCTCTACGCTAAGCACTATTTACTTCCCAGAAAAATATCAAGTACCCAGTTCTAGAAGTAGAGAGAACTACTGAGACTTGTCTTTATGAAAATAATAAGTCAATTCTGAGAATTGAACAACAGAAGAATGCAGCGCTAATTTGCTGAAATGTGACTACGCTTATATAATATGGTAGAGTTCTGCCCTACCAAAGGAGGAGTAAGACGTCTCCTTTCCTCCGCTAGTTATCGGGACACCCTTGGACAAGGTGGAGCTCCAGTTTAGCCCCACTATCAGGGTTATGTGAAGCCATTGGAGCAGGTGGTGATTGGTGTTGTGGGAGCAGCCGACAAGTAGTGCCGGTTGTAGTTCCCATACCGCGAGGCGGACAGAGGATCTCATGTATAGAGACAATGGCTGCAATCTCGGGCTAGTACAGTCACTGCCAAGAAGGAAAGGAATGGTAAACTACCTTTTAATATTGCCTAGACTAATCATGACAAATCACAACTTAATATCTACAGCTAACGACGTTAATGGGGACTCCACAGCCACCTCGTTCGGTAGGGAGTGTCTTGTGCTACTGGTGACACTCGATCGTCATCAAGACATTTTTCGGGCACATCATGAGAAGAGGAAATGTTGGAATACTTGGTTACAGCTGACAAAAAAGAAGGAAAGAGAGATCGCGGACGACAAAGAGAGAAAATACTGGATAGCTTGGTGTCATGGCATGGAAAACAGTCAACAACAGAACTGATACGATGCACTGTAGATAGAAGATTGTGGAAGGAATGATCGCCTACGCCAACCTGTATGGCACATGATGATGATGATGATGTATAATTATTCTCATGAACATAACATAAAAATGTAAACTGATAGCAATCAGTTTTCAATTGCTTACAAAATATATAAACAGTGATTGTAAGACCTAACAGTTTATAGGAAAGCATTCTAAGTCGATCGGCCAAAAAATATACATTACTTACAAATATGTCGAGTATATGTAGATAAGTAATGTCCAACTATATATATATATATATCATCATCATCATCATCGAGTGCCTTCCCCGCAACGAAGGTTGGCTACCATGGATCGCCATTCTACTCTGTTTCTTGCTTTGATGGTGCAGTCTGTCATAGATTGACGTGTCCATCTTTTGATGTTACTCGTCCATGTTAGTCTTGGTCTGTCTCTGCCTCTTTTACCTTGTATTTTTCCTTCCAATATTACTTTTAGTAGGCTGTTGTGTCTTTTAACATGCCTCAAAAATTTAATTTGTCTTGTCTTAATTGTATTTAATAGTTCTCTTTTTATTTTCAGTTGTTTTAAAATTTCATCGTTTGTTATCTTTTGTTTCCATCCAATTCTACCTATTCTTCTATAAATCCACATTTCAAAGGCTTCAATTTTCTGTTATGTTTCTTTGTCTAATGTCATGTTTCTGCACCATACAGGAGTATTGAGAAGATGTAACATTTTGCCATTATATTTATATATATATGTAATAGACATAGGAAAGTGAAATAAAATGTTAACGTACCAGACAACACGTTACATCAGTATCTGATTGTGAGGCCGGTGTTCTTGTCCCCAACTCAGTCAGCCATTTATCCATTTATACTTGTGGAGAGCGTAAAGTTGCATTCGAATCCCACGTTCTTATAACGTCAGTCAAATCGTTACCACCACGCTACTGATGTTCTTACAATATACTCGTACATATATAATTCTAATGTTGAGTTATTTTTAGCATTATTATTTTTATTTTTATCTTTATTCATACATGTTCCTTATGTTGGACAAAAATGGGGAAAAATGACAGACCTTATCTGACAAGACAACGTTCCAGATGTTTCTTGGTTTAGAGACGATGCTACGGAAAGAGGGAAAGACGAACTGGAAAGAGTTTTAATAGTGCATAGAAACCAAGTTGGACTCCAGAGCGCTTAGAGCATATTGATCTGCTTAGTAATTAGGAATAAACTACAAGCCCAATCCTTGTTCATATATTCGATTTATTTGGTTTGACAAGTCATATTTTGTGGTCCTCACTTCATTGGCTTTTCCATTATACGACTTCTTCCCCTACTGTTGCAATTTATGATTGGCTGGATAATCTGACACGTCATTAAGGGTACACTCCAGTACTCTCTAAATGCCTCTCTTCTTTTTTTCTATAACTATTCTTGTTCTGCGTAAACTCGTCCTGACCAATGACAAAAGCCGATTTTGCGTTTCTTCTGTTTTAATTGGTTCTTTTGTAGATGAGGACAGCAGAATGTTAATTTATGTCCTAGAATAAGTCAAGGAAGTTTTTTTTATTTAGCAACATTCAAATATCTGCAGCTCAGTTACCTCATCAGCATCAAATAGTATGGATGAAAAATTTTGTTTGGCCGCCATCTTTCAAAACTGCACGTTCGGCGCCCTTGGGCTCTTTCAGCAACTTTTTTTCCACGAAAACTGTTCAGTCCTTATATCTGATATCAGACCTGGGAGACCTACCTTTTGCCTAGAGCTAAGATGCAAGGAAGTCTCATTTGTTCTCAACAGGCAGATTGTCTACATGCTCATTGTGTGTTGCAACTCTGGCGTGTGCTATCACCAGCTAGAATTTGACACCCTGTAAATCCAGGTCACCTCATTCTTATCTATTACAAATGGGGACTGGTTGGTCTCGTGGCAAGGTGCCGGTCTTGAGACAGATAGGTTTCGTGTCCAAACCCCGGCTAAATCAGTTGGGATATTTATTTGTGATTTCCCTCTGCGACAAACACCCCTGGTCTCATTAACGAGGCCTGGCTTGAAACGTCAATTACTCATCGGCAGAAAGAAAATGAGCACTTCAGAAGTCGAAGTTATATTCCTGTACGGCAAGTGATTTATGTGCACACGACCGCCAGGAAAAAAAACTGATTAACAAACACAATTCAGTTTCTAGTCTCTATCCAGGGAAAAAAATCTACTACAACTTCGCAATGAAATCTTAGTGTAGCGCTAGTCCTCATGGAAGTGGAAATCATAGACAAGTTTAACGTGGACATTCTTGGTACTGTATAACCAGAGTGTGCTTCAAGTTGGTTTCTTATACCATAAAGATATCAGTATCGCAGACAATGGCTTGTAGAATATGAACTTTCATTTTGGCGCTAACACGATCCAGGATCCCACCTCTGTAAACTTTAAATGCCAGCCGATATGTTTTCCCCCATGTCTTTTGTTATTTTCAAACGTAAAGTACTAGAACTGTATTACCCGTGTGCGTGTGTGTGTGTGTGATTATGCGTGCGTGTGTGTGTGTGTGTGTGTGTGTGTGTGTGTGTAACATATTTATAACAAAAGAACTTTGATAAAGGAAAAACAACTGGAAATATCACATAATAACTGGAAATTTATTTAATAGAAAGCATTGTCACATTAAAATTAAAGTATTGTCCCATTAGAAAAAAGTATTGTCCCATTAGAAAAAAAAGTATTGTCCCATTAGAAAAAAAGTATTGTCCATTAGAAAAAAGTATTGTCCCATTAGAAAAAATGTGTAGTCCCATTAGAAAAAAGTATTGTCCAATTAGAAAAAAGTATTGTCCCATTAGAAAAAAAGTATTGTCCCATTAGGAAAAAGTATTGCCCCATTAGAAAAAAGTATTGCCCCATTAGTAAAAAGTATTGCCCCATTTGAAAAAAAGTATTGTCCCATTAGTAAAAAGTATTGTCCCATTAGGAAAAAGTATTGCCCCATTTAAAAAAAAGTATTGCCCCATTAGCAAAAAGTATTGCCCCATTAGAAAAAAAGTATTGCCTCATTATTAAAAAGTATTGCCCCATTAGTAAAAAGTATTGCCCCATTAGAAAAAAAGTATTGCCCCATTAGTAAAAAGTATTGCCCCATTAGAAAAAAAGTATTGTCCCATTAGATAAAAAAGTATTGTCCCATTAGATAAAAAAGTATTGTCCCAATAGAAAAAAGTATTGTCCTATTAGAAAAAAAGTATTGACTCATTAGATAAAAAAGTATTGTCCAATAGAAAAAAGTATTGTCCTATTAGAAAAAAAGTATTGACTCATAAGATAAAAAAGTATTGTCCCAATAGAAAAAAGTATTGTCCTATTAGAAAAAAAAAGTATTGTCCCATTAGAAAAAAAAAGTATTGTCTTATTAGAAAAAAAAAGTATTGTCCCAATAGAAAATAGTATTTTTTCTTTAAACATTAAAATATTGTCCCAATAGAAAAAAAAAAAGTATTGTCCGTGATCTGAAGTTAGTTTTTCTTCACTTACGTCTAAGTGACTGCTGACATCTCTCTAGAATCTTTATTTGTGCTTTTGTAATAATTAAATTTCATTATTTTACGCGAATAATCAATGTTTTATACTCACTTTTGTGTTTTACATTTTAACTCTCGTTTTATTTTTTTTAGGTAAAATCCAAGTTCTGGAGTTATTATCGGTTATGTTTTTGCCTTACATCATTCCATATGGCTTATAGGGGAATGGTGACCTCTGATCGAACATTCCTGACATTTCTGTACAAAAACAGCAAAAGCATAGAGAGATCATATTTTTCCACAAATTATCAATTTCCTCAAAAAATGGGAAAAGTTCTTGCGATTCCCAGAATGTGATTCTTTTGGCACCGTGTAGAGATTCTTTAACTGATGAAATATTTTATATACAACTGTACACATCAATATTAATTTCTTTCTCTAGTGCTTGTGAACTACTGTCTCGCCTTTATCAAATATACCCAGATAAGATTAAGAGCAAAGATGCAGTGTATGTTCATAGATATGTGTTTCCTTATAGTAAACTATTGTTTAAATTGTGCTTCAATAATAATAATAATAATAATATAATATAAAAATGTATAATAAATTATATTATATATATATATATATATATATATATATATATATATTAGAATTCCACAATAGAATGCATAAAGAAACAACAGATACAATGGTTTGGCCACGTGGTAAGGCAGAAAGGTCAAAACAACACACTGAGCATTCAATTAACGTTATCAGAACACCAGACCAAGGGCCGAAATGGAACAAAAGATATATTGATGGAGTATTAGAAACAACAGGAAACAACAGTAGGAGAGGCCAGGAGAAGAGTGAAAAACCGTATATTATATCTACCCTTGGCTCCGAAAGGCAAATGAGGAAATAAAGAGGAAGAATAATTAGAATAATGGCATTAAAATTTAAAGCCAAAAAAAAAAGTAACATAATATGAATTATAAATAGCGCTAGACAGACACGTGATTTGAATTAGAGCTAGGCATACAAATTATCTGAATTAGAGCTAGGCAGACACGTGATTTGAATTTAGACCAAGATAGACACATGATTTTATTGAGGTAGTCAGACAACATGATTTGAATTGAAGGTAGACTGAAATATGATTTGAATTAGAGCTACTCTGATATATGATTTGAATTAGCGCTTGGCAGACACGTGATTTGAATTAGAGCTAGTCTGATATATGATTTGAATAAGCGCTTGGCAGACACGTGATTTGAATTAGAGCTAGGCAGACACGTGATTTGAATTAGAGCTAGGCAGACACGTGATTTGAATTAGAGCAAGGCAGACACGTGATTTGATTTAGAGCTAGGGAGACACGTGATTTGAATTAGAGCTAGACAGACACGTGATTTGAATTAGCGCTAGGCAGACACGTGATTTAAATTAGAGTTAGGCAGACACGTGATTTGAATTAGATCTAGACAGACACGTGATTTGATTTAGAACTAGGCAGACACGTGATTCGAATTAGGTCTAGACAGACACGTGATTTGATTTAGAGCTAGGCAGACACGTGATTTGAATTATATCTAGACCGACACGTTATTTGATTTAGAGCTAGGCAGACACGTGATTTGAATTAGATCTAGACAGACATGATTTGATTTAGAGCTAGGCAGACACATGATTTGAATTAGATCTAGACAGACACGTTATTTGATTTAGAGCTAGGCAGACACGTGATTTGATTTAGAGCTAGGGAGACACGTGATTTAAATTAGAGCTAGACAGACACGTGATTTGAGTTAGAGCTAGGGAGACACGTGATTTAAATTAGAGCTAGATAGACACGTGATTTGAATTAGAGCTAGACAGACACGTGATTTGAATTAGGTCTAGACAGACACGTGATTTGAATTAGAGCTAGGCAGACATGTGATTTGAATTAGACCTAGGTAGACACGTGATTTGAATTAGAGCTAGGCAGACACGTGATTTGAATTAGAGCTAGGCAGACACGTGATTTGAATTTGAGCTAGGCAGACGAGTAATTTGAATTAGAGCTAGACAGACACGTGATTTGATTTTGCGCTAGGCAGACATGTGATTTGAATTAGAGCTAGGCAGACACATGATTTGAATTAGATCTAGACAGACACGTGATTTGAATTAGATCTAGACAGATACGTGATTTGAATTAGATCTAGACAGACACGTGATTTGAATTAGATCTAGGCAGACACGTGATTTGAATTAGATCTAGGGAGACACGTGATTTGAATTAGATCTAGACAGACACGTGATTTGAATTAGAGCTAGGCAGACACGTGATTTGAATTAAATCTAGACAGACACGTGATTTGAAATAGATCTAGACAGACACGTGATTTGAATTAGATCTAGACAGACACGTGATTTGAATAAGATTTAGGCAAACACGTGATTTGAATTAGATCTATACAAACACATGATTTGAATTAGATCTAGACAGACACGTGATTTGATTTAGAGCTAGGCAGACACGTGATTTGAATTAGATCTAGACAGACACGTTATTTGATTTAGAGCTAGGCAGACACGTGATTTGATTTAGAGCTAGGGAGACACGTGATTTAAATTAGAGCTAGATAGACACGTAATTTGAATTAGAGCTAGACAGACACGTGATTTGAATTAGAGCTAGACAGACACGTGATTTGAATTAGGTCTAGACAGACACGTGATTTGAATTAGAGCTAGGCAGACATGTGATTTGAATTAGAGCTATGCAGACACGTGATTCAAATTAGAGCTAGGCAGACACGTGATTTGAATTAGAGCTAGGCAGACACGTAATTTGAATTAGAGCTAGACAGACACGTGATTTGAATTAACGCTAGGCAGACACGTGATTTGAATTAGATCTAGGCAGACACATGATTTGAATTAGATCTAGACAGACGTGATTTGATTTAGAGCTAGGCAGACACGTGATTTGAATTAGATCTAGACAGACACGTTATTTGATTTAGAGCTAGGCAGACACGTGATTTGATTTAGAGCTAGGGAGACACGTGATTTAAATTAGAGATAGATAGACACGTGATTTGAATTAGAGCTAGACAGACACGTGATTTGAATTAGGTCTAGACAGACACGTGATTTGAATTAGAGCTAGGCAGACATGTGATTTGAATTTGAGCTAGGCAGACAGTAATTTGAATTAGAGCTAGACAGACACGTGATTTGAATTAACGCTAGGCAGACACATGATTTGAATTAGAGCTAGGCAGATACGTGATTTGAATTAGATCTAGACAGACACGTGATTTGAATTAGATCTAGACAGACACGTGATTTGAATTAGATCTAGACAGACACGTGATTTGAATTAGATCTAGACAGACACGTGATTTGAATTAGAGCTAAACGTGTCCTCTAAAACAAGATAGGCGCGTGTTGAAATTACAATGTTTTAGTTTGAGGTAAAATAAAAACTCTGACCCGTAAAGGTCATGGTTACTGCACTTGTCATGTGACCATTATTCTCCAGACCCAGAGTTCATCCCCCCCCCCCCCAAAGAAATGGAATAAATCTCGATTTGATGATCTTTTTCCTCTCTTCTCCCCCACAGAAACAAATCTCTTTAAATGTAATCCCCACTATATATTTATATATTTATATATTTATATATGACCTTTTCGTCTTGTCAGACGGTCTAGTGAAGATTACTGTGTATTTTTTTGAGGTTTTGTTTTTGTCGAACAGCTTCTCTCGTGGCTAATTCTACCAATGTTTGACAAACACACACGACCACAGAATGTACAAGTCAGGCCCCCTGATCCACAGGGATCCGCTCTGTACCGCAAGTAAATTATAACAATGTGCTTGCTTAAGTTCGCCCGATGACTAAGTATTCTAGAGTATTAGTAGACTGTAGAATTCCTCTTCGTCATCCGCCCTTAAAAGGACGCTAAGTGGACGTATCTGCGTTGGGCTGTGGTTTGCAGTATAACTGTTATATTTGCGCCTTTCGGCCCAACACATCCGACTTCAGCACGACATTTTTGAGTACCGGGTTGTCTTCCCTCTTCGATCCCTGCTCGCTTGGCCAGACTAGACAGGTTAGTCTGTTACTGGGGGCACCACGGGGAGGTAGATCAGGGTCTGGATTGTTCTGGTTCACCGATCCTGGCGCAAGCCATCATCTGTGGGTCGCTGACAACTTCCAGCTCTGGTGCTGCGAGGCGCGCCTTCGCCTCCATAGCAATGTTAATTATGTCTTGTCTTCACTTTACCTAAGCTTGGCTAGGCTTTCAATTTACTTGTAAATCTCTTATACTTTATTCCATAAAAAAATTAATTAATTAATATGCGTAAGGCACAATCTCGAAATATCCTCCAAATTGAAGTTTAATGAGAGGTAGACTGATTTTGAGGGGAAAGCGTCCGGAATGATCAAGCAGATAAGTGATAAAAAAAAAGTGCTCAAATGGGAGAGAACAAGATAGAACCAACGCAGAATGAAGAAAGATTTCCCCATCAGGTATTGATGTGGAAACTATCTGGTAAAAGAAAACCAGACCCAGAGAATCGCTACGCAGAATAATTACTAGGGAAGGCTCAATCACGGGACTAAGAAATAACCAAGAGCTACAAGAATTAGCAGCAAATCGACACTAGTGGAGAACTATTACTTCCGCTCTATGCGCCGTCTTTGTCCCATGAAGGAAAATGAAAGAAGGCATGAAATGGATTATTTTCAGAGACAGTTACAGTGGTAAATATAGAGAATATCAGATGAGAAGGGATCAGCACCTGAAAAACCGTTGTAAAATGGAGCGGTTAAATCAGAGAAACAGTACAACAGCATCAAATGTTGAAAGTGATTAACGTACCTTGTTGAGAATTTTGCGTCTCCCTAGACACTTAACAAGTGTAAGAACAGTGAAGAAGAAAGCTACGTTTGCATACAATAAAAACTATTTCGTTGGACCAGACACATTCAGATTTCACACCAAGAATACTACTGCAAGACTACTCATTTTCATCGTTCGCCCTTAAGTTGACGTCGATATGTTGTGTCGCTAGTTTACGACAAGCCGCCATAATTGCTTTCAGCCCGACACACCCATCTTTGGCATTGATAGATGTTTCATTGCTGAACAATTTGTTCCCGGTTATTAAACATTTTGACCAACTCCTTTTGATTTTTAACTACGAAGGATTTTTTTTTTTAACGTGCGAAGATTACATACTTCTTGTCTTTCGCTGTTTTTCTGTGAAGACTAGATGTCGGATCTCATTTCCAGAGACTGGAAAGGGACAAAACTCGAGGAAACCACGAACGCAAAGAGAAAAAATACACATAAGAGTCTGTCGTACTCGAACCCGTGACTTTCATATTCAGAGGTCGAGTTCTTACTTCAAGATCAGTCACCTATGAACCACATACAATTAACACGTAAATTACGCCTTCAAGAAACGACTTACCGAAATATAAACTAATATTCATATATTGTGTTATTGTCTACACATTCTAATTAAGAATAACCTACAATATCGCTCTTGAGGCACTGCTGTTGTTGTTGTTGCGTTCGCCAGCTTTCAACTCTGACGAAGTCCCTAGAGACTAGGAACTGAATTTTGCGTGTTAATCCATTTTTCCCTGGCAGCCGTGTGTACAGGGGTCCCTCGCCGCAAAGGCAGATAACTCAGACTTCGGAGGTACTCATGTTTATTTCCGTCGATGAGTAACTGACGTTTCAAGCCGGGCCTCGCTGCTGAGACCAGGGGTCGTTGTAGCAGAGAGAAATCATAAACAAAAATCCCAACTGGTGTAGCCGAGATTTGAACCCACTACCTCTCTGTGCCGAGGCTGGCGTCTTGCCTCGAGACCAACCAGTCCCACCATGGACTTGGAATATGAGGAAACTGCAACAAGGAACACTTTTCATGCATAGCCTGCAATGGTTCCTGCCCCCTTTCAACCATATACCAGAAGCTCACATCCACCCGAAAGTGATGATCGTCATATTTCTTTATAAATGTATTGCGCTTGATGATGTTAGGCCATCCTTGTTGACTCCAATTTCGAACATATAAACACACAGTTAGTTGTCAGATTATCCCTGTCGCACATCAAACAACAGACCGTAAGATTAGCGTAACGCCGGTCTAGGGATTTACGATGAGCCATTACGATGACGTAACACACATAATAATGTCGGACGCACGGCAATGAAGCGCCCTTCAGAATCCTGATTACTCTAGTGAATGTAGCATACGACGAACAGAACACGGTGCAAATTCCCTAAAGAGATAAAACTGCGGCTGACGAAGCATTTCACATTAATAAGTAACATGGAAATAACTTGCGTCAAGCAAATCCAACAACGGTCATGAACAACACCAATGTGACGTACACAATCCTAGAACAATCCTAGCACAGAACAATCCTAGACGATGGAAGGTCGCATTCACAACAATTGATTTGTCGAAAATGGAATATCGCCGGCGTACGACATTGTTTTATCAGCGCAGGTGTAATAAGTAGATCATTATCTTGACTTTAACGCATAGGAGTGCGATGGACAATCGAAATTAATCAGACATCGAGAGGCATTAAATCACGTGATACAGATTGTTGCTTATGATTATCGTGAGAATGTGACCACAAGTAAAATATAATAGCATATGAGAATTGTGGGGTCTGGCGAAATATATGTTCAGAAGATATTATGTGTATTTTTTCGTGTGTATGTCTGCATGTATGATTGTTTATGTTTATATAATTTCGAAAGGGATTAAGAGAGAGTGAGTGAATGCGTTTGTGTATTACACAGATTGGTGTGGATAGATGTGCGTGTATGGGTTTAGTTAAGTGAATAGTTGAAGTGATGATTGAATGATTAATTGATAACAGAGTGAAAGAGTGAGCTAATTATATGGTAAATGTTATAGGTTATTTATTATGTATTTCTCTATTGCGGTTATCTGGTATCAAGTTAGCAACTCTTGAATATGACGAGTGAGAAGCTGAATATCGTGTGTATAAAAGTAAAAGTAAAGTACCCCCGTCACGCCAAGTGGCGTATAGGGAAATATGGTGTTAGTGACCCTATATTTTACAGACCTTCAGCACATGATTTTTGGGGTAATGTGGTCGGTATTACGCCCGTGCTGCTTTACATTCCCAGAAAAAAAAATCCGGTACCCATTTAAGGCTGGGTGAACCTGAAAGCCGTCGGTTGGGATCGAACCCTACCTCTTGTCCTTTATAGTCCAGTTCACTAACCACTGAGCAATCGCGGCTCCCATCGTGTGTATATGTGTGTACTATATGTGTACAATCATGATGATGATGATGATACGTGTGAGCTGTGTGTGTAAGCCTAGGGTGTGAAGGTATGATTGTGTGTGCAACAAGCAAGTTTCCTATACTATCAGTGTTCAACCTTTGATACAACTGCTGTAAAATACTTACAATTTATTATGTCCAGAGTGTTGTCGAGTTGATTCTTATGAGCAAAACTAAATGTTAAGTCAGAAGCCATTCGAGTTTTCTTGAAATGCTTTAAACAGGTAGAAAGGGGAAGTAATTTTGATTCATCTGATCAGTTTTATTTTAAAATGGTTATCTCCATTCAGAAAGACAACTAAAACCGTTAGATTGAGGGAAGGAAAAGGGGAGCGGTGGCGAGTACATGTCATAATTTTCTTTCAATTGAAGATGATAGCACTTATCTCATGGTCCGTGCTGCTTTATGTATGCACATGTCAGATGCCTACACTATGTAAGTGTAAGAGAAAGAGAGTAATAAGAGACTTACTATTTAACGAAATAACTAGATTACATAATTAGATAGAACGAACTAATATCACCCACGCAGGGATGTAGTTGAAAGGAGAACAAGATTTCAATCATTATACAGCCTATCTCTCTCCTTGTCTTTTTTTTATTGTGTGTTTGTTTATTCCGATCAAACAAAATCTTTAGTTTTTAAACTTTAAATCCTCGTGTTCTTCATCTACTTCTTGTTCTTGGATGACCTTGTTTTCCACCAAACTAGCCTCTTGTAATTGTACCACAATTGCCGCGATTGGAAGACCAATTTTTTAGCTTGCGTGTTGGTGCTTCTAATTTAGGGGGCCTAGGCGCCCCATCAAACAATTTACAGCTGAGTTGGGTCAGCATTTCACAGTTGAGTGGGATCAATACTTTACTCATGAGTGGGGTCAGAAGTTCACAGATGAGTTGGGGTCAGAAATTCTAAATTTTTAACTACAAAAATGTTTACATTTTAAGACACAGCTTCTTCTAATTACTTGAAATTAATAAAAGAAGTAGCACGTTTATGTTACGTTCCTGGCAAGACATAAATGAGCAAATAATAGAAGTAGCACGTTTATGTTACTTTGCTGGCAAGGCATAAATGAGCAAATAATAGAAGTAGCACGTTTATGTTACATTCCTGGCAAGACATAAATGAACAAATAGTAGAAGTAGCAAGTTTATGTTACTTTCCTGGCAAGGCATAAATGAGCAAATAATAGAAGTAGAACGTTTGTGTCACATTCCTGGCAAGGCATAAATGAGCAAATAATAGAAGTAGCACGTTTATGTCCCATTCCTGGTAAGGCATAAATGAGCAAACAATAGAAGTAGCACGTTTATGTTACGTTAATGAGCAAATCCACTAAAGTATCAGTGACAAACAACATTGACTACGTCATCACTCAAATGTTTCCGCTGTTTTATTCTCTTTAAATGGGGAAAATATTCGTTATTATTGCTCCTGGTGTAACTTTTAATTAGGCCACCTCTTTTTAAAGGCTCTTGTTATGATCTTTAGTTGTCCATTTCAAATGTTCTTCTGTTCAACATCATTGTTGTGTCATCCAACGATCTTTTGACATTGTCCATGATTCACTTACATCATCAAGTACCATGTGTGCTGGAGTAGGTGATTATGTCTCTCCACATCTTTCGATCTCGACAGTTATTTATCATTTCTGTTGTTGTCTGCTGCCAAAACATTATCTTAAGCTGAATACTTTCTTTTCTCTTTGCTTCCCTCTATCTCCTCGTCCCTCAAATATACCCATTTGTTTCAGTAAATTTCAGCTGTTCCCTTCTCATTGCAAGGTTAAAAATGATCATTGTTTCTTCCTAATATTGAAAATGAGCTATATTGTTGCTTTTGCCTCTTTCAGAACATTTTCATTACTCTCCTTAGCTGTCCTAGGTATTCTCAACATTCTTCTGTAAAACTACATGTCTACAGCCTCCTGTGATTTTCTTTTCCGTTGTCTTATTGTTCATGATTCACATCCATATGTTAAGACTGGCTCTACATAACATTTAAGAACTCTTTATCTTGTTTCTACTGTCAAAAATGGATTACACAGTATCTTCAGATTTTTTTGGAAAACTGATTTTGCCTGAGCCATTCTGCATCTCAGGAAGCCGCAATAGCTCAGTGGTTAGTGAAACTGGACTACAAAGGACAAGAGGTAGGGTTCGATCCCAACCGACGGTTTCCGGGTTCACCCAGCCTTTAATGGGTACCGGATTTTTTCTGGGAAAGTAAAGCGGCACGGGCGTAATACTGACCTCATTACCCCAAAAATCATGCCCCGAAGGTCTGTAAAATTTATGATCGCTAACACCATATTTCCCTATACGTCACTTGGCGTGACGGGGGTACTTTACTTTTTACTTTTTTTCTGCATCTCACCTCTGTTGTTTATCTACCATGTGAGATTAACATTGTTCCAAAATATTTAAATTCATTAACCTGTTTTAATATTTTTCGCCTTGTCTTTATTGTGCATTACGGTGAAGCCGTTTTCTTTGTTGCTACAATTACTTCTGCCTGTTTACTATTAAGGCTGAGTCCTGTATTTGTGATTTCCTTCATTATAATGTCTAACATTTTCGGTAGCTCATTTTCGAGCCTAGCGATTAAGACTGTATCATCAGCATACATACCTTAGATTATTTATATTATGACATCCGATTGTTATTCCATGCATGCCTCTTATGGATCTTAAAATAATCTCACTATAAATATTAAATAAATCTGGTGACATCACACAACATTGTCTAACGCCCTGTTTAATTGTTGAAATATTCTTATTTCGAGGCTACCTCTACATAATACTACAGATTTGTTTTCTTCTTGTTTGTATAAATCTTATGCATGTCAATTTAAATATATGGATACATTGATACCCTCATGTGGTAAATGTACAACAGTGGTGAGATGCAGATTGGCTCAGGCAAAATTAGATTTCAAAAACATCAGGAAAATACTGATCAATCTATTTTTGACAGTAGAAACAAGATAAAGAGTTCTTAAATGTTATGTAGAGCCAGTCTTAACATATGGATGTGAATCATGAACTATAGGACAACGGAAAAGAAAATCATAGGAGGCTGTAGACATGTAGTTTTATAGAAGAATGTTGAGAATACCATGGACAGCTTAGAAGAGTAATGAAGATGTTCCGAAAAAGGCAAAAGCAACAATATAGCTCATTTTCAATATTAGGAAGAAACAATGATCATTTTTTGACCTTGCAATGAGAAGGGAACAGCTGGAATTTACTGAAACAACTGGGTATATTTGAGGGACGAAGAGATAGAGGGAAACAAAGAGAAAAGAAACAAGCCAGCTTAAGAGAATGGCTTGACAGAAGGTCAACAATAGAAATGATAATAACTGTCGAGATCGAAAGATGTGGAGAGACATAATCACCTACTCCAGCAGGTATGGTACTTGATGATGAGCCTTGACTTATGTAAGTGAATCATGGACAATGTCACAAGATCGTTGGATGACACAACAATGATGTTGAACAGAAGAACATTTGAAAAGGACAACTAAAGATCATAAAGAGAGCCTTTAAAAAGAGGTGGCCTAATCAAAAGTTACACCAGGGGCAATAATAAAGAATATTTTCCCCATTTAAAGAGAATAAAACAGCGGAAACATTTGAGTGATGACGTTGTCAATGTTGTTTGTCACTGATACTTTAGTTGATTTGCTCATTACGTAACATAAACGTGCTGCTTCTATTATTTGCTAATTTATGCCTTGCCAAGAATGTGACATAAACGTGCTACTTCTATTATTTGCTCATTTATGCCTTGCCAAGAATGTGACATAAACGTGCTACTTCTATTATTTGCTCATTTATGCCTTGCCAAGAACCTAACATAAACGTGCTACTACTATTATTTGCTCATTTATGCCTTGCCAAGAATAGACATAAACGTGCTACTTCTATTATTTGCTCATTTATGCCTTGCCAGGAACGTAACATAAACGTGCTACTTGTATTATTTGCTCATTTATGCCTTGCCAAGGACGTGACATAAACGTGCTACTTGTATTATTTGCTCATTTATGCCTTGCCAAGAATGTGACATAAACGTGCTACTTGTATTATTTGCTCATTTATGCCTTGCCAAGAACGTGACATAAACGTGCTACTTGTATTATTTGCTCATTTATGCCTTGCCAAGAATGTGACATAAACGTGCTACTTGTATTATTTGCTCATTTATGCCTTGCCAAGAACGTGACATAAACGTGCTACTTGTATTATTTGCTCATTTATGCCTTGCCAAGAATGTGACATAAACGTGCTACTTCCATTATTCATTTCAAGTAATTAGAAGAAGCTGTGTCTTAAAATGTAAACATTTTTGTAGTTAAAAATGGATAATTTCTTACCCCAACTCAGCTGTAAAATAGGGAGATACATGATCATTTACGTCAGCAGGCATGGTATTTTGATGATGACGATGATGATGATGATGATGATGATAATACATGCCATTCCTATAATCACTTATTATAACAGATAGTACAGTCCAGCAAGGAACGTGTGGTTGTCTGCTGCTAGATCGCATGCATCATTAATATATCAATATGCTTGTGGGAATAAAAGAAAACGAGAGACACTTTAATAAGGAGTGTATTGCATTGTATTGCAAAAGAATAACAGCGACAGACATGCCGACAAATAGGCGCATCGCCTCGCGCAGCAAAAAGTTATTGCTGGAGCAAAACCTTCTACTCCCAGAATCTGGTGCCAGTACAATGTCGTTTCGTTCACGGATATGCTCGCATTAGCCATTCTGGTTTGGGAATTTCCAGTTCGTGTGTTTATAGATAACCAGGACAGTCAGTCGTCTAATCGTGTCAATGTGTTTAGCGTAATCCGATACTACTTTGCGGGATTTTCCGATTTAAAAAAATATTATCAACTAAAATCTATACAGTCATTCACAAAGTGACGAATGAACAGTTTTGTACAAAACGCACGTTTAAAAAGTTTGCCAACGACTAGAGCTTGCTACTCAAGTATATTAACACTTGAATAAATCTAACTCGGATCGTTTCCCAAGTTAATACTAGACTTGACAACTTCCGACAATACACGGCCAGTGATCAATAGGCCCCGTCTGCTGTTGCTATATAGGGGAGTCCCCAGCTGGGCGGTGAGTGAGTCAACTCAACCAATATCGCCTTTCATGGTTTGTCATAGTTAAAGTGCCCTGTATGCTTCAGTTCTATGGACAGTTATGAAAACTGTGTACAAGAGTACTTTTCCTGGAACGGTCTATCCAGCCATGATTAAAACTGGTCGCGTGGTTATTTTCTTATTGATTCTCTCGAGTTTATGTCAGACTATAGCTTCCAGTCGAGGTAAGTAATTGCTAATTGTATCTTCATTCTTCGTTCCTCATGCTGAATCCATGTTCATTCTGATCGAATTATTTAAAACTATTATGTTTTAGTACACATTAATACGTCAAATACGACTGAACTCATTGTCTACCCCTTCCATTTCACACACTAGTGAGACATAAATCATACACTAGCTCTCCAATCACTTCTGTCATTTGTTTCCTCTGGCCACTCCAGGTATAATTTATCTCCATTATTCCTCTCCCTCTCTCATGCTCTCTCTCTCAAACACACACACACACAATTGCTACTAAGTGTGTTTTTGGTATTGCCAGTATCCTGGTTCTGTGTGGGTTCCGAATAAGTGACTGTCAGATAATGGTTTTTGATAGTTTCTTTTAAGCATGCACCATATCAATTTTCCACCGCCTTTAATTTATCGTTATTGCTTTATTTAACATACCTGACTGAACCAATATTCAATATTTAATCATTGCACGTGACTGCATTGATATACCTGACTGAACCAATATTCAATATTTAATCATTGCACATGACTGCATTGATATATCTGACTGAACCAATATTCAATATTTAATCATGCACATGACTGCATTGATATACCTGACTGAACCAATATTCAATATTTAATCATTGCACATGACTGCATTGATATACCTGACGGAACCAATATTCAATATTTAATCATTGCACATGACTGCATTGATATACCTGACTGAACCAATATTCAATATTTAATCATTGCACATGACTGCATTGATATACCTGACTGAACCAATATTCAATATTTAATCATTGCACATGACTGCATTAATATACCTGACTGAACCAATATTCAATATTTAATCATTGCACATGACTTTATTAATATACCTGGCTGAACCAATATTCGATATTTAATCATTGCACATGACTGCATTGATATACCTGACTGAACCAATATTCAATATTTAATCATTGCACATGACTGCATTGGTATATCTGACTGAACCAATATTCAATGTTTAATCATTGCACATGGTTGCATTAACATACCTGACTGAACCAATATTTAATGTTTAATCAATGCACATGACTGTATTAATATACCTGACTGAACCAATATTTAATGTTTAATAAATGCACACGACTGCATGAATATACGTGACTGAACCAATATACGCATTCATTAAGTCATTCTATTCAATGACAACTCATTCTTACAGGGATAATCCTGGTCAATGACAATTCATTATTGTAATGACAGTTCTGTTCAATGAAAGTCCAGTCTTGCAGTGACCACATGTTTGTTCAATAAAAGTCCAGTCTAGAAGTGACCACATTTCTGGTCCTACGTGTGGTAGATATTTTATCAACACATTTACAAAGATGACACAAGTCATTTAAATAGCCTATACTCATTCTGATTTTTTTGAAATTATAGCCTGCTTACCATCTGAGAGCACTGTCATAGAGTGTGATTACTAGAAACGTTAATGTTAAGTTGCTCTATTTTAATGATCTCATTAGTAATTGTTCGATTATGTGGACACCACGTAAACTTGAACGTTCATTATTAATTGCTGGTAATGCGATCTTACATTTAGATGTATACTGTAAAGGTGACCGCTATATATATTTAGTATTAGAATACACTAGTTATGTAGATAAAGTCATCATTGCACAATCCGTACAGAACATGTTGTATCGCCATCCCGAAAACAATGAGAGATTATAACAGCTTTCTTCGAGGACGAATATGAGGTTATGTGACGTAATCACCATTGTTTCTGTACTTTGTGTTAAAAGAAAATGTTGGGGCTTCTCAGCAAGATCGAAAGGAACAATCACAAAGGAGAAAATGGAAACTTACAAGACACCTGCCAGTTATTGGAAAATGTGAAGCTACGAACAACTACTAGGTTTTGTTGTGAAAGTGAATACAGTATTTTACATACATACATGGAGGCCTCGGCAGTCTAGTTGCGAAAACCACCCGACTGGACTACCGACGTTCGGACAACCCGAGTTCGATTCTCGCTGGGAGCAGTGTGAATTGTACTAGTGGTCGGAAAAAAAATACCCCTACGGTTGACCCAGCCGTTGGTAGAAATGGGTACCAGGGTATTACCCTGGAAAGGTGAGGAACGTCGCCTCGCATCTGAGTTTCGATGCTTGAGGCGACACTATACAGAAATCTCCGAACATTTCTGGATAGGCGGCCGATCACACATGGGTGGAAACTCGCGTGCTAAGACGCCGGTTCAAGTCTCGTACTTGACCTTGACCTTTACAGTATTCATGTATTCTAATGTTCTCGTTATATCTGGTAGAAATTTATCGTGTCTGATTTTTACGTCATGTCTCGATGCGATTTATTGTGCCTGATTTTCATGTCATGTCTCGATGCGATTTATTGTGTCTGATTTTCACGTCATGTCTCGATGCGATTTATTGTGCCTGATTTTCACTTGATATTTCGATGAGATTTATGGCGTCTGATTTTCACGTTATGTTTCGCAGAAATTAATTTATATATGGTCTTTTAGTTTTGTCAAACAGTTTAGTGAAGGCTATTGTGTAGTTTTTTTAGGATTTGTTTTTGTTGAACAGCTTCTCTCGTGGCTGATTCTACCAATATTGGCCAAACACATTCTTATACAGAATGAATAAGCCAGGCCTGGCCCACTGATACACAGGGTTTTTCATCCTCTTTCATCAGTCTTTTCTCTTCCATGTTTTGCACAGTACAGCCTCAAATGATGTTATGCTATTTTTATATAGCCTTCCACGATGTGCGATCTCTTGCCAGATGTTCTCAGTCATTTTCACAGATGGAGATGTCTTTCTGAGATGACTTACAAATATTTCTATATCGTAGTTTAGGTCTGCCGATTTGTATTTTTCCGTGCATTAGTTCACCAAATAGTATTTGCTTAGAAATGCGGTTTTCTTCTATTCGCTGGACGTGCCGGAGTCACCTTAATCTTCGGCTTCTGAGTGTTTGGGGAGCCGAAATAGCTCAGTGGTTAGTGAACTGGACTACAAAGAACAAGGGGTTGGGTTCGATCCCAGCCGACGGCTTCCGTGTTCACCCAGCCTTAAATGGGTACCGGATTTTTTCTGGGAAAGTAAAGCAGCACGGGCGTAATTCTGACCACGTTACCCCAAAAATCATGTGCTGAAGGTCTGTGAGATATAGGGTCACTAACACCATATTTCCCTATACGCCACTTGGCGTTACGGGGCACTTTACTTTTTTTTTACTCTGAGTGTTTGACATGATAGTTGGGTCTTAGCACATTGCAGGATAGTTAAATTGGTTATCTTTTCCTGCCATTTGATGTGCATTATTCTACGTAGACTTCGCATGTAAAAGATATTTAGTCTGTTTTCATGATTTGAGTAAGTTGTCCAGATTTCAGATCCATAGAACAGTGTGCTAAGCACACTACTTTGATATATTAAGAGTTTGTTCTTTAGTGTTAGTTTCGTGTTGTTCCAGGCTCTTTCTTGAGTTTGCCGTAAGTCGTAGCTGCCTTACCAATTCGACTGAGTGATTAATAAAAGTTTAATGCCTCCTTGGCCTAGAAGTACTGTTTTCTGAACCCTAATTGACAGTGAAAAAGTCGCATGTGGTGTCAAGGTTGTTAGTCAGTGATTGTACGGTGCCTTCACTGTGAGGGATTAGGGCTGCATCGTCAGCAAATAACAGTTTTTCAAGCAGAGCAACATTTTTTGTTTTTGTTTTTGCTCTCAGTCGTGCTAAGTTGAACAGTGAGCCATTTTGTGCGAATATAAATGTCTCCTGAGCTGTTTTCGAAGGCGTAATTTAAGAAGGGCAGCAAACAATATGACAAAAAGGGTGGGGGCGAGGAGACATACCTGTTTCACTTCGTTGTTGATTAAACTCTCTGATGAACTCCCATCAAAGTGGATTTTAACATTCATGTTTTCATGAAAGGACATAATCAGCTTAAGTAATTTAGATGGACAACCTATGCTTTCTAACACCCTGTAGAGCCCAGCCCTATTTACTGAGTCGAAGGCCTTTGTGAGATCCACACAGGCATTATAGAGCGACATATTTTGTTTTCGGCATTTTTCTTGTAATTGTCTAAATGTGAAAATCATGTCTATAGTTGATCTCCCGGTTCTGAAGCCGCATTGAGACTCGGGAAGAATACGTTCTGCAAGTTTATGCAAACCTTTTAGGACTACCCTCGCAAACGCCTTGCCGGCTGTACTAAGGAGAGAGATGCCTTTGTAGTGATTGTAATCACTCCTATCTCCTTTGGTTTTGTATAGTGATCTTAGCATTTCTAGACCTCTACCTCATTCGAGCTTTAAAGGACTTTAAATTGGCGTAGCTGTGTTCTGTGTTACTTGAGCATTTCAGTCCAACACATCCGACTTGAGCACGGCAATTTTGTGTACGGGGTTGTTTTCCCTCTTCGAACCCTACTCGCTTGAGCAGACTACATAAGTTATTCTATTACTAGAAGCACAGTGTGCCACTAGTACAAAGGTGGAGCAGGGGATCACAATCTTTTAACCTGTCTCGCTTGGGTGATCCATTGGTAGCATTGCTACCACTAGAAAAGCTTTTGTGGATCTGGGAACACAGTCTCCTTTACCCCTTTGTTGTGGAGACCCATCTTAAGAGCAAATTTGTCATCATCATCGTGTGCCATATCGGTTGGCGTAGGCGATCATGTCCTTCCAAAATCTTCTATCTACAGTGCATCGTATCAGTTCTGTTGTTGACTGTTTTCCATGCCATGACACCAAGCTATCCAGTATTTTCTCTCTTTTTCGTCCGCGATCTCTCTTTCCTTTTATTTTGTCAGTTGTAACCAAGTATTCCAACTTTCCTCTTATCATGATGTGTCCAAAAAATGTTGATTGTTTCTTCCTGATGCTTTTTAGGAACTGCCTTTTTACCTCGGCCTCTTTGAGAACTTTCGCATTGGTTCCTCAAATTTATACATATGCCATACTGACAACACTTTAATACATAAAACGCCTTTTTATAGAGGAACATGTTTTCAGCTATAATGTTGCATTGTTCCGGATCTAATCGGTCATGGATGAAACCGTGCTTGATCACGCCAAATATGTGTGCACTTCCTCCTACTTACTAAACTGATAACAGTGCAACCAGTGCAAAAAAATAGGTTATTCGAACGAATGAGCACATCAAGCGAAAACATACAAGGGTCAGGTAATGAAGGTGAAATAGCTGATGTTCCTAATACTCTTTCTAAGACAAACACAAACACATCTTCAACAAACAACAACCTTTACAATACACTACAATTATCGCAATAAAATTGGAAGTAAACTACGATTTTTACAAGATAAATACAACCTTCACAATAAATAATAAACCTTAATCTTCAAAAGAAACAAGAACCTTCACAATACACTAAAACCTTCACAACAAATACAAATCTTCAAAACAGACAAAAATGTGCACAAGAAAGAGCAATCATTGTAACAAACAACAATCATTGCAACAAAAAACAATCATTGAAACAACTAACAATCATTGCAACAAACAACCTTTGCAACAAACAACAAAATTCACAATAAGCAACAACCTGCACCAAAAACAACAATCCTCACAACAATCGGCAACCCGTACAGCAAACAATCTTCAGAACAAACAACGATCTTCACAACAAACAACAATCTTCACAATAAACAATCTTCACGACAAACAATCTTCACAACAAACAACCTTAACGACAAACAATATTCACAACAAACAATCTTAACCACATACAATCTTCACAACAAATAATCTTCACGACAAACAATATTCACAACAAACAATCTTAACCACATACAATCTTCACAACAAATAATCTTCACGACAAACAATCTTCACAATAAACAGTCTTCAGACTCCAACTTACTCTCCTCTGTGAACCAAATGTCCAACCCTGTAAAATTCAAATGGCCACATACCAACACTACAGGTTTGGTGTGGCTCAAAATTGACTACACATTCTCTTTTGATTCTGAAACTGGTAAACTGAGCACTAAGACACTATCTGTACGTTAAAGATAATATTTCGAAGACAAACTACGAAGCCAACTGAGAGTATTACACAACATGCCCTTTTTTGGAATCCCCAGGGGAAAAGACAAAGAGGAAGACCAAGGAATTCTTGGAGAAGACAGATAGAAGCAGAGATGAAGATGATGGGGAAGATATTGAATGATCTTAAAAAAATGGCAAAAATCAGAACGACTTGGAAAGTGTTTGTTGAAGACCTATGCTCCACTGGGAGCTAAAAAGGTAGAAGAAGAAGAGAAGAGGAAACTACGAAGCACGAATAAAACCGATATAAAAAGCGACATTCTTGAAGCAGTCACTTCTCGCTGTGGAAGACATTGAAATCTGAAAGAAGAAAAAGTAAATACATAAATGACATTTTATAAAATGGTTTATATAGTAAAACAAGTATAAAGGAGACTGCGAAAAGTATTCCTAACATTCGACTTACGGATTTTCAATTAATGAAATCAGGCGAAAAAGCTTATAAACATATAGATATCGTTTTGTAGATTATACAAGCTACTTAACTGCTGTACGCGATTCTCTGGTTGCGACCTTCATTATCTGGCATTCCAATCGTCTGCCTGTCAAGGATTTTATGTAATCTACGCCTTTGAACCGTTCCCTTCTCTCTCAAACTGCATCCTCTCTCTCTCTCTCTCTCTCTCTCTCTCTCTATCTATCTATCTCATCTACAAAGACCCGTAATGCTTGTGTGCATGTATCTTGTTCATGCTGATGTTCAAGAAATAACTTTCAACAGAAAAGAGCTTTAGATAGAAGAGAAGGCATGTAGGCGCCCATGGAAGGTCATATGGGTGAAAAAAAAACACATCTAAGGACAAAGAAGGATTTTACTTCAACTCTCGTTCCAACTAACCTTTTGGTCACTGTTTACAGTCACGTGACGATATCTGCCCTTTTAGACCCGGCCCATCCTATCAGGGTTGAAAGTTTGTTTGACATGATGACCCATCAACACATCATTTTGTGGCTTTAACGGCATGATAAGGTATAGCAATAGGTTCATTCATGTCCAGTAAGGGAATGAGTATTTGAAAAATAAATGAGATAAATATGTTTATTTTTCTCTAAATATAAACCCTGCGGGTATTTAGTTACATTTTCTTGAAATCCTACTAGTGCTGCGACGACAGGCGTGGGCGACCATGTCTTTACACAATGTTTGTAGTATTATATATCAATTTCTCTGGTGTTCACCTCTCAAGCCACGGTATCAAGTTTACTTACTTCTACCTCTGTCATCCAATCTCTTGTTTTCCATGTAATTTGACCGTAGTCTCAGAATTCAAATCTTCATCGTTTCATAACATAACTAGACAACATTGATTCTTTCTTTCTGATGCGAGTTAAAATAGATCGTGTGATGGTCTCATCTTTCTAATCCTTGAAAAAAAAGCTACTTTTGCTTGTTGGTATAATATTTATAATCTTTGAAAATAACCACTTTTGATTGTCGGTATACTATTTCTAATCTTTGAAAATAGCCACTTTTGTGTGTCAGTATATTTCTAATCTTTTAATATAGCCACTTTTGCTTGTCGGTATAATATTTCTAATCTTTGCAGATAGCCACTTTTGCTTGTCGGTATAATATTTGTAATCTTTGAAGATAGCCACTTTTGCTTGTCGGTATAATATTTCTAATCTATGAAAATAGCCAAGTTTTGTGTATCGGTCTCATCTTTCTGATCCTCGATAATATTCACTTTTGTGTGTGGGTCTCATTTTTCTGATCCTTAAAAATAGCCACTTTTGTGTGTTGGTCTGATCTATTTGATTCGTGTAAACAGTCAGTATTGCGTGCGTACTGGTCTTATTTTTCTAAAGCGCGTAAAAACCACTTTCTGAGTTAGTCTCAATTTTATAATGTTTGTAAAAAAGCCACATTTTAGTGTTGGTTTCATTTTTTTTCATTTCGTGCAAACAGCCACTTTTGTGTGTTGGTCTCATCTTTATCTATCTTCTTCTCCTTTTCAGCTCCCTATGGAGCATAGGTCTTCAACAAACATTTTCCATGCCTTTCTCTTTCTTGCCATTCTTTTAAGACCATTCCATGTTTTTCCCATCAACTTCATCTCTGCTTCTATCTATCTTCTCCACAAAATCCTTGGCCTTCCTCTTTGTCTTCTTCCTTGGGGAATATGGTGTTAGTGACCACACATTTTTCAGACCTTCAGGACATAATTTTTGGGGTAATGTGGTCGGTATTACGCCCGTGCCTCTTTACTTTCCCAGAAAAAATGCCGGTACCCATTGAATCTTGTAAAGTAGTGCTATAAATACAGTATAAAATTGTATAATCAAATACTAAAAATAAAATATTACTTACTACGGCCAGAATGTCCGTCGTTTTCCGTCTGGTAAATATTTATATCCCTTCACCGCGCATCTGAAAATGTGCACGAACTTTTCTTGTGAAAGTAAAGCGGGTTGCAGTGGTGCTATTTAATCGAAGAATACGTGGATGTTCTTAGAAAAGTTGTAGGAATTAAAGGCTTATAACGGAATCTTTGCAAGACGTGACGATGTGCATGTCTATACATTGTGTATACAAGAGCTTCAGATTCAGTCAAAAACACTCAGGGTTTTTTTAATAAATAAAAAAAATATTTTAACGGAATTTTATCACCATTAAAATAAAAACCCAAGAAAACGTGATATTCCTGCCTCCGAAGGTCCGATTTGCTTAACCTTTACCAAGAAAAGGATCAAAGGAACGGTTCGTGAGACATGTATATCGATATATCTTATCGATTGTCTATCCTCTTCTCTAAAGTCACTCCTTTAAAAGTTGAGATTTCAACTACTCTGAAAAGTTTTAAAGTTAAAAACATTCCACTATGAAATTTCCTGATTTCAAATTGTTCAAAATGCGAGGATCGATGTCTTTTATAGTAGCACAGTTCTTTTGTTTCGGAAAATCAAGATAAAAAGAGAGATGTAACTTTGTCTTTAGTAGGAGGTGAATTATAAATACTTTTGAAAAGGCGCGGTCTGTATCTAGTTAGTGTCGAATAGTGATTGTATCTTTTAACTTTATTACACATTACTAATTAGCAATTATAATATAGACAGTAGATCAAACGTGTTGCGCAGAATAAGGTTAGTTATGTCGAATATATTGTAAGCTTCCGAGTTCAGTGCTCCAATCGGTCGACGCGTGGAAGTCATGACCCAGGCGGCCCTTCTTCCCTAGAGTGTCAAGCAGCGAAGTGGCCGAAACATTTTCTCGATGGGGTTAACTTCTGATCATTAAGATTGCCTCCTGCTGCGAAGCTTTGTATAAATATTTTCCTATTACTAATTTTAATAATATTAACTAATGTCCTTGGTCATAAAATAGAAGTCCATAGTTTAACATTATTCTTCTTCTACCTTTTAGTTCACTGTGGAGCATAAGTCTTCAACAAACACTTTCCAAGTCGTTATGTTTCTTGCCATCTTTTTAGATCATTCCATGTCTTCCCCATCATCTTCATCTCTGCTTCTGTCTGTCTTCTCCAAGAATTTCTTGGTCTTCCTCTTTGTCTTTTCCCCTGGGGATTAAAAAAAATGGGCCTGTTGTGTAATACTTTAAGTTGGCTTCCGCAGTGTGTGTCCTATCCAGCGCCATCGTCTTCGCAGTATCTCTTTATCCACTGGTATTTGACTGGTACATTTCCATAATTCTATGTTAGTGATTTTGTCCTGCCATGTCCATCCATTTATTCTGCGTAAGCATCCATTAATGAAAGTCTGTATCTTCGTGATTGTCAATTTTGTTGTTCTCCATGTTTCACAGCCATATAATAGGACTGACTTAACATTGGAGTTGAAAATTTGTATTTTTGTATTGAACCTAATTTCTTTGGACTTCCATATGTTTCCCAGTGCAACAAAAGCTCCTCTTGCTTTTGATATCCTTATTTTGGTACCATTTTCTGTTCCTCTCTCTTTATCTATATTACTGCCCATATATATGTAAGATTGTACGTCTAGTAGAGATATTTCTCCTAATTTTATTTGGTTATTGCCAACTGCATTAATTCTCATAATGTTGGTCATGTATCTATTAATTTTCTGTCCTAGCTGCCGTCATCTCTCATCAAGTATGCTCACTTTATCCTGCATCTTTTGATGGCTGTGTGATAGGAGAGCTATGTCATCAGCAAAGTCTAAATCATCAAGTTGTTTGGTCAGTGACCACTGGATCCCATTTCTGTTGTCTTGAGTTATTTTCATAATCCAATCTATGGCCAGTAGAAAGAGAAATGGAAACAGAAGGAGGCATCCCTGCCTTACGCCTGTTCTTATTTCAAATGCTTCTGTAAGCTGCTCTTCATGTACCACACTACATTTCATTCCTTCATACATTGTTTTTATCAGGTTAATAAACTTTATGGGGATTCCATAATGACTCAGCAACTTCCAAAGCATTCCTCTGTCTAAACTATCAAATGCATTTTCGTAATCTGTGAATCTTATATAAAGTGGGGAGTGTAGTTCTAAACTTTGTTCAACTATTATACGTAGAGTAGTTATTTGATCAGCACATGATCTGTTCTTCCTAAAACCTACTTGTTCATCTCTCAAATGTTTCTCTATGGTCTCTTTTAGTCTCTCCAGAATGATTCTGCTTAATATTTTTCCTGGCACTGATAGTAGCATAATTCCCTATAATGTATGCACTCCTGTGAACTTCCTCTCTTTGGCAGTTTGACCATATAACCTTCTTTCCAGTCTTTAGGTATTTCTTCCCTCTCCCGATTTTTTTTTCTAATAGATTATGCAACATTTTAGTAGAGGTGTTAATTTCTGCTTTGATGGCTTCAGAAGGAATTTCACCTGGTCCTGTGGCCTTACCATTTTTAATAGCTTGATGGCTTTCATTATATCTTCTTTGCTTGGTTTTCCGCAATTAACGTGTAACTCTTCTACTGCTGGTAGTATATCTGGAGGATTATTTGAGCCGGTCTGTTAAAAAGTTCTTCAAAGTGCTCTTTCCATCTCTCCATTTGTTCCCTTATATTACCAAGCAGATTTCCGTTGTTATCTTTAATAAAGACATTGATCTGTTTGTATTTTCCACTTAATTATTATTTTTTTTTTTTTTGCTGTTGTACAGTTCTTTCATATTCCCTTTATTTTGTTGCTTCCTCTGCCTCTTTAGCTAGTTCATCTATATATTTCCTCTTATCTCTTTTAATGCACCTTCTGACTTCTTTATTCACCCCTGTGTAAGCTTCCTGTATCTTGGCTTTATTACTTTTCGTTTTGCTTTTATTTTTTTGTCTGCCTTCTTGTTCTTTCTTTCTTTAATTTTATCCAGGGTCTCTGCTGTCATCCATGCCTTATTCTGACGTTCTCTTTTCCCCAGCGTTTCTTCCATGATGATTCCATATGGTTCTTTCCATATATCCTTTAAATTAACCTAGTTTAAAATTACTTATAAAATATTTATTGTGTGACCGTTAAGTAATGAAAGTTTACCGGAACTAAAAAAAATGTACGGTAGACATAAAGCCTTTTGGTTCTAAAACCAAATATTTTTTTTTATAAAAGTAATTGTCTAGTAAAGAAAAAAAACGGAAAGATCTTAAAGTCAGCTGTCCGTTTTGTTCCCTACATTTAGGTCTCTGATCACCAGATTGAAGCAGTATTATTTTGTCCCCTACATTTAGGGCCCTGAATGCCAGATTTAAACAGTATTATTTTGTTATCTACATTTGGGGCCATGAATGCCAGATTGAAGCAGTATTATTTTGTCCCCTACATTTAGGGCCCTGAATGCCAGATTGAAGCCGTATTATTTTGTCCCTTACATTTAGGGCCCTGAATGCCAGATTGAAGCAGTATTATTGTGTCCCTTACATTTAGGGCCCTGAATGCCAGATTTAAACAGTATTATTTTGTTACCTACTTTTAGGGCCCTGAATGCCAGATTGGAGCAGTATTATTTTGTTCCCCACATTTAGGGCCCTGAATGCCAGATTGAAGCAGTATTATTTTGTTCCCTTCTTTTAGGGCCCTGAATGCCAGATTTAAGCAGTATTATTTTGTCCCCTACATTTAGGGCCCTAAATCGCCAGATTGAAGCAGTATTATTTTATTCCCTACATTTAGGGCCCTGAATGCCAGATGGAAGCAGTATTATTTTGTTCCCCATATTTAGGGCCCTGAATCGCCAGATTGAAACAATATTATTGTTTCCCCGTAATGTAAATCTCGTTCCACCTAGAATTTGCCAATTCACAAAGCTTCCTTAGCCATATGGTAATTGTAGTCCCTAGGATCGCTCATACTGAGGCCCACTGACAGAACTAAACGGACTTTGAAGTATTGCCTGTCAAAGCTATTAGTTTGAACTGAGTGACATTTTAGTCTAATCACATCAATTTTAGAAACATTCATGGCAGAAAGCGTCTATTGTATTCACTCATTCTTAAAATCAGTATATTATGAATGTTGGTCTAGTTTGTGACATATTACATTCACTCATTCTTAAAATCAGTATATTATGAATATTGGTCTAGTTTGTGACATATTACATTCACTCATTCTTAAAATAAGTATATTATGAATGTTGGTCTAGTTTGTGACATATTACATTCACTCATTTTTAAAATAAGTACATTATGAATGTTGGTCTAGTTTGTAATATATTACATTCACTCATTCTTAAAATGAGAACATAATAAATGTTGGTCTAGTTTGTGACATATTACATTCACTCATTCTTAAAATGAGAACATTATAAATGTTGGTCTAGCTTGTGACATATTACATTCACTCATTCTTAAAAAGAGAACATTAGAAATGTTGGCCCAGTTTGTGACATATTACATTCACACATTCATAATATAAGAACATTAGAAATGTTGGTCTAGTTTGTGACATATTACATTCACTCATTCTTAAAATGAGAACATTAGAAATGTTGGTCTAGTTTGTGACATATTACATTCACTCATTCTTAAAATGAGAACATTAGAAATGTTGGTCCATTTTGTGACATATTACATTCATTCATTCTTAAAATGAGAACATTATAAATGTTGGTCTAGATTGTGACATATTACATTCACTCAATCTTAAATTAGGAACATTATAAATGTTGGTGTAGTTTGTGACATATTACATTCACTCATTCTTAAAATGAGAACATTAGAAATGTTGGTCCATTTTGTGACATATTACATTCACTCATTCTTAAAATGAGAACATTAGAAATGTTGGTCCAGTTTGTGACATATTACATTCACTCATTCTTAAAATGAGAACATTAAAAATGTTGGTCTAGTTTGTGACATATTACATTCACTCATTCTTAAAATGAGAACATTATAAATGTTGGTCTAGATTGTGACATATTACATTCACTCAATCTTAAATTAGGAACATTATAAATGTTGGTGTAGTTTGTGACATATTACATTCACTCATTCTTAAAATGAGAACATTAGAAATGTTGGTCCATTTTGTGACATATTACATTCACTCATTCTTAAAATGAGAACATTAGAAATGTTGGTCCAGTTTGTGACATATTACATTCACTCATTCTTAAAATGAGAACATTAAAAATGTTGGTCTAGTTTGTGACATATTACATTCACTCATTCTTAAAATGAGAACATTATAAATGTTGGTCTAGTTTGTGACATATTACATTCACTCAATCTTAAAATGAGAACATTAGAAATGTTGGTCTAGTTTGTGACATATTACATTCACTCATTCTTAAAATGAGAACATTAGAAATGTTGGTGTAGTTTGTGACATATTACATTCACTCATTTTCAAAATGAGAACATTAGAATTGTTGGTGTAGTTTGTGACATATTACATTCACTCATTCTTAAAATGAGAACATTAGAAATGTTGGCCCAGTTTGTGATATATTACAAATCACTCATTATTAAAATGAGAACATTAGAAATGTTTGTCCAGTTTGTGACATATTACATTCACTCATTCTTAAATGAGAACATTAGAATGTTCTTTCTGGATTAAATAGTTTTGTTATTAGTGGTTCTTCAGTTGCTTATGAGACCCCAAAAAAAAAAATAAAACGTGAGCTGAATGAATTTTTGGATACATTTTATGTGATATACATTCTCCACTACAAATGTCTTTTTTTTTTTAAAATAACTTGAATATATCATATATTAGCAATATACAGGTATCATTACTTCTTATTTTTCTTTGCTTCCTCTTTTGTCTGTCAGCTTCGAGGGGAGATATAGTTTACGAGCAATTGCTCTTTTGTTGGCTTCTCTTGTTTGTTTTGTTTCCCACTGTTTCTATTATTCCATCAATCCATCTTTTTCGTGGTCGACCATTGAGTCTGGTAGGGAGTAGTGTTTGTTGAAGACTCGTCGTATCGTGCTTTGATCTTTCTGTTTTACCAAGTAGCCAGATTATTTTATCTATTTATTGATTAATTCTATGGCGGGAATTATTTCTAGCGTTTTGCTCACTATTTCTGATATTATTTTTATGACTGTTTCCTATCATGGGTCTGACACATTTCATTTATGTAGTGATTATTTTTCTTATTGTTCCTGAGTCTATCGCTACATTTCTGAATTAACCATGTAAGCATGAGAACTAAAATACCAGTAAGAAACAACCATGCTGAAGCAAAACGAAAACCTGATAAAACAGTACTATTCTCTCATATCCCGCAATCTCAGGCTCTTATATAAACGGAACCTGAAAGATACAGTTTGTATCAGCGAGATAAAGTCTACACAGACTGGTGCTATCTTGCAGCAAGCTCTCAAGACAGTCTACTCGTTTGTTAGTTGAGACGCCGTGCACCTTCTGAAAAAAGTGGAGATGAAGAAAGTTAAATAAATGAAACACTGTACACCTCTTCCAAGTTCTGTTTTCTTGCCCTTCAAGTGTGCCCAGTTACCGTATTGCCGGCATGTAAGAAGATTCATTCACATTTTTCCCCGTACAGCAACCGTACCTATAGTGTTTTTGTTGTTGCTTCAAACACTTTACGCTATTTTTGACTGGGCGTCATTGAAGAGATCCGTGGAACAATTTCAATGAGACGCAATATTTGATGAAGCTGAAGTCTTGATATGAGGACAAAGACGCTGTCTAAAAGCTAACAACAGTCTACGATTCATAGCTGGTTGCTGACATCAGAGTTAGAGAGACAGAGCTGGCCTAAACTCTAAACGACTTCAACGTTCTGAGTTGTTTAGCCTGGCCAAGAGATAAGGTTGGGAGCCGCCATAGCTCAGTGGTCAGTGAACTGGACTACAAAGGACAAGGGGTAGGGTTCGATCCCAACCGACGGCTTCCGAGTTCACCCAGCCTTAAATGGGTACCGGATTTTTTTTCTGGGTAAGTAAAGCGGCACGGGCGTAATACTGACCACATTACCCCAAAAATCATGTGCTGAAGGTCTGTAAAATTTATGGTCACTAACACCATATTCCCTATACGCCATTTGGCGTGACGGGGGTATTTACTTTTTTTTTTTAACTACCGCTGGATATCAGAGAAAGAGTTTGGGTCTCTTTAATAGAGTGGGAATTGAGGAGGGGCTGAGGTCAGAATTCCTCCACCTACTCCACTATTTACCCTGTCTACGGCTCGGAGATGCGTTTCTTTTTTGTCTGATTGTCGCTAGGATCATTATCACTGCACACTGGACGAACCAATAGGGGCTTCGATATCCTCCTTGAGGATCTCGAGAAATTCCGAGGGGAATCTACGTCACTAACACCGTATTCCCCATACGCCATTTGGCGTGACGGGGGCTCTTTACTTTTTTACTAGGAGATAAAGTTTGAGATGAAAGGTAAACCAGCTCTCAATAAATATGTTGTAAAGAAGTAGAGTGTGTTGTATCGAAATATGTCAATTGTCACATTTGAGTAATTTTAGTGTTCTCTGGTTAGATTGTTCATTTATTGGTTGATGCATAACTTAGTTCGTTGGCTGCTTGATTGGTTGACTTTTTGGTTGCTTGGTTAGTTGTTGATTGCTTAACTAGTTGGCTGATAGGGTGGTTGTTGGTTATTTGACTAGTTGGTTGCCTGACTGGTTGGATGCTTAACTCGTTGGCTTTTTATTGGTTAGCTGCTTGATTGATTAGCTGTTTTATTGGTTGTTTGCTTGACTTGTCGGCTACTTGATTCGTTTGTTGCTTGACTGATTGGCTGCTTGAATGGTTGTTTGCTGTTTGATTGGTTTTCTGTTTCATTGGCTGGTTGCTTGACTATTACGTTGTATGACTACTTGGCTGACGTGTTGACTGCTTGACTGGTTGGTTGCTTGGTTTGTTGGCTGCTTGAATGATTGCTGGCTGTTTGATTGGTTTTCTGTTTCACCGGTTGGCTGCTTGACTGGTTGGTTGTTTGACAGGTTGGCTGCTTGATTGGCTATTGGTTATTGACTGGTTGGCTGCTTGATTCGGTGGCTGGGGCTGGTTGTCTGCTGGGTTGGCTGTTGTTTTTTTGACAGTTTGACTGGTTGATTCGCTGGCTGTATGACTGGGTGGCTGTTGGGTTGGTTGTTGGCTGTCATTCTGTGTGGCTGATTGACTGGGTGGCTGCTAGATTGGTTGTTGGCTGCTTGACTGATTGGTTGACTGACTACTTGAATGGTTGGCTGCTTCTCTGCTTGCCTGCTTGATTATTTGGTTGCTTGACCGGTTGCTTGCTTGACTGGCTGGCTGTTACACCAATTGTCTACTTGACTCGTTTGCTGCGTGATTAGTTGACTGGTTGGCTGCTTCACTGGCTCGCCTTCTTTGACTGGTTGGCTGTTTGATTGTTTGACTGCTTGAATGATTAGCTATGTAACTCGTTGACTGGCTAGTTAAATGATCGTTTGGTTTTCTAATTGTTTGCTTGCTTGTTTCGTTGATTTGTTATTTTACAATTATTGAATTGCTTGGAAAACTAACTGGTTGATAGCCTGGCTGGCTAAATATTTTGCTTTGACGATTTGACCATTTAGCTTTATTTTACTTTGGACAGGCCAGAAAGTGCTCAGATCCTTCTGTAGTGAAGTACGTGCTCATGCTAATCCTTCAAGTATCTCACCGGTTAAACACAATCCTTATCACTAATCACAGTTGCCCTTTTGAATACATACAACGTTTGATTGGAAGTTTGATATTTAGTCGTAGGATTGTAGTTTCATTAATTATCACGACGACGATGGTTTTGGTTTTTTTCTGGCTAAAAGTGAACTATCAACAGAAAGAAAGTCCCGATAATTGAATACAAAACAATCAATGAAGATTAAACAGACTTCACTTATATAATTAGAGATTTATAGAATAGTCGTGTGTGTTGTCTAGTTTAATTTAGTTTTGTTTATTTACTTGATGGATCATTCTCATTGCATATCGCACTATATCATTAGCATGTCAACTGTTAAGTGATGTCCACACTGTTAAGTGATGTCTACACTGTTAAGTGATATCCACTCTGTTAAGTGATGTCCACACTGTTAAGTGATGTCAACACGATTAAGTGATGTCCACACTGTTAAGTGATGTCCACTCTGTTAAGTGATGTCCACACTGTTAAGTGATGTCTACACTGTTAAGTGATATCCACACTGTTAAGTGATGTCCACACTGTTAAGTGATGTCAACACTGTTAAGTGATATCCACACTGTTAAGTGATATCCACACTGTTAAGTGATGTCTACACTGTTAAGTGATGTTAACACGATTAAGTGATGTCCACACTGTTAAGTGATGTCTACACTGTTAAGTGATATCCACACTGTTAAGTGATATCCACACTGTTAAGTGATATCCACACTGTTAAGTGATATCCACACTGTTAAGTGATGTCAACACTGTTAAGTGATGTCTACACTGTTAAGTGATATCCACACTGTTAAGTGATATCCACACTGTTAAGTGATATCCACACTGTTAAGTGTCCACACTGTTAAGTGATGTCAACACTGTTAAGTGATGTCTACACTGTTAAGTGATATCCACTCTGTTAAGTGATGTCCACACTGTTAAGTGATGTCAACACGATTAAGTGATGTCCACACTGTTAAGTGATGTCTACACTGTTAAGTGATATCCACACTGTTAAGTGATATCCACACTGTTAAGTGATGTCAACACTGTTAAGTGATGTCTACACTGTTAAGTGATATCCACACTGTTAAGTGATATCCACACTGTTAAGTGATATCCACACTGTTAAGTGTCCACACTGTTAAGTGATGTCAACACTGTTAAGTGATGTCTACACTGTTAAGTGATATCCACACTGTTAAGTGATATCCACACTGTTAAGTGATATCCACACTGTTAAGTGTCCACACTGTTAAGTGATGTCAACACTGTTAAGTGATGTCAACACTGTTAAGTGATGTCCACACTGTTAAGTGATGTCAACACTGTTAAGTGATATCCACTCTGTTAAGTGATGTCCACACTGTTAAGTGATGTCCACACTGTTAAGTGATGTCAACACTGTTAAGTGATGTCAACACTGTTAAGTGATGTCCACACTGTTAAGTGATGTCAACACTGTTAAGTGATGTCAACACTGTTAAGTGATGTCAACACTGTTAAGTGATGTCAACACTGTTAAGTGATGTCAACACTGTTAATTGATGTCAACACTGTTAAGTGATGTCAACACTGTTAAGTGATGTCAACACTGTTAAGTGATGTCAACACTGTTAAGTGATATCCACACTGTTAAGTGTCCACACTGTTAAGTGATGTCAACACTGTTAAGTGATGTCAGCACTGTTAAGTGATGTCCACACTGTTAAGTGATGTCAACACTGTTAAGTGATATCCACTCTGTTAAGTGATGTCCACACTGTTAAGTGATGTCCACACTGTTAAGTGATGTCAACACTGTTAAGTGATGTCAACACTGTTAAGTGATGTCCACACTGTTAAGTGATGTCAACACTGTTAAGTGATGTCAACACTGTTAAGTGATGTCAACACTGTTAAGTGATGTCAACACTGTTAAGTGATGTCAACACTGTTAATTGATGTCAACACTGTTAAGTGATGTCAACACTGTTAAGTGATGTCAACACTGTTAAGTGATGTCAACACTGTTAAGTGATATCCACACTGTTAAGTGATATCCACACTGTTAAGTGTCTACACTGTTAAGTGATGTCAACACTGTTAAGTGATGTCCACTCTGTTAAGTGTCCACACTGTTAAGTGATGTCAACACTGTTAAGTGATGTCCACACTGTTAAGTGATGTCAACACTGTTAAGTGATGTCAACACTGTTAAGTGATGTCAACACTGTTAAGTGATGTCAACACTGTTAAGTGATGTCCACACTGTTAAGTGATATCCACACTGTTAAGTGATATCCACACTGTTAAGTGTCCACACTGTTAAGTGATGTCAACACTGTTAAGTGATGTCTACACTGTTAAGTGATATCCACTCTGTTAAGTGATGTCCACACTGTTAAGTGATGTCAACACGATTAAGTGATGTCCACACTGTTAAGTGATGTCTACACTGTTAAGTGATATCCACACTGTTAAGTGATATCCACACTGTTAAGTGATGTCAACACTGTTAAGTGATGTCTACACTGTTAAGTGATATCCACACTGTTAAGTGATATCCACACTGTTAAGTGATATCCACACTGTTAAGTGTCCACACTGTTAAGTGATGTCAACACTGTTAAGTGATGTCTACACTGTTAAGTGATATCCACACTGTTAAGTGATATCCACACTGTTAAGTGATATCCACACTGTTAAGTGTCCACACTGTTAAGTGATGTCAACACTGTTAAGTGATGTCAACACTGTTAAGTGATGTCCACACTGTTAAGTGATGTCAACACTGTTAAGTGATGTCCACACTGTTAAGTGATATCCACTCTGTTAAGTGATGTCCACACTGTTAAGTGATGTCAACACTGTTAAGTGATGTCAACACTGTTAAGTGATGTCCACACTGTTAAGTGATGTCAACACTGTTAAGTGATCTCAACACTGTTAAGTGATGTCAACACTGTTAAGTGATGTCAACACTGTTAAGTGATGTCAACACTGTTAATTGATGTCAACACTGTTAAGTGATGTCAACACTGTTAAGTGATGTCAACACTGTTAAGTGATGTCAACACTGTTAAGTGATATCCACACTGTTAAGTGATATCCACACTGTTAAGTGTCCACACTGTTAAGTGATGTCAACACTGTTAAGTGATGTCCACTCTGTTAAGTGTCCACACTGTTAAGTGATGTCAACACTGTTAAGTGATGTCCACACTGTTAAGTGATGTCAACACTGTTAAGTGATGTCAACACTGTTAAGTGATGTCAACACTGTTAAGTGATGTCAACACTGTTAAGTGATGTCCACACTGTTAAGTGATGTCAACACTGTTAAGTGATGTCAACACTGTTAAGTGATATCCACACTGTTAAGTGTCCACACTGTTAAGTGATGTCAACACTGTTAAGTGATATCCACACTGTTAAGTGATGTCAACACTGTTAAGTGATGTCAACACTGTTAAGTGATATCCACACTGTTAAGTGATATCCACACTGTTAAGTGATATCCACACTGTTAAGTGATATCCACACTGTTAAGTGTCCACACTGTTAAGTGATGTCAACACTGTTAAGTGATGTCAACACTGTTAAGTGATGTCCACACTGTTAAGTGATATCCACACTGTTAAGTGATGTCCACACTGTTAAGTGTCCACACTGTTAAGTGATGTCAACACTATTAAGTGATGTCCACACTGTTAAGTGATGTCCACACTGTTAAGTGATGTCAACACTATTAAGTGATGTCCACACTATTAAGTGATGTCCACACTGTTAAGTGATGTCCACACTGTTAAGTGATGTCCACACTATTAAGTGATGTCCACACTGTTAAGTGATGTCCACACTGTTAAGTGATGTCCACACTGTTAAGTGATGTCCACACTGTTAAGTGATGTCCACACTGTTAAGTGATGTCCACACTGTTAAGTGATGTCCACACTGTTAGGTGATGTCCACACTGTTAAGTGATGTCCACACTGTTAAGTGATGTCAACACTGTTAAGTGATGTCCACACTGTTAAGTGATATCCACACTGTTAAGTGATATCCACACTGTTAAGTGTCCACACTGTTAAGTGATGTCCACACTGTTAAGTGATGTCCACACTGTTAAGTGATGTCCACACTGTTAAGTGATGTCCACACTGTTAAGTGATGTCCACACTGTTAAGTGATGTCCACACTGTTAAGTGATGTCCACACTGTTAAGTGATGTCAACACTGTTAAGTGATGTCCACACTGTTAAGTGATGTCCACACTGTTAAGTGATGTCCACACTGTTAAGTGATGTCCCATCTCTGCATATTCCTTTCAGCGATTTACCACATGTGGTGGATGTGCTAGAGAAGAATGTACAACGGTGGTACTCAACATGAAGCTTTTATTTCTGATTTTGAAAACAGGAGGGATATTATTGTTATCGGTTGCAACATCTCGTTTAACTTAACCCTTTATGTCGCTTTTGCCGCCATATGTTCTATTCTGAAGTTTATTTCTCTGATCGAGACATATAAAAAAATAATTGGGCAAGTAATCGTTAGTTTTAATGGCTAATGCCTGTTCCTAATCTCACTACTTAGTATCATTGACCAAGATTAGCCACCCATTGTAGTGAAGGCAACTTATATATTGCGTTAATCAATACTAACAATAAAGATGCGTTATTTTAATGCCAGGGAGTCTGGTTAAGATAGAGCGTCTCTGAAAACGTTTTCCCTGAACCTGTTATTCTCAGTAATTGTAAACAATCTCCATTTTGTGGATTCCTCGTGTCTGCTGTTGACAAAAACACTTCTATTTTGATTATTTATTGACTTAATGTAATGTGTGTTCACTGTTCTTTCCCCATCTCATATCACTTTTCCCTTTTTTTCTTTCTTTGCGTCTCTTCTAGTACACTCTTCCCCGACCTCTGTCTCTCTCTCACTCTCTCTCAATTCGTCTGTCTCTACTTTGGTTCCTTTTATGTTGCGTTACTCTTTATTCTCCTTC
>JAVIAB010000092.1:164505372-164512872 GCA_032433765.1 Megaustenia siamemsis
AGCTAAAAAGACCAATGAGGAAGTTCTCAAAGAGGCCAACACAAAAAAGGAATTCCTAAAAAACTTAAAAAAAAAAAAAAAAAAAAAAAAAAAAAAATCAACATTTTTCGGGCACATCATGAGAAGAGGAAAGTTGGAATACTTGGTTACTACTGGCAAAATAAAAGGAAAGAGAGATCGCGGACGACAAAGAGAGAAAATACTTGATAGCTTGATGTCATGGAATGGAAAACTGTCAACAGCAGAACTGATACGATGCACTGTAGATAGAAGATTTTGAAGGACATGATCGCCTACGCCTACCGGCATGGCACATAATGATGATGATGTAAGTTTGAAGCCAGCCAGACGTGATAGATAAATATAACACATCGGTTTGTTTTCATCTCAGAACGACATTTTAGCTGTAACTTTGGAAATTTTACATTATCTGTTGATGAAGACCTCGGCCCAGCACATTCCCCTCATTGTTAAAACTGATATTTTGTTAAAGTGGTTTAAATTTTTGACATCACACGTAAAATGTTTCGGTAAATAAGTAAAAAGTAAAGTACTCCCGTCACGCCAAGTGGCGCACAGGGAATATGGTGTTAGTGACCATAAATATTACAAACCCTCGGCACATGATTTTTGGTGTAATGTGGTCGGTATTACGCCCGTGCAGCTTTACTTCATGATGCCGCTACACTAAATGATGCTGCTACTTCCGTGATGCCACTACACTAAATGATGCTGCTACTTCATGATGCCGCTAAACTAAATGATGCTTCTAATTCGTGATGCCGCTACACTAAATGATGCTGCTACTTCATGATGCCGCTAAACTAAATGATGCTTCTAATTCGTGATGTCGCTACACTAAATAATGCTGCTACTTCATGATGTCGCTACACTAAATGATGCTTCTAATTCGTAACGACAATATCCTAAATAACCATGCTTCTGTTATTTTATTAACCTATTTTTTTACAAATACTTTAGAGTATTCCTTCTCTGAGCCTAATCACTTAAAAGAGCTCTATTTTTCCTTACATGGGGTCTTGGAATGTTTAAAGTTTTGTAAATACTTATGAAATTAAAATATACAAAATGAACAAGAAAAAACGAATGAATGAAGAAAGGAGGAAGATAATAAGAGAGGAGGGAAAGAATTAAGGGTTGAAGAATAGATGGTTTCATGGATGGATGTATAAATCGAGCTGTGGATGGATGGACGAAGCAAGAGATGGTTAGATAGAAGATTGGATAGATGAAGGGTTGATAAATGCGTAATAAAGTGATGGATACTTAAATAGGTGGATAAGGCAAGAATTGACGGAGGAAGTTGATTTATGGAAAGTTTAAATAATTATGTTCGTTATAATACTGAAACTACCTTCATCATCATTGAGTCAGACAAACAATTGTCATTTGAAAGTTTAGTTCCTTTGGCGCATTAAACGAAGTGGCGTATAGAGGCAACAGGGAAATCTGTGCAAATAAAAAGAAGAAGGGTTCAATGATGAATAAAGATATGATCATCCAGTAAACAAAAGAGACCTACACAGATCTGGATAGAGACAATAAGGCCTGCGGTGTACGCTTCACATAACTGAAATAAACATATGTGTGTTTATGTGATTGTGCACTACATGACGTCTATATACAATTATTTATATATATATATATATATATATATATATATATATATATATATATATATATATATATATATATATAAAGTAAAGTACCCCGTCACGCCAAGTGGCGTCTAGGGAATATGCTGTTAGTGACCATAAATTTTACAGACCTTCGGCACATGATTTTTGGGGTAATGTGGTCGGTATTACGTCCGTGCTGCTTTACTTTCCCAGAAAAAATCCGGTACCCATTAAAGGCTGGGTGAACCCGGAAGCCGTCGGTTGGGATCGAAAGGACTCTTGTCCTTTGTAGTCCAGTTAGCTATACGATTATATATAGACCACTGAGCTATACGCGGCTCCCTTTATATATATATATATAAATGAAATGGAAGAAATGGAAGAAAAATAAATGATGGATGAATAACTTTGTTAGGACAAAACCGCAGCGCTTCGTTAAACATAATGTTGGCGTCTTGTAATCAAATATTCAACCAGCGGCTATCACATGCTGCGGGCAGGTAAATGTTGTGAGGGTCTGTTCAAAGATAATGAGACAGGAAGAAAGATCAGATTTAGAACAACAGTAGGGCATATTAGGAGAAGAAGCAGCACACAGGTTTTTGCTAATTTGTAAATATGTGATCATAATAATAAAGATAGGACAAAACTGCAGTGATTGCATTAAACTGCATGTAATTTAGTTTAGATTGGACTCTGATATTTTCTAAACTATAAGTTGTGGTGGATAACATAATCATATGTTTAAATTATTTATATATGACTTTCTTTGTCTTTACAGACGATTGGAAACAATTCTCGGTAGTTATTTCCGAGTGTTTGTTTTGTCTAACAACTGATTCTGCGAATATTTAAGTGATAAGTTTGGCTCAGGATGAACAATCTTACTGTATTTCTGTTATTTGATATGTTCACTTAGGAGCGCTTGTCGGCTCTGTTATAAATATGTTACCTTCTTGTTTCAATAGTGCTGGAATTCTCCCATTCTATCGATTCATTTCGTGATTAAAGACAGGGGTGATTAACATAGAGCCTGTTGAAGAGAGGCATTGAAGGGTTAGCTACAGACTTAATGAATGAGAACAGGAGATTGGGGGTAAACTATAATCGCCTCCACATGCCGGTTTAGCAGTAGGAGAAATTAGTATATTTTGCACTTTTATTTTACAAAGAGAGAATGGTGTATAGAAAAAATTAGTTAATGTGTAGTACTGACTTGTCTGTTGATTCAAGGATCGAATGATCATTGCCATTTGCACACACGTAAAGATGTATGCAATTACAACAATATTAAACATTACAGATTTGTTTATTAAGAAGATGCAGACCTAAGTGTTTATTTGTTCTTCATGTCATTGCGAACTGTAGTTGTAGATCTCAGTTTGGACTGCCCTCTCATTTCACAGCTTCTATAACTTTATATAAATTAAGTGCTGATTATTGAGTTGTGTGCTTTATGGTTTTGTTTGTGGAGTTCCCCCAAATGCTGTATAATTGTGTGCGTCATTGTCTGATTTACTCTCGTCTCTATGTTTCATTAAATAATTGTTGTTGATGTAAATGCACAAAAGCTACTTTGCGAAAGCTTCCAGCGAATGTTTTGTAGGTGTTGGCACAGCTATTTGTAAAGCTGCAATCCTGATTCTGGAGCAAATTATGAAATTAGGAGCTCAAAGTCGAACCAGTTAAACTGATAACCTAAAGTCATGTAAGGTGAGGGCACAACTAGCAAGCTACTGGAGCTATCAATGTGAACACCATGTACCACTTACTGCAAGCTACTGGAGCTATCAATGTGAACACCATGTACCACTTACTGCAAGCTACTGGAGCTATCAATGTGAACACCATGTAACACTTACTGCAAGCTACTGGAGCTATCAATATGAACACCATGTAACACTTACTGCAAGCAACTGGAGCTATCAATGTGAACACCATGCATCACTTACTGCAAGCTACTGGAGCTATCAATGTGAACACCATGTAACACATACTGTAAGCTACTGGAGCTATCAATGTGAACACCATGTAACACTCACTGCAAGCTACTGGAGATATCAATATGAACACCATGTAACACTTACTGCAAGCTACTGGAGCTATCAATGTGAACACCATGCATCACTTACTGCAAGCTACTGGAGCTATCAATGTGAACACCATGCATCACTTACTGCAAGCTAATGTAGCTATCAATGTGAACACCATGTAACACTTACTGCAAGCTACTGGAGCTATCAATGTGAACACCATGTAACACTTACTGTAAGCTACTGGAGTTATCAATGTGAACACCATGTAACACTTACTGCAAGCTGCTGAACATCTATGTGCATACGAAGTGCAATGATGTCAATCTAACAACAAAGAACTGTCTAAACTAATATATTGATGACTTCTCCTTGAATTATTACTGTCTTATATTGCTTTTCAGTTGCAGCAAAAACAGTGACAGATAAGTTCTAAATTGTAATCTTCACTTTAGTTTACTGTATTAACGTTAATAGATTGTGGGTCACAAAACCCATTATGCGCAAGCATACACCCCTTCCCTCTTTCTACAATTTGATTGACGCAAGGCTTATTTTGACACCTATCATGATTACCAGCTGGAGCATACAAACAATCCTCGAGTACCGTCAACGGTCAAGAAATAAAAGCTTAGACCGACAAATGAGATGGGAAGACAATATATATAAACGGACAGATGTTGATGATCGCAAAGAGCGGTAATCTACAGAGAAATATGAAAAGAACGATAACTTACATCGGCACTACCCAAGTGACACTGAAGGTCAAGAGTCAAGCAATCACGAATATTGCATATATTGCTATAAACAGAGAAATGAGTGAATAGGGTACGCTAACAAGTTTATGGTTATTATTTATATTTCATTAAATTGTTTACATGTTAATTACACGAAAGCAATGAAACACAATCACAGACAGTTTGGAAGTGTTTGATTGCTTGCTTGCGTTCGCCTGATGACTAAAGTATTCTAGACTATTCGTAGACTGTAGAATTCCTCTTTATCACCAGTCCCCAAAAGGACGTCAAGTGGACGTGTCTGCGTTGTGTTGTGGTTTGCAGTATAACTGTTATATTTGCGCCTTTCGGCCCAACTCATCCGACTTCAGCACGACATTTTTGCGTACCGGGTTGTCTTCCTTCTTCGATCCCTGCTCGTTTGGCCAGACTAAACAGGTTAGTCTGTTACTGGAGGCCCCGCGGAGAGGTGGAGCAGGGTCTGGATGGTTTTGGTTCACCGATACTGGCTCAAGTCATCAGCTATGGGTCGCTGACAACTTCCAGCTCTGGTGCTGGGAGGCGCGCTTGTTTGAAAAATGCCACAACACAGGGATATTGGTACATGGTAGTTGATTGGATATTGGTACATGGTAGTTGATTGGATATTGGTACATGGTATCTGGAAGAAGATTGGACAGGAAATTTATGCCATTCATTAGTGTATTCTCTTGTCTGGAAGTTTGTGGAATAAGGTCAATGGATATTTGTCCCTGCTTGTTAGACAAGCATAAATCATCTGAAAAATGGTGTCAATATTATCACACTCATACTTGCACGTGTCCATGTAGAGGAGATGGTGTGTATTATCAAAATACAAGCAAACATCGGAATACTGTTATCTGGGGTCCCCATTGGCTTAGGTGGTAATTTGTGATTGTACTAATTGCTGTGGCACTCCATTTCGACAATGTTTGTTGTGGTGATGGTAGCTGTACAGCTAAATCTGTGGCGGTAATCATTTGGTGCTATTGTTATAGGGAGTCATTGTTACGACATGGGAAAGACAATTATAAATATCATTTATGAAAAAATAGAACAACCAAGAAAATGGCTGCAAGTTGTCATTGATGAAAAGATTGTGGTTGAAATATATCATTGACAACATTTTAAAATGTCATACCCGTTCTGGATGTGGCTGCAGATGCTGAATATTTTGTCCAGGTTGAGAAAGTTTAGAGTAGGTATTAGAGTCACTTCCCAGTAGAAACAGGGTGGGTAATCTCTCTCTCTCTGCGATCAGGACTCAATCAGAGTAGGATTCCAGACTCCCACATGAAGTCCGCTGTCAGGTTAAGTGTGTTGATCGCCCCCACAGACAGAACGTCACATTTAGAGTCCGTCAGATCCACTCTGACTGAACACCCGTTAAAACGTTGCACTGTGTTCTGCGCCAGTGGCCCAGTGCATCCGATTTCAGCCAAGGGTGGGTAATAACAGCACATGTTGATATTACTTATTGATGTCTTGTTGTAATTTAATGACGATGATAGTTGTTATTTTAGGAATAGTTAAAAAATAGTGGTAGTTGATGCATTAGTATTTCTTGTTATTGTGGTGTTAGCTATTTTGGTATTGTGTATGTTGGTGTCATAATATATGTTGTGTATATGGCGATAGTTTATCTGCAGGTGGTTATCGTATTTGTGACTCTTGTCATATCGGCAGTTGTGGTGTATTGCTTATTGTGATAGTTTCGGTCGAGAGGTAACAGTTGTGGTGTATTGCTTATTGTGATTGTTTCGGTCGAGAGGTAACAGTTGTGGTGTATTGCTTATTGTGATAGTTTCGGTCGAGGTAACAGTTGTGGTGTATTGCTTATTGTGATAGTTTCGGTCGAGAGGTAACAGTTGTGGTGTATTGCTTATTGTGATAGTTTCGGTCGAGAGGTAACAGTTGTGGTGTATTGCTTATTGTGATAGTTTCGGTCGTGGTCACAGTTGTGGTGTATTGCTTATTTTGATAGTTTCGGTCGTGGTCACAGTTGTTGTGTATTTAATAATAATGGTGATGATTGTTGTTTTCTTGCTGTTTATTGTATTGTGTTTACTGTAGTAGTTGATGGCAGCGATGTCCTGTTGTTAATTACCTCGCCAAATGTGATATTTTTGTTACGGTATGGTTGTGCTTATGGTGGTGCTTGTACTGTTGGTGGTTGGAACTGATGGTTAAGGTAGTTGATGAAGTGTTGTGTATTGCGGTAATTGACAGTAGTAATGATGATATTATGAGATCAATAGTAGACAAAAAATGAATTGCAGTCAAAGGTGACAACATAAACAATTTGCGATATGCGGATGACAAAGTCTTAATAGCAGAGACAGAGAACGAACTACAAGAAATGATAGATATAATAGTAAAAGAAAGCAACAAGATAGGTCTCAATCAGAATGTTAAGAAAACAGAAGTAATGGTCTTATCGAAGAAACGATTATCACCATCATACAGCATACAAATAAACAGGACAAATCTGAAATAAGTGCAACGCTACAAATACTTGGGCACAATAATAACATCAGATGGAAGATGCACCACAGAGATAAAAAAGCAGAATATCTCAGGCTAAATAGTATTTCAGAAAATGAAAAAATGTCTTATGCAACAAATCTATGTAATAGAAATGAAAAAGAGAGTTCATCAGTGCAAAATAGAGCCAATTGTGACCTATGGAAGCAAATCATGGCCCGTAAACAAACAAATGAAAAGACGATTAGAGGTCACAGAGATGGGATTTCTCAGAAGAATATTGAAAGTTCCCTGAACAGCTAAAAAGACCAATGAAGAAATTCTCAGAGGCCAACGCTAAAAGGGAGCTCATAAAAAACATAAAAAAAGAAACAATCAACGTTTTTTCAGGCACATCATGAGAAGGGGAAAGTTGGAATACCTGGTTACAACTGGCAAAATAAAAGGAAAGAGAGATCGCGGGCAACAAAGAGAGAAAATACTGGATAGTATGGTGTCATGGCATGGAAAGCAATCAACAACAGAACTGATACGATGCACGGCAGAAAAAAAGATTGTGGAAGGACATGAACGCCTACGCCAACT
>JAVIAB010000092.1:164517872-164545372 GCA_032433765.1 Megaustenia siamemsis
TGACAGAAAGTTAATGGAAGAATAAAAAGCCTGCCCAGTCTTCAACTTAGAAATCACGGAGAAATCATCGTGTACCGTCTACTAAGGTCAAAAGTTCAACACGACCACAATTCTACCTGTGTTGCACTCCTGCCAGCTGAGATTGTCATTTTACCAATCAAGAGTACCTGTCCTTCAGGTCAAAAAGTCAAATTACGCAGTTACTGTTACAAGTCTAAAATTTACCTGTGTCAAGACAAGAGCGGCATTATAATTTTTTGGTCAACATACAACTGACCATCAATGGGAAAATTGTCATGATTATAAATCAAGAATACATGCCCTTCATGTCAAAAGTTCAGTTACCTGTCGGAGCCCAGTCAAACATATAATTTTGTCAAGTACAGCAAATTAATCGTTCCAGGTTTCGTCCACCTGAGATTCAAAGTTCATCAATGAGTCCGACCTCTGACCTGTAACCCGACACCGGTTGTTTTGAAACGTCATTATTGTGTGTGTAGAAAGGACCGATAACTCTCGACGAAATTATCCAACATGTGTTGAAGTCCACATGTCAAATTATTGGGAATTGCTATTGATTGATATATATAATTAATAATTTCAAGTGGTGTAGTATTGTCTAATTAGAGAAACTGAATCAATAACAAAACAGTGTTAGTAAAGTGTTACGATATTACAATGGCCATTCGCGAGTGTTGATAAATAACATTAGACATTAGACATTAGACCATTAGAAGACCAGAAGGAAAGGAGACCGATTGCCAGCACAGCTGAGAAACAATAATTAATTAATTAGAATTTGTTAAGTTTAAGTAATTAATTAATTTATTAAGTAGTTGGTTATTAATTTAATTAAGTAGTTAAGTAATTAAGTTATCAGTTATTAAGTAGTTAAATATTAATGTATTAAATAAATAGTTAATTAAGTTGTGTATTTTGGTACTATTGTTGGTGATTTGACATACCAGCAAGTATTGATTGTAAACCATTTTTTTAACAGCTGGTTGAATTTTTTTAAATAGTACTGTTATGTAGTTTGGTTTAAAAATAAGTAATTTTAAAATATTATTATTGGTAAAGGTGACATACCATATTTTATATTGTTCTGTAACCATTTTTAAATTGTACTGGATGTATTCTTTAAATAGTGTTTGAAATTATACTACATTGTTATTCCGCAGGGAGATTAAATAATATTTTTATACTACATTGCTTTTATTCACAGGGAAATTAAATAATAATAAATTTCTATTTATTTCAGGAACTGAGGTGTTCATAAAGTGCTGATATTTTATAATCTTATATTTTATAACATATAATAAATTGTAATTGTTTTGTTCTTCAACAGTTGGATCCTTCACGACTAGTCGGTAGTAGTAGTCATCACTTAGTTATATTAAAATTTACACCAGTTATTATACTAATATTAAAGAGACATGGACTGTAAACAAATTATAAATACTAATAGCTGTAAAATATTGATAACAAATTTAAATAAAAACATTAACGACATAATTATTAGAGATTATTTTAGTTCCTTTGGGGAAATAATATTTGTGAAATTAATTGATAGGCCTGAAGAAGCGACAAACAGAGCCATAATCCTATACAGAGATAGTAACATTGTAAATAAGATTTTGAATAGTGAGCACACAATAAATAATAGTAAGATAACAGTCATGGTTTATAGGCCATTACAAAAGTATACGATGATAAATCCAAAGACATACACTGAAGTAAACAATAAAACAACATACGCTAAACCAGACTATAGACTATATAGTTTAAAAACAAATAGAATTATTAGAGAAGAGATTATTAGAAAGACAGACACTGAACAAGAGACAAGGAGTACACAGACTGAAGTAGAGACTACAGTTTTAAAGACTTATATAGATGCCTGTGTAGGTAGTGACAGTGACACATGGCAAGAATATGAAACTAAATGGATTGAGAAGAATAAAGAAAGTAACAAAATAATAGAAGAATTAAATGAGAAATTAATAAAGCAAGATCATGAGATTAGGATACTAAAGCAAACTAATGAGAAAAATAATAAAAAGATTGTAGAGTTGACAGAGACAGTTGATAGCTTAAAGACGAAGAACAAAGGCTTGAAGAAAGAAGTAGACAAAATAGAAAATGATATAATGGAGGCGGAGGAATATATTGGACAACTGACGCATGAAAAACTACAGCTACAAGAGAAATTTTCAAAGATGACAGACACAGAAGATGTTAGACAGAAAGTAAAGGTCCATCCGGAGAGGCAAAAGTCGGTGAGAACCAGGAAAATTCAATCAAGATTAGACATTAATTCAGTTGTCTTGTGGCCTACCGATTCAGACCGACCACGTTATATGCACCCACTATACCCAGACCAGTGCACAGTAGATTATGATAGTGACAATGATGAAATCCGTAGAGAGTATTGGGGGACGACGATAGAAGACGGTAAGGTAACAATATCGGAAGGCTCGCAAGGTTATACGACAGGACAGAAATCCTCCAAGAAATGTACAGCAAAGACAAAGAAGAAAAAGGATAGACAAGTTGCTACAGTTAGTGTAAGCAAAAGTAATGGCTTAAAAGAAGATAGTAATTCAGAAGTAGCGTTCTGGAGCATGCCAGCAAAAATATGGGTAAACAACATCCCTATTAATAACAGTAAGAGATAAGAAATAGGTGGAACTTGTATAAGACTAAACGGGTCTTACGCTCAGTAAATCATTTTAATATTATATACACTATGTAGACAGGATTTGATTATAAATAGATATGGAGAACTATATACTGTAGTAGTGTCAAGAGAATATAGAAGACAAGATAGCTGAGGAATTAGAGAGAGATTACCTCAGATGAACTAGAGAGTTTAGAGGAGTATCGATGAAACATATGTACTAACTACGAGTTGGTCAGAGTTCTTAAACTGGTGAAGTTGGATGGTAATCCAAGGAACAACTGACCAATAATAGGTAATGAGAAAAGACAAAGTGATAACCTGTGTTGAGTGAGACCTAAAAGGAAATTAGGTGATAAAGGTGATACTAGGAGAAGTATCATGAGAAAAGGAGTCTGGAAGAGACTCATGTGAAACATGTACCGAGTGATAACTCATAGAAAGGTTACATGAGGGAATTATAGGAGACTTACAAGAAGTCAGAGAAATGAGAGAATTATTGAGAGAACCTCAAGGAGAATTCTAAGTTGCGAAATTAATCATGTAACTGAGTGATAACTCATAGAAAAGTTACATGAAAAGAGAAGCTATATAAGATAGTGAGATGAAGAAGTAATGAGAACCTGAGAGGTTGATGCGATATATATATTCTGTTGTTGAATGACAAAGTTTGTACAGATATGAAGATACATACACAGAAATAGAGCATTAAGAGGAATAGAAAAAGATGGAACTTGAGAGAGAGTTCCAGAATTTATTGAGACTAAATAGTAGTCCTGTGTGAATACAAGAGATTAAGCAGATTATTCTGAGTCAAATTAATGACTAGCAGATGCTGTCAAGTGGACTGTATCCAGATAATTCTGATATTGAGAGTAGAGAGGAGATACTAAAAGAGAGTATCATGAAGAAGTTGAGTTTTAAAATGAGGCTCAAAGAGGGTATGTTGTAAATAGATAAGTCTGAAGATATATATGTATGTATATTGACATATTATTGCTCAAGCTAAGTGTGGTTGGTGATCGTGTTGTGATTGTGATCTCCGGAGATATGTGCATTGTCTAAGTTTTGTCAGTATATGTTCTATGTCAATTGAGCGGATATGTTCTAAAGCATAAATACTCGCAATAATGATGCATGATAATGCGTGTTGTACATGGTTTGTTCTTATGAGTTTATTTATAGGATATTGGGATCACAAATGCCAGTCGACAGATGTCTGGTGATGCCTGTGATGTAGCATCAAGAAGCTTACAAACAGTCATTGTCAAGAATTAGTTAACATTCTCAAAAAGACTTGCATTATATTAAATGGTGGAGTTAATCATTCAAGGGACACAACTGGACATATTTTGAAAATTATGTCCCCTATGAAAATTTTTTAGTTACAAATAATTTTTATTGCTCAGTACCTTATTGTCTCCTAGAGTGTGTTGATGCTTATGTATTATTAAAGAATGAATGTTGTTATTGTGACAATTATTTAGAGAAACATTTTACTCACATGACTTAGAATCTGCTATTGCAAGTTATCAGTTAGTAGACCATAGAATTCAAAGATGTATATATGTATACTGTTACTATTTTTATTATGATGTTACAAAATTTAATACTACGTATGTAAATCTGGACATTAGGGGGAGATAATGTAACAGTGAGGCTGGTGGAAGCTACCGCTTCTCAAATAGATGATAGCAGTATCATATAGTGGCGACCAGCAGATTTTAACTATGGTAATTTTCCAGGAATAACAGTTAGTCAGAGTGAGGAAGGAGAGAGGTAGAATAGAGGACGACACGATGAGAGTTAAGAGCCCATGGAATTTTCCATGCAACAGAAGATAGCGCAGTGTCTGCAGGGGTAGGGGTAGGACACCCACCAAACTAAGTTAGATGTCCATGCCAGGTTCACAAGAGCAAAGTTGTTGGAAAGGACCAGGTATGACTAGTAACATGCAACGACCTCGTGGTGTTATTGTCAGAGCTCCACGAGTGTCCATCATGTTCACAACAACTAGTAGTTGTTATTGTGATGAGCAGGCGTTGATCCCATGACTTTGGCCGGCTGATAAATAAGTGGTCATCCAACTTCCAGGAAAGATCATTGTCATGAGGTAACATTATGTCACCAAGTAGGCGAAAAACAGGATGCTTTGTCCAAATTTGGGAAAGTTCAGGTGAGTCACAGATGGTGGACACTGGACACGTAAACGTTGAGTGACAAATACTTGGATCATAGGGTCGCAGGGGTGCTCGGCAGCAGCTGATTGGCTGCTGAGCCTCAGGTGGAAGAGAGAGTTGAGGAGTTAGGACAGAGTCAGAGAAGTTAAGCCAGAGATTTTAGAGAGAACAAGGAGTTAGGACAGAGTCAGAGAAGTTAAGCCAGAGATTTTAGAGAGAACAAGGAGTTAGGACAGAGTCAGAGAAGTTAAGTTAGGAGAAAAGAACAAGGAGTTAGGACAGAGAGGTCAAGCCAGAGAATTAGAAGAAGTAGAATGTAGACTGAGTCAGTTAAAACGGCTTCGGCCGAACTGCTAAAGGCAGTTAGCCAGTTAACAGTTAGAGTCAGAACAGTTAGAAAGTTAAGTTAGAAGTGTAGTAATAAGTTTTTATGGAGTTAGCAAGAACAGTTAGAAAGTTAAGTTAGAAGTCCGTAACAAGTTTATATTGAGTTAGCAAAGAATATTATGACAGAGAAGTTAAGCCAGAGATTTTTAGGAGAAAAAGTAGAATGTAGACTAAGTCAGTTAAGTTAGGACAGAGTAGAAACATTTAGACAAGAAGCAGTTAAGCAGTTTAGAAACAGTTAGAGTAAGAACAGTGAGAAGTTAAGAGTAGAATTCTTGAGTTAGCCAAGTCAGATTAGAATCAGCAAGTTATAATTATAGGTGTGAAGTAGCTTTGAAAGACAGTGAAAGATTAATTCAAGAGTTGTGTGTGTTCATAAATTCTCACAAGTGTAAGTAGACTTACAAGTTCGTAAGTTGATGAATAATGTTTGATGATCAATAAACTGAATATAATTGTGTAACAAGAAAGACTTCGTGTGCAACTCTATAACATATATATACATTCAGCTTTTCCTCAGCTAATCTTGTAGAACATTCACTGTTCACGAGATACATATTTTATAGGCAAGCTAGAGTTTCCACAAGTTCGCTTTATCAGTTTATGGTCGATAACAACGATAATACAATATTCAGTACACAGGAGTACGTGAGATCTGAAATGTGACCATCCCATCGATGATAGAGTTCATGTAAACAAATATCTAGGAAAAAAAAAACTCTTTTATACACACACACACACACATATATATATATATATAGAGATATATAGATATATAGATATATATATTTATTTATATATTTATATATACGAATATATATGTGCACATGCACTACAAAAACATACACAACATTATATAATAGAATAGAAATTACGTTACTTCGACACAGAGTAGCACTTTCTATAAAAACAAATACAAAAACAAGCAACACGTGCAACCTGATGATACAGTATCTTGCTTCTTAAATAGATACTTAGTTAACGTACACACACTTATATGCAGAGATACTTAGTTAACGGACACACACTTATATGCAGAGATACTTAGTTAACGGACACACACTTATATGCAGAGATACTTAGTTAACGGACACACACTTATATGCAGAGATACTTAGTTAACGGACACACACTTATATGCAGAGATACTTAGTTAACGGACACACACTTATATGCAGAGACACTTTGTTAACGGACATACACTTATATGCACAGATACTAACGGACACACACGTGTATGCCCATATACTAACGGGCACACACTTATATGCACATATACTAACGGACACACACTTATATGCACAGATACTAACGGACACACACTTATATGCACAGATACTAACGGGCACACACTTATATGCACAGATACTAACGGGCACACACTTATATGCACAGATACTAATGGGCACACACTTATATGCACAGATACTAATGGACACACACTTATATGCACAGATACTAATGGGCACACACTTATATGCACAGATACTAATGGACACACACTTATATGCATAGATACTTAGTTAACGGACACACACTTATATGCAGAGATACTTAGTTAACGGACACACACTTATATGCACAGATACTAACGGACACACACTTATATGCACAGATACAAACGGACACACACTTATATGCAGAGATACAACCGGACACACACTTATATGCACAGATACAAACGGACACACACTTATATGCACAGATACAAACGGACACACACTTATATGCAGAGATACTCAAACAAGAATGCGTATGTAGTGTATGCTGCAGCTGACAAGTTCTTACAAGGGAAATATCGAGGCTGAATTGATAACATGCAACTACATTCGTTAGTAGGTAGGGTTCACGTTATTAAAGGAGGAGTAAGGCGTCTCCTTTCCTTCGCTAGTCTAGAGGACACACTTTGGCAATGTGGAAGACTCGTGTAGCCTCCCCGCTCCACCTATGAAGGTTTAGTGAAGCCAGTGGTGCAGTTATGGATAGTGTTATGGGAGCAGTATACAAATTGTTGTGATTATGGTCCCCATTCCTTGAGAGCAGGCAAAGGATCTCTAATGTAAAGACAGTGGTTCCCTGACTAGTAAAGTCTCTGCCAAGAAGGAAAAGAATGGCAGACTTGCTTTTTATATTGCCGAGAATAATCATATGTGTCATCTATCATGTATATGTATCATCATGTGATCTTAGAAAAACATCACAAAGAAACAATTGACATTTTTTGGATACACCATGAGATGAGGAAAGTTTGAATACTTGGTTACAGCTGGCAAAATACAGGGAAAGAAAGATCATGGGCGACAAAGAGAAAAGATACTAGACAACTTCGTTTGGCACGGAAAACAGTCAACAGCAACATTTTTGCGACGAACTTTTGCGATATATGCACTGTGGACACAAAATTGTTTCAGTACATGAGCGCCTACGCCAACCGGTGTGGGACATAATGATGATGAGATTAATTACCACTCAGAGGTTAGCAGCACATGGTGCATACGTGACGCATGTTTTAGAAACCACTGTGTAGAGTTCACGTTCTTGATAACAAGCCTTGTGACGTAGATGAGAATAAAATATCCGCGAGTAAATCACATGGAAGTTTGAGCTGCTGATACACAGTGTGCTTCATTGTGCTGTCGCCTTATCCACTCGTGTAATCAGTAGCATTTTTAAGTGTATGTCTGTATTTGTGCGTGCATGTGCGCTTGCGTGCATGTGTGAGAGTGCCAGAGGGAGTGCATGTATTTACGATAATTTTTATTTTTTTCAGAAACTATCAACAATTTTAGATTGAGTCTTTTTTCTTGCTTGCTGCATATGACGTCACACAAGAAGTTCTTGTCTCTGAAAACAGCTTATTGGTGATGAACTGAGCCCGTGGTTCCTGATAAATCGTTATGTATTTACCGAGTATTTTGTGCACTTTATAATTTTGCAGGGGAAGATTTCAATGTTTTGAAATAAAGTCCTGCATTTTATGTGCATTTTCTTTAATTTCAAACAATATAATTTACACTGAGACTATATTCAGTTCAGCCCACAGCTCATGTATGACACTGCTCATGTAACACACAGCTCATGCATCACACAGCTCATGTATAACACTACTCATCTATCACACAGCTCATGCATCACACAACTCATGTATGACACAGCTCTTGTATCACACAACTCTTGTATCACACAAATCTTGTATCACACAACTCATGTATATTACAACCCATGCATCACACAGCTCGTGCATCACACAACTCATGTATGACACTGCTCATGTAGTACACAGCTTATGTATCACACAGCTGATGCATCACACAGCTCATGTATCAAACAGCTCATGTAACACACAGCTTATGTATCACACAGCTCATGTATCACACAGCTCATGTATCACACAACTCTTGTATCACACAAATCTTGTATCACACAACTCATGTATCACACAACTCTTGTATCACACAACTCATGTATCACACAACTCATGTATCACACAACTCTTGTATCACACAACTCATGTATCACACAGCTCATGTATAACACTACTCATCTATCACACAGCTCATGCATCACACAACTCATGTATGACACAGCTCTTGTATCACACAACTCTTGTATCACACAAATCTTGTATCACACAACTCATGTATATTACAACTCATGCATCACACAACTCATGTATCACACAACTGTTGTATCACACAACTCTTGTATCACACAACTCTTGTATCACACATCTCTTGTATCACACAACTCATGTATCACACAACTCATGTATCACACAACTCTTGTATCACATAACTCATGTATCACACAACTCATGTATCACACAACTCTTGCATCACACAAATCTTGTATCACACAACTCATGTATATTACAACTCATGTATCACACAACTCTTGTATCACACAACTCATGTATCACACAACTGTCCTGTTCACTATCCTGTTCCTTAATTTTCTTCTCCTCCGGTGATTCTCCTGAGGACCACTTTCCCTGTCTTTTCCTAACAATGCTCCTGAAATGGAATCAGCGAAAGACAACATAGAACACTGAATGATATCAAAACTGACGAGAGGGCAAGAAACGGAATGTGATATAAAACTAAATCATGCGTTGGCGGCAGTCAGGATGAATAAGAACGAGAGCACACCATTTTCACCATTCTTTTTATTGTTGGGTAGGCACCCAATGTACCATTAGACAACCAAGGAGAAGATATATGGGAGAAAAAATACATGAGATAATTCTCACACTGCTCATGTATCAAATAGCTCATACTGCTCAATTTATTTGCTGGTCTCTGAGTCCTCATTAAAGAAATTATTGGCATTAACTTTATATAGTTTTGGGAAAAAATAACTATAAAGTGTCGCTAGTATTTAAGTTTTTTTTTATTCATTTGTGGTCTATCCATTGTTTGGTTTTATGAACAAGACGTTTTAAAGATAGACCTTTGATGCCTGACCGTTGCATGTGATTGTCAAACTGGTACACGCGATGTTTTCATTTTCTAAACTTCGTGTTTTTTTTTTTTCGTCGTTCTTGGTTACTACATTGGTGATTTCATCTACACAAAGCATATATATATATAAATAAAACGGTATCACTGATATTTCTGAATAGTAAATTAACCACGATTAAACCACTGTACGTGTGTGAGTGGAGTAGGGGAGTGTAACTAAAGCTTGGATGTACGACGCTTATCTCGCTGTCATAATGTAACCTGCCTTTAGCGGTCAAGTTTATTGACAGTAATCCCTCAGGAATCAAGTGAGATCAGGTGCTCGGTCCTACTTGAGCCGGAAGATAAAGTGTTGGTTCTACATTTAATTAAAAAAATAAAAGTAAAGAGTCTCGTCATGACAAGTGGCGTATAGGGAATATTGTGTTAGTGACCATAATTTTGTTACATCTCGAAGCATAATTTTTGAGGTAATATGGTCGATATTACGTCCGTGACGCTTTACTTTCCAATAAATATCCGGTATCGTTTAAGGCTGGGTGAACCTGGAAGCCGTCGATCAGGATTTAACCCGAACTCTTTGTCCTTTGTAGCCCACTTCACTAACCACTGAGCTATCGCGACCTCCTCTACTTTAAGGTGAGCACACAAAAACCCTTTATAAATTAAAATTGAAAATCTAGTAATGGAAACCATTGCATGAAGAGAACTTCAAGAAAAGTTAATAAATCTACCGAGTTCTCTCAAGTAAAATATGTATGGTTCTGTGGTAGGGGGAAAGTATGATATATGTTCATAAAATTAGTTGTTCTTGTTATGTTTAAGGCTATGCATGAAAAGTGTTCCTTGTTGCAGTTTCCTCATATACTAAGTCCATGAGGGACTGGTTGGTCTCGAGGCAACACGCCGGCCTCGAGACAGAGAGGTTGTGGGTTTAAATCTCGGCTACACCGGTTGGGATTTTTATTTATGATTTCTCTCTGTGGCAACCACCCCTGGTCTCAGCAGCGAGGCCCGGCTTGAAACGTCAGTTACTCATCCACGGAAAAAATATGAGTACCTCCGAAGTCGGAGTTATCTGCCTGTTCGGCGAGGGACCCCTGTGCACACAGCTGCTAGGGAAAAATGGATTACCACGCAAAATTCAGTTCCTAGTCTCTAGGGACTTCGTCAGAGTTGAAAGCTGGCGAACGCAACAACAACAACATAAAATAAGTAAAAATAAACAACATTCTCAACACTAAATACTTATCCTGTGGTCTCTAGAATTGCGAAAGTCAATGGCCGCTGGTTCAAAGGCAAAATAGCAGTCGTTACTAAAAACAAAACACAAAATATGTTTTCAAGCACAAGATAATAAAACATTGACATAAGTTAATAACAAGAAAGTAAAGAAATGCCTGTGAAACGAAGCAGAGAAGCCATGCAATAAAATAAACATAAAAATAACTGGAACGAATCGAACGTTGAGACGACAGTGAAGACCATTACAATAGCGGATCAACAACACAAGACAAAAAAATCAACAAATATGTTACGCTACTTGGACACAGCTGCATGAATATTGGATAGCTGGGCCAAATATATAATTTATGGTATATTTTTACATTTAGAATATACACATTTTTACAAATTCCATTAATTTTTTCCCTTCTATTTAGTTAGCCGTTATGTGTGATAATTATATATGTTTTTTTAAACAGATTATTTTAAAATCTGTCTTGTGTGTTTCATTTCCTTTACAGTTACTTATTCTTGAAATAAACCTTGTTACGTTAGCGTTTGATGTACTGTTAAGTTGCATTATGTTTACTATTTCATCTGTTAAATCCCATTTTCATTTTTGTTAAATATCCCGTTAGTTATTCCTTTTTGTGCTGCTTATATTTGTTCTGTCGATGGGAATCAATTTTTGTTATCGAAGTATCTGCCTCTGTGCTAGATAAGCCTGCTTCACGCCTACTTTTTGGCACAATAATCACGTTGAAAACACCAGGGAAGTTATGCATTAAAAACAAACAGACAAACAAACAAACAAACAAAAACAAAAATCTATGAAGTAGGTCTAGAACCAGCCAAAGTTCTCTAAATGAGAGTGTGTGTGTTTGCATGTGTCTGTGTGAGTGAAGGAGCGACGTGTTTTCTTGATGACTACGTGTATGTTTGTATTGTGCGGGTGTGTATTTGCATGTGTCTGTGTGAGTGAAGGAGCGATGTGTTTTCTTGATGACTACGTGTATGTTTGTATTGTGCGGGTGTGTTTGTAACGGTGAAAGAGGGAAATCGTGAGCTGGTACGTGAACCGAGCGGAAGAGCAACCTTGTAAGTTATTTTTTGTTTATTAATCTTTTCGTGTTCTTTTTTAGTTCTTGGTAGCTTTTATTTGTTTATGAATCTTTTGGTGTATCTTTTTGTTCTTGTAAATTCTTTTCTTATCTGTTAGTGTGTATTTTTGTGAAGGCGTATAGAACAAAGATTATTGAACTAGGACAGTATACATTAATGTTCCGGTCTCGTGCTTGATCACACAGCCAGATCTATGTGCTAAAAACTCCGTGATATAACGAGATTCACAGGGGCATATTTAATTTGACCTCATTAAACTAAGTCAAAGGGAGAGCAAACTCTGGATAAAGGTATGAGAAAATGGTGCACAAAATGACAAATCGTTTTTTTTTTTAATTGCCCAGATTTTCACCCAATGTTAAATTTTTACTTAAATTATTTTTTATTTGCATCCTAGTTGTCATTATATGATCCCATATTTATTTTTTTTAAAAATAATTTACAAAAACAGCATATCCTATTTATATACTTGCTATAAAATGTTTTTTGCCGCTCATGTTCAGCTATACATGATCCTATCTAATATTCCATTCGATCTGCTTAGCCCTTACCTTCCTCACTATTCACTTCTTTAACCACAAGGGGCCATTGATCCTTCTCTGATTAATATTTTTTTTTTAATCCCGTGTAATCCACTTTAGTTCATTCTTTGTATTCGAGATTCTTTCTTTATATTCGTGACTTTCTTTCCAACTTTCTTTCTTTAAACTATACTGACCTCAAATGGTGCGACAGCTTGTCTGTTTCTGTAAAGATTGTTCATTTATTTATCATTTATTGAGTCCAAATGTTATTGTGAGGTTAGAAGTCTTTCCTTGGGTTCTGTTTCGCACGTGAAGAAACCTCAGTGAACTGTGAGGTAGAATGTGGGACCTACCCTTTTCTGTGTGCAAATTGATAGACTAGTGTGCTGGATGAATAACTAACCTACATATGACTGTACTGAATAAACTGGGAAGGGTGACAGCACTGAAATACAATATTCGTTTTGGTTCGGTGATTAAAAAAAAATAAAATATGTTGAAAGATTGAAATGCATATGTTTAAATAGAATTTATTACGGTACATTTTGATGCTTCACTTCATTACTGTTGTACAATCAGCTCTTGCGCTAACATAATGTTATGAGTGAAAGAAAGAAACACGAAACAAAATGTGAACTTTGCAGTGAAGTATATTGGAAGACACGCTTCAGGGGCGGGGGGATGAGGGAAAAGAGAGAGAGAGGGGTCGGGGGTTTAATATGAATAGCTTTAAATGGTGGAGACCAATGTCAAGGTTGTTATCATTATACATATCTAGCTGTTATCATTTCACACAACCCACTGTTATCATTTCACACAAACCGCTGCTATCATTTCACACAAACCGCTGTTATCATTTCACACAACCCACTGTTATCATTTCACACAAACCGCTGCTATCAGTTCACACAAACCGCTGCTATCATTTCACTCAATCCACTGTTATCATTTTACACAACCTGTTATCATTTCACGCAATCCACTTTTATCGTTTCCCAAAACCCGCGTGTGGAAAATTATCGGAAAAGTTTGACTAAACAAAAACAGCAAGAAAGAAATACTTAACAAAAGCAACCAAGAGAAGGTTCACGTGATGGAGAGGTAGGGTGTAGATTCGAATTAGAGAAACATATCACACGAGCTGCAAGAGTAGAGAAAAACATATCACATGACCTGCAATGAGTAGATAGAAACATATCACATGACCTGCAATGAGTAGAGAGAAACATATCACACGACCTGCAATGAGTAGAGAGAAACATATCACACGACCTGCAATGAGTAGAGAAAAACATATCACATGACCTGCAATGAGTAGAGAGAAACATATCACATGACCTGCAATGAGTAGAGAGAAACATATCACATGACCTGCAATGAGTAGAGAAAAACATATCACATGACCTGCAATGAGTAGAGAGAAACATATCACACGACCTGCAATGAGTAGAGAGAAACATATCACACGACCTGCAATGAGTAGAGAGAAACATATCACACGACCTGCAATGAGTAGAGAAAAACATATCACAAGACCTGCAATGAGTAGAGAAAAACATATCACACGACCTGCAATGAGTAGAGAAAAACATATCACAAGACCTGCAATGAGTAGAGAGAAACATATCACAAGACCTGCAATGAGTAGAGAGAAACATATCACAAGACCTGCAATGAGTAGAGAAAAACATATCACAAGACCTGCAATGAGTAGAGAAAAACATATCACAAGATCTGCAATGAGTAGAGAAAAACATATCACAAGACCTGCAATGAGTAGAGAGAAACATATCACATGACCTGCAATGAGTAGAGAAAAACATATCACATGACCTGCAATGAGTAGAGAGAAACACATCACATGACCTGCAATGAGTAGATAGAAACATATCACATGACCTGCAATGAGTAGAGAAAAACATATCACACGACCTGCAATGAGTAGAGAAAAACATATCACAAGACCTGCAATGAGTAGATAGAAACATATCACATGACCTGCAATGAGTAGATTCCTAATGAAAGATGAGAAACAGATTAAGAACAACCCGGAGAATGACAGTAAAAACATAAATAAATAGGAAATTTCAAATATTGGACTCCTAAATGAAGGAAGGAACTTTGCTATTGCCCAACAAGCACACACAACGAGGTATACGAGCCATGACTCCTTTGTCGATCTCTGGCCAATGAAAGGGCCTAAAGATTTCAGATATTACAGGATGGATGTTGGACGAGAAGAGAGGGTGTTAACTATGGAGGACAAGAATGTTGTATTATTAAATGTTTATTTGTGTCAAAGTTGACATTCCACCATCAGGACAACTCCATAGGTGCTAATATAGTTTAAGCAGAAGATGAAATGTGTTTGCAATTATTCTATTATAGGGCTGATTGTATATTCATCTAGCTCTCCCTTTCAGATTATCTTCTATTTTCCACACTTGATTTTGATCAACTTTGCATTTTAAATGGCAACACTTCGTCAATATCGGCGTCGTCAGACAATCTACAATGGATGAGAACTTAAAAACTATGCCCCACGTGCACGACCACTGTTCGCTACTACAAGTACCTCTCTAGCATCAGCATGCTCGTTTGTTGCCTTGTCATTGCGTTATCTTGAGAAAGTATACCCACACGAGTATATTAAAGTTTCTGTATATGCAGCCAACTTATGCCGGATGTATCGGCTATGGAAAATGTGTACATCACCTCAGATATGGCTTTAAAACAGACCTGGTGCTTTAGTAACTGTTGTAATCTTAAATTTCACAATAGAGGTCGGTACGGAATAAACTGCAGTTTGTCTGCAATAATTCTGAACATATCTGGACTCACAAAGCCAGATGATAACTTATTACCTTATAAAACAGACTCTACTGTTACTGTTTTTTTCAATATTTTCTTCCTTTTCCTCAGTGTTTAAGCTTTCAATGATCGTGAATGCGTTGTGTTGCTAATTGATAGCACAGCCAAGTACGCTTTCAATGATCGTGAATGCGTTGTGTTGCTAACTGATAGCACAGCCAAGTACGCTTTCAATGATCGTGAATGCGTTGTGTTGCTAACTGATAGCACAGCCAAGTACGCTTTCAATGATCGTGAATGCGTTGTGTTGCTAATTGATAGCACAGCCAAGTACGCTTTAAATGATCGTGAATGCGTTGTGCTGCTAATTGATAGCACAGCCAAGTACGCTTTCAATGATCGTGAATGCGTTGTGTTGCTAATTGATAGCACAGCCAAGTACGCTTTCAATGTTCGTGAATGCGTTGTGTTGCTAATTGATAGCACAGCCAAGTACGCTTTCAATGATCGTGAATGCGTTGTGTTGCTAATTGATAGCACAGCCAAGTACGCTTTCAATGATCGTGAATGCGTTGTGCTGCTAATTGATAGCACAGTCAAGAACGCTTTCAATGATCGTGAATGCGTTGTGCTGCTAATTGATAGCACAGCCAAGTACGCTTTCAATGATCGTGAATGTGTTGTGAATTGATAGCACAGCCAAGATGTCTGTGTTTTTGGCCTGACAGATCAGTGGTCTTCGACATTGGTAAATTTCTTGAACAATGTTGCTGGGCAGTGGCCATTTTGGTTCACTTATAATTGTCAATGGTCTTTAATGTGCGCAGAGTGTACACGAGGCCTCATGTTATACAAGAAGTCTAGACGTCAGATTACCCTGTGACTAGGTGAAGGTAATTCCCAGAAGAAACTACGGACTCGAAGTGAAAGACTCCTCACCGCCTCCTGCGGGATTCAAACCAGGGATATTCCTGGTCGAAAGCAGACGTCTTACCTTTATGCCGCCCAGTTTCTCATTTTTTTTTATTCGGGTGGGAAAAAAATAGACAAAATGTTGGCTTTTTTGTCGTGGAGTAAGGGGCATTCCATGAGAAGTTCGCTGCAAATTCTAAGAGACCATTTACTTGCTTTCAAACGAGCATGATCGAAATCATCGGATAGTGATGTGTGTACATGTCTGTGTTAGTCACATCTCATATCTATGTGTGTACATGTCTGTGTTAGTCACATCTCATATCTATGTGTGTACATGTCTGTGTTAGTCACATCTCATATCTTTGTGTGTGTATGTCTGTGTTAGTCACATCTCATATCTTTGTGTGCATGTCTGTGTTAGTCACATCTCATATCTTTGTGTGTGTATGTCTGTGTTAGTCACATCTCATATCTTTGTGTGCATGTCTGTGTTAGTCACATCTCATATCTTTGTGTGCATGTCTGTGTTAGTCACATCTCATATCTTTGTGTGTACATGTCTGTGTTAGTCACATCTCATATCTTTGTGTGCATGTCTGTGTTAGTCACATCTCATATTTTTGTGTGTGTATGTCTGTGTTAGTCACATCTCATATCTTTGTGTGCATGTCTGTGTTAGTCACATCTCATATCTTTGTGTGTACATGTCTGTGTTAGTCACATCTCATATCTTTGTGTGCATGTCTGTGTTAGTCACATCTCATATCTTTGTGTGTGTATGTCTGTGTTAGTCACATCTCATATCTTTGTGTGCATGTCTGTGTTAGTCACATCTCATATCTTTGTGTGTATATGTCTGTGTTAGTCACATCTCATATCTTTGTGTGCATGTCTGTGTTAGTCACATCTCATATCTTTGTGTGCATGTCTGTGTTAGTCACATCTCATATGTTTGTGTACATGTCTGTGTTAGTCACATCTCATATCTTTGTGTACATGCCTGTGTTAGTCACATCTCATATCTTTGTGTGTACACGTCTGTGTTAGTCACCTCTAGTGACTCGTGCAGATGGTGCTCGTAAACCTGAGAGGGCCGACCATCTAAGGGCAGAATCCCCCTACAGAAAAGACAATCTGCTGCCTTGCAGGAAGATTGGGGACAATCAAAGGCTAGGGAAAGCATACCTGAATAAAATGCTGACTGAAATCGGATGCACTGGGCCACTGGCGCAGAACAAAGTGCAACGTTTTAACGGGTGTTCAATCAGAGTCGATCTGGCAGACTCTAATTGTGATGGTCTGCCTGTGGGGGCGATCAACACCCTTAGCCTGACAGCTGACTTCATGAGAGAGTCTGGAATCCTACTCTGATTGAGTCCTGATCGCAGAGAGAGAGAGAGAGAGAGAGAGAGAGAGAGAGAGATAGTGATGTCAGGAGAACTTGGATTATCCAAAATGCTAATGGGGTCGATCATCAAATCCTTGCCTATGAAAGAAAAGAAAGAAATGCTGGTTGAAACAATTCTCTTGTCAGTTCTGCTTCAATTGCCGTTATTGTAAATTTGCAAATGATTGCGTTATGACGCTGGAAATTGTGCGTTAAATTGTGCATAATAAATAGCCAAGTTTCAACGATGCGTGCCTTTATTACACTGATGCGTGTTCTGCATTGTTGCATGCCACAATGTATTGCAACAAGATAACGAATGTAGCTATTTTCTAAGCAACTTTCATCATAAATATGTCCAACATTGTCAATTGCATGTAATAGCACGCAAGTACTCGCTGGTATGTTTAGAAAGCTTTTAAATGAGAATTCAGAGACTAAAATGGGAAAATAAAAAGTACGAGCGTATTTCGTACATTGGAAACATTATATTATTCTTGTTCTTGCACTTTGAATTCTTCATTACACATGGACTGTGTTTATTAATTATCCAGTCTCTTCTACTGAGAAAGCAAAATATCAGCACCTCTAGAGATGGTATTTAATAAATTGTTAACTTTCTTTATTACTATATCTCTTTCTATTCTGACACTTCCACTCGTGAGGATATCCGTGGCTGACGACGGTCACGTGAGATATGGAGAGAGAACTGTCACCTAGCAAGAGGCGACTAAGGAGGTTGGAGTCAATGTTTTCGCCGGTGCTACGGAGTTTGTGCATCTGTGTTGAAGACATCGTCAGTGCTTTCACTAGTGTGTGACTGGCATGTTTCATACTGGGTAGCTTGATCTTAGTGATTGATCTCGACGCCATGAAGTTGTGCACTGTACAATGAAGATGATCTGCCAAATGAACTCAACTATTCGGACACCGCTTATACTAACTATGTATGCGCCTAATCTTTATGATGAGGAGTGTTGTAGATATTTAACTACTCTGAAAAAGTATAAGACATTTGGAAAGATTAAGAAACAATATTCATGAAAGGTGAACACTGATTTGTGGTTTCTTCCATTAGAGAGCTAGATTAGAGGTCATTGTGCAATCATGCTAACTTGGGTCCAAATCTGGTGCCTTTTGGGACCATAAATATAATACCCTGCCCAGTGTTCTGTATCTCATACATTGTGAGAAGCACACATATAAAATATATAACATAATAAATACTATAGGGGGCCCCGAGTAAATCTGCAAAGAACATGTAAAATAAACATAAAATTGATTCTTGCAGCTAAATAGAAGAGAGACAAGACACAACATTTTCACACATTTAACGTGATGAGAGCTTTTGCCGAAATGTCATTTATTGCCTCGTCTGTCTACCAATTTACCTGCCGCTAGATACAAGTTTATGTTTAATTCTCACACATAGTGACTATCGTGATGTCTGGAGTTCCATTGATCCATATTTCCACATCGACCTTCTGCCTTCTCCGTTTTTCCATTGACTTCTGACTGGTAATGTTCTATTGGAGATTCGTTCTTTACATGATCGAGTTACATGCTCAAAGGCTGCTAACATTTTAAACAGTATTCGGTATGTGTACACTTTGAGACAAGTGTTATATTATTACAAGAAACATGTAGTATGATGTATTCAAATTTGCTGTTAGTATTATTTATGTAGTAACACTATGAGTAAATTCTGAAATGTTATGTAGAGCCAGTCTTAATATAAACGGATGTGAATCATGGACAATAGGACAACAGACAAGAAAATCACTGGAGTCTGTAGAAATGTGGTTTTACAGAAGAATTTTGAGAATACCATGGACAGCTAAGAAGAGTAATGAAAACGTTCTGAAAGAGGTTAAAGCAAAAAGAGAGCTATTTTCGAATATTAGGAAGAAACAATCATCATTTTTTGGCCATGTAATGAGAAGAGAACAACTGGAATATATTGTAACAACTGGAAAAATTGAGGGCCGAAGAGATAGAAGGTAGCAAAGAGAAAAAATACCACACAACTGAATAGAATGGTTTGGCAGCAGAAGGTCGGTCAACAACAGAAATAATAAATATTGTGGAGAGACATGATCACCTACGCCAGCAGGCCCGGTAGTTGATGATGATGATGAGTATCACTACTTTGAAGGTGAAAGTATTTATTTACATTTAGGGATGACGGATAGTTATAAACGACGTGAACTCTACACTATCTATTTTAAAATCAAGTGTTCTATCTACTTGTCTTCTTCCTTAATTAATTCTACTCCATGTGTCTCAGCGCGAGATTACTCTGATTATGCCCCTGCAATGGATGAACAAATTAATCACGTCCGTGGTTATGGCCCCTCACATCCAGAAAGATTATCAATAAATGACATTAACAATCTTGCGATCAGATCAACGGCGTGAGCCTTCCAGAGCCGCCAGCTGAACGAGGACTCTATCAAGTTGGCGAAAGAGAGGAAATATAGAAGTTCGCATCAGCGATTTCCTTCATCCTGAGATAAATAAACTCGGGTTACACGTGTTCCCTCTTTCCCCTTGCACACACAGACTCAGGTATACTCACTTTCTTTCTTTCTTTCTTTTTTCTTTTTTTCCTTTCTTTCTTTTCTTTTCTTTCTTTCTCATCATTTCTAATTTTATTTTTGTTTCTCTTTGACCTTCTTTCAATGTGTATGTATATGTGTGTGTGTATGTGCGCACGGGTGTGCTGGTTTGGTGCCATATAAAAAGAATATATTCTAAAGAATCTATAGAAAATAGTCAACCAGAGAAAATGATAAAGAGAGAGAAAGTCAACGAGATAAAGAGAGAGAAAGTCAACGAGAGAAAGAGACAGAGAGAGAGAGAGAGACTTAGCTCGATGATTGTATGACCTTACTTCTGACATTTTAAAATGTAGACATGGTCCTTTCTTTCTATTGTGAATAGCATTATTATTGTTACATTGTTATTTTGATGTTAACATTTTGCAACAAACTGTAACATCAATAAATTCACAGTAATATTCCAAATTCACTTATTATTTTATTAAGGATATAAAGATATTTTTCACGTGTTTTGTCAAACTCTGTATGTGAAATAAGCTATCTATTAGCGGGATAATAATTACTTTCTTAATAGAATTTCGATAATTAACAACAGGGTGGAATCTGCAGCGGTCGAGTTGTTAGAACAATAGCTACAGGCATAAATTGGCCGGGTTCAACTCCCAAATATGGCGAGGGTTTTTTTTTCTGGATCAACACAACTTGGGATTTCATGCAGTCTTTGAAAATGGGTACCAAATATTTTTTCTTGAAATGTAGTGTGACCTGACGTGACCCTGATAATTGTATTGCCCATCAAATGTGCTGTTAGCCAATGAACAAATATTAGGAGTAAACCAGAGAGAGGAGAAAAGTGTGTGTGTGTGAGACAGTAAAGAGGATGGTCAGACGTACTCTCGTCCACATAAAAATACACTTTCGTTATCTTTTTTTTCTGCACTTAATTACACCCCTTAGCAGATAAATTGCCATTCCATTACCATAGGAGCTTTAAAACCAAAGTGTTTATTTACTCTTTTCATGCGGAAACTTTGTATCGATGCAACTGAATTTCAGAGACAACATTTGTCATGGTTGATGGTTTTTCATTGCTTCATGGTTTCAATAAATCGACATATTTATATTTATCTAACATATAACATACTATATATGGATTTTTAGATAATTGAACAAGGTATTAGGTGTCACCAATACCAAGATGATACAAGACATGTAAAATGAATATGGTTAGAAGACGGTTCACACTAACCAAATTGAGAGTGGAGCACAGTGCGTCGAAACGTAGGGAAAGAGTTAACACCATATTCCATGACATTTGAACAGGAACCACGATATCTCCACTGGCGTCTATTAAACACTGCAAAGAGTTCTGAGACAGATCTCAAAGTGTAAACAATTATAAAACGAGGATTAAGAGATGATTAACTGATTACTTAGACTGCACATCTGTGCTAGGAGTAGAATCTGTCTGCTCGCGTGCTAGTATTATTGTTTATTTGTTCATTCTTCTTTCTTCATATATGATTCATTTGTTCGTGTTGTTTTCTTTTTAAAGAAGATATTTATTTTATGTAATTTTTGTGTGGCTACCGGATTGATCGGTGTTTTAATTGTCTCAAATCTGCTCTGCGCTAAATTCGTCTGTAAAGTAACTCAAGAAATATACTGAGTTGTTATATGAATATACATACAGGCACACCACTATGGATAGAGCCGCGATAGTTCAGTGGTTAGTGAACTGGACTACAAAGGACAAGAGGTAGGGTTCGATCCCAACCGACGGCTTCCGGGTTCACCCAGCCTTTAATGGGTACCTGATTTTTTCAGGGAAAGTGAAGCGGCACGGGCGTAATACCGGCCACATTACCCCAAAAATCATGTGCCGAAGGTCTGTAAAATATATGGTTACTAACACCATTCCCTATACGCCACTTGACCTGACGGGGGTACTTTACTTTTTTTTTTTTTTACAACGCTATGGATTACAACTCAGCAGACTGGTAACAATTTGTTGCATATAAATGCACCTCTAAAGATAAATCATACATAATAGTAGAAGAAAGCAACAAGAAAGGTCTCAGTCTGAATAGTAAGAAAACAGAAGTAATGGTTATATCGAAGAAACAATCATCACCATCATGCAGCATAAAAATAAACGAGACAAATCTGAAACAAGTGCAACGTTTCAAAGACTTGGGCACAATAATTACATCAGATGGGAGATGCACCACAGAAATAAAAAGCAGAATAGCTCAGGCCAAAATAGCATTTCAGAAAATGAAAAAATATCTTATGCAACAAATCTATGTCAATAAAAATTAGAAAGAGAGTTCATCGGTGCTATATAGAACCAATTCTGACCTATGGAAGCGAATCATGGACAGTAGACAAACAAATGAAAAGACGGTTAGAGGCCACAGAGATGGGATTTCTCAGAAGAATGTTGAAAGTTCCCTGGACAGATAAAAAGACCAATGAGGAAGTTCTCAAAGAGGCCAACACAAAAAGGGAGCTCTTAAAAAACATCAGAAAGAAGCAATCAACATTTTTCGGGCACATCATGAGAAGAGGAAAGTTGGAATACTTGGTTACAACTGGCAAAATAAAAGGAAAGAGAGATCGCGGACGACAAAGAGAGAAAATACTGGATAGCTTGGTGTCATGGCATGGAAAACAGTCAACAATAGAACTGATACGATGCACTGTAGATAGAAGATTGTGGAGGGACATGATCGCCTACGCCAACCGGCAAGGTACATGATGATGATGAAAGATAAATCAGCTTGATTTTCTGCTAATCTGCTACCGTTTCTATTCTGCTTATCTAACAAAAAGCACTAGCTAAACACAACAGCCATAGATAAAGAAAATAATACAGTTTCTTAGGAATTCAGCTAAGGAAAATAGGCTTATGTCCAGTGCAGTAGTTTACATGTTTGAGTTTTTATATCACGGCGGCTTTCTTTTCCCCGTTAAATAAAAGTCTTAATTCTACTGGGAATCGAGCCGATGTCCACCAACGGGAAAACACTCGGTCCAATACACTCGGCTACCTGTCTGCCTCTGTTACCCTCTTTCTCCGTCTCCCTCTTATAATTGTTTTGTCAACTGTCTCAAGAACAATCTGGTGTACACTGGCCTTTATATTACAACAACAGAGGTTTAGAGTTTCCCGTAAAAAATGTGACAAATACGAGCTCTCATAAATTGTGTGCTCGGCAATGATTTCAAGTTACGTGTAGAAAAAGAAATATGAACAATACTAGTTCTTAGAATACGTCTGACAGCCAATGATTTCAATTTATGTTTTTTTTTTGTATTATGGTACAAGGGTTTCCTTTACGTCTTCTGGTGTGTGCGTGTCCCTAATTTACAGTGACAAACGATTCATTGTATGGGTGATATTATGTGATCGTACTTGTAATACAATCAAACTTTCTTCATAGTCTACCAATGAGATTAACTTAGAGCAAAATACGTCATAAAGAGGTGCATTCAATTAACGGAGATATACGACTAATAAAACTCAGTTAAAACTGTAAACAGAGACAATTTGTACGCACTCAATGAAAATGTTCCACCATCAAGATCAACTATAACATCTCTTCACTGTGCTCGTCCGTGCTGTAACAAAAGACACTTATCATTGGTGCTTATCAACTCCCTAAACTCCCACTACGGATGTACGCTCCTCATAATTCTTTCTATAGATTTCGCAATATCACGCTGAAAAATGGCGGATTGTTTATCGATTTGATGCAGCTCCTATTTTGTTCACTATTTCTACCGACTTTAAAAACAAAAAGAAATACTCCCTAAATATATCATTCCACTCACTACAATCGGTATATTTTGTCATAATTCTCCTTTTGTGAACCATGACGCCAGCCAGATTCTGAACTGAGAGCGATCCAAGACTCATACCTGACTATTTGCGTCCGAATCGGTGAATAGCAGAGCCGCCCTAATGCACCTATCAGTGGCGCCTGGAAAAAGACTAACCAGTCTAGCTAACCTAGTAGATACCGAAGATGAAAACAGACTATCCAGTCTAGCTAACCTAGTAGATGCCGAAGAGGAAAACAGACTAAACAGTCTAGCTAACCTAGTAGGTGCCGAAAACAGATTAAACAGTCTAGCTAGCCAAGGAGATACCGAAGAGGAAAACAGACTAACCATTCTAGCTAGCCTAGTAGATACCGAAGAGGAAATCAGACTAACCAGTCTAGCTAGCCTAGTAGATACCGAAGAGGAAAATAGACTAACCAGTCTAGCTAGCCTAGGAGATACGGAGAGGAAAATAGACTAACCATTCTAGCTAGCCTAGGAGATACCAACGAGGAAAATAGACTAACCAGTCTAGCTAGCCTAGTAGATGCCGAAGAGGAAAATAGACTAACCAGTCTATCTAGCCTAGTAGATACCGAAGAGGAAATATACTAACCAGTCTAGCTAGCCTAGGAGATACCGAAGAGGAAAATAGACTAACCAGTCTAGCTAGCCTAGAAGATACCGAAGAGGAAAATAGACTAATCAGTCTAGCTAGCCTAGTAGATGCCGAAAAGGAAAATAGACAAAACAGTCTATCTAGCATAGTAGATGCCTAAGAGCAAAATAGACTAACCATTCTAGCTACCTAGGAGATACCGAAGAGGAAAACAGACTAACCAGTCTTGCTAGCCTAGGAGATACCGAAGAGGAAAATAGACTAACCATTCTAGCCAGCCTAGGAGATGCCGAAGAGGAAAACAGACTAACCAGTCTAGCTAGCCTTAGAGATGCCGAAGAGGAAAAATAGACTAACCATTCTAGCTAGCCTAAGAGATACCGAAGAGAAAAATAGACTAACCAGTCTAGCTAGCCTAGGAGATACCGAAAAGGAAAACAGACTAACCATTCTAGCTAGCCTAGGAGATATCGAAGAGGAAAACAGACTAACCATTCTAGCTAGCCTAGGAGATACCGAAGAGGAAAATAGACTAACCATTCTAGCTAGCCTAGGAGATACCGAAGAGGAAAATAGACTAACCAGTCTAGCTAGCCTAGGAGATACCGAAGAGGAAAATAGGCTAACCAGTCTAGCTAGCCTAGTAGATGCCGAAGAGCAAAATAGACGACCATTCTAGCTAGCCTAGGAGATACCGAAGAGGAAAACAGACTAACCAGTCTAGCTAGTCTAGTAGATACGGAAGAGGAAAATAGACTAACCAGTCTAGCTAGCCTAGTAGATGCCGAAGAGGAAAATAGACTGAACAGTCTAGCTTGCCTAGTAGATGCCGAAGAGGAAAATAGACTAACCATTCTAGCTAGCCTAGGAGATACCGAAGAGGAAAACAGACTAACCAGTCTAGTTAGCCCAGTAGATACCGAAGAGGAAAATAGACTAACCATTCTAACCAGCCTAGGAGATGCCGAAGAGGAAAACAGACTAACCAGTCTAGCTAGCCTTGGAGATGCCGAAGAGGAAAATAGACTAACCAGTCTAGCTAGCCTAGGAGATGCCGAAGAGGAAAACAGACTAACCAGTCTAGCTAGCCTAGTAGATGCCGAAGAGGAAAACAGACTAACCAGTCTAGCTAGCCTAGTAGATGCCGAAGAGGAAAATAGACTAACCAGTCTAGCTAGCCTAGTAGATACCAAACGGGGAAGTAACCCCTACCCCAAAATGCCATGACGGATTCATTGAGCAGAAAGGTTTAGATATTGCGGCTTGCCGTAAACTTGTGATAGACGCATAACGCTCTACATTCCTTTTAAGGGCGGGCGATGAAGAGAAGTAGTTATCGTGTGAAAGTCAAAGAAAGAAAAGGCCTCTCTCCTATTTTGACTGCTCCTGCCAGGCAGATAGTTGATTTCCTTACATTTTTGGTAAAGGAGAGATACATTTTAATGACAGACCAAGAAGAACGTGATTTCAAAGATACGAAAGAGACCTTGAACTTGACAATAAATGAAGTGGGAGCTCTAGTTAAGGGCAGATATTTTTTTTCAAACGGGTTGTGATTAGTATGTTTTCCAAAGGACACAAGGCCGATGATGTATTGTTACTATCATTGTTTATTTTATCTCATTCAAAATACAATTGTTTGAATCCACAAATTCAACGAATATCATACATAAAGTCTGTCAAGAAATAAAGGTACTGGAAAGTGTCAGGCAAACGTCAGTGAGAACAGAGACAGGGACAGTGAAATTTGATCAGATTTACAATGTCAATGAAATTAGATTATATTATTACACGGCTGGCCGTTCTTTTTTAATCTAAGAGTAGATGACAAGGTGGAAGCCCACCATTTTTTAGAAGAGAATTTAAAGCAAAATCGAGAGACAAAGAATGGTCTAAAAAAGAAGAGGCATAAAACAAAATAGGAAGACATAGAATGATCTAAGAAAAGAAGTGGCATAAAACAAAATAGGAAGACATAGAATGATCTAAAAAAAAAAAGAAGTGACAATAAACAAAGTCCGGAGACATAGAATGATCTAAAAGAGAAGTGACATAAAACAAAATAGGAAGACATAGAATGATCTAAAAGAGAAGTGACATAAAACAAAATAGGAAGACATAGAATGATCTAAAAAAGAAGTGGCATAAAACAAAATCGGAAAAGACATAGAATGATCTAAAAGAGAAGTGATATAAAACAAAATAGGAAGACATCATCATCATCATTGAGTGCCGTCTCCGCAACGAAGGTTGGCTACCATGGAGCGCCATTTTGCTCTATCTCTTGCTTTGATGGTGCAGGTTGTCATCGGTTGGTTTGTCCATCTTTTGATGTTATTCGTCCATGTTAATCTTGGTCTGCCTCTGCCTCTTTTACCTTGTATTTTCCCCTCCAGGATCACTTTCAGTAGGCTGTTGTGTCTTTTAACATGGCCTAAGAATCGCATTTGTCTTGTTCTAATTGTGTTCAGAAGTTCTCTTTTCATTTTTAGTTGTTTTAAGACTTTGTCATTTGTTTTCTTTTCCTTCCATCCAATTCTACCTATTCTTCTATATATCCACATTTCAAAGGCTTCAATTCTCTGTTCTGTTTTCTTATCTAATGTCCATGTTTCAGCACCATATAGGAATATTGAGAAGATGTAACATTTTGCTATTCTTAGTTTTAGCTCTGGTGTTATTTGTTTTGATGTTAGTATGTCCTTCATGACATTAAAATTACTTTTTGCCATTCCTATTCTTTTGTTTATTTCAGTTGTACATTTTCCATCACTGGTTATAGTATGTCCAAGGTAGTTATAG